>CM077092.1:119444413-119991684 GCA_039513925.1 Platanthera zijinensis
TTTTTATCTACGAAACTCTACGCCACAATGGAATGGGTGGCACCCGAATCGAAATGAATGCGCGCCCACCTATTCTTCACCTTAAACTCCCCTAAAACCGTAGCATATATAACTAAACGAATGAAAACTAGGACAAATAATGAAGAGTAGAAGATAACCTAAAATCCAACCTGATATCACTTGGGTAGAGGTCTAAGCTTCCTCTCTGGTCACCGCATTTAGCTTTCTTTTTTCCTTTCTCCTGGTTTGGCGGCGACGGCAGAGCTCGGAGCGGGGTAGGCTATAGTGGGGACTGAGCTTGGGGGCATAAAGACTTCAGATTCCCCTTCTTCCCGCACTGGAAGCAAGCCTTATCCTTCAACCAAAAATGACTCATGTTATGTCCCTTCCTTGTACGGAACGAGCATACTAGGTCTCTTTTGGGTTCACCTTGGATAGCATGCACCTGCTTCTACTTTAGAGTGGCAGTCCTCTTGAAACACATCTCGTAGGGGTGTCCAGATCGACCACAAAAGCTACATATCTCTCCACTTTTCATTTTCAAGGAAGGGCCAGATGCCTTAGAGCCTCAATCCTCAACACCTTTCCTCTTCTCTTTTCTCGTCACGGCACCTCGATTCTTGGTGTTTTCAATCGCCTCCACTTTCAGTGCGTCTTCCACTACCTCAGCATAATTTTCATCTCTATAAGTACATGCCCACTGCTGGACATCGTTTCTTAGTCCTCCAAGGAAACGTTTCACTCTTCCCTCCTCTGAAGCTACCAAATCAGGAGCAAATCTGCTTAACTTGCTAAATTTAATCTCATATTCGCTCACTATGAGCTATCTTTGCTTCAGATGCAGGAAGTTATTCATCAGACGGTCCTGCTCGATCGAGGGTATGAACTTCTTAAGTAACATCTTCTTAAACGATTCCCACGAACCTCATTCATTCAGGCTCTCCTTCTCCCAAATCCACCAACTCTTTGTCAGGCCCTCTAGATGATAGGCTGCAATCATTACCTTCTGGGCTTCTGCAATCCCTGAGTACGAGAACATCTCTTTTATAGCGATTACCCAATCATCCAGAACCATAAAGTCGGCTCTCCCGTCATACGTGGGAGGTCCCAGTCACTAAAAATGAGATATAAAATTCATCTTTGGTGGTAGCTTCACCGGGGGCACAAGAGGGGCAGGAGCAACGGGTACGACTTGATCCACAGTAGGATCTTGCACTAAGGGTTGCTGCACAAGAGTGGCAAACAACAATGACTGAATCTGCGACTGCATCGCAACTAATTTTCTCAATAGAGCCTCATTGATCTAACGCGGACTCTCAATCAACGCATCGCTCTGCATGTTAGTCGACTCACCCTCTGACTGGGGAGTCGACCTCATCGTGGGATGCTTTGATGGCATTTCTAAAAGGCGTCGAACAACTCATGAAAATCCTAAATTGCGACTAGGCCACACAACTTTGTTCATATCATACTTAAAAGACACTCTATTATGCTGCAACTTGCTCTGGGAATTTACAATGTTGCTATATCCTACTTAGGATGATATCCTCTCATCCTACTGACTCATGTGCCTATGATATGAATGCATGGATTCTTTATTCTTATTTAAAAATCATGTGCGTGCATGTGTCATCATGTAAACCTTAACTTAGCACGTGTGCTTATGCGATGATATGCTATGTATGCAGTGCTATGCATCCTAAAAAAGGGCCTTAATGCATGCTATGAGCGGCATACAAATGAAATGTTATGCAGCACGTACTACATGACATCGCATGCAACGAGAAAAGAAAACGTGCTAATTGGCACCCATGTAAAGGTGGTTTTGCATCCAATACTACATAACCGTCACATGTTGCCACCTGTGGTTGATCCATATACAAACACATATTATGCATCCCATACTACATAATATGCCCTGTATACTTCTTTTCATGCTATGAGTGTAGTGACTATGCTTCGGCTAAGACGTACTGATGACACATCGGTGTGTAAATGCAAATGAACGGAGGAAAACAGATCTACAACAGGTGGCTGGTTCGACCAACTTGTCAAACCAACCTCCCTCTGATACCAACTATCACAACCCGCATTTTCACCGCATAAAAGGGGCATATCAGAGTAAGGGAAAATGCCCGTCATGATGCCACATAAGCAGGGGATAACTACGGAAGGTCAGGCAAAACTCCTACTAGACAGAAAAGAAAGATCTTCAAGTGATTTAGTAAGAATCTAATTTAAGTTAAGCATTTAACCGTATCCCTCGGCTCAGTGTCTCATCAAGTCCATGAAAGAAAAATGGTTTATAAGCTGCGGAAAATATTTCATTTAAGAGATTAAACATCCTACATGAGTGTGGACGTTCCCTAGGGAATGACCCACGGTATGCAAGACTCTAGGATTATAATAGTAGTAAAAATAGCTTTTATGGTCGCTAAATATAGTTAGTTCGTGTTTTAAAACATGCAATGAATGAAGTAATATTAGTAGATTTTTATACTTTAAAATATCTAACATGCATTCCTAGAATAAATCATTCCAGAGAGCAAGTAAACAAATTAATCACAAAGAGAACAACTAGCAGCTAACAAGTATCCAAAATCAACAACCTTGTGGGCGTCAACAATCTGACATGAACCCACACAAAAATAGATGTATGTCTAACAAAGTAAAGCAACCGAAACAACAAACTACCTCGCAACGACGAGGTGAAATCCACAGCAAAAACTGCTGCCCAAGAACTCCAACAAACCAGCTCCACTACCTGCTAAAGCTCTGGACCTGAGGCATTCCAAACACAGAATACCTCAGCAAGAGGGTACAAGCGGTGGCAGAAAGTAAACCAAAAGTAAACAAAGGTCAAAAGGGATACCAACCCAAGACCAAAAGTACCGAATTAAAGTACAGAAGCAAAGTACCAAAATTATAAAATAGAACTTAAGTGAATCGTCATGTACAATAAATCACACCAGATGCACAAGGCTTAAAAGGTGGAGAGTAAGATTAAATCATTAAAAGGAATACTCAAATCTTTATTAGCCACATGTTGTCAAATCTACCCAAAAACACAAGCGAGGTTGTCACTCATTTGGACACACCCTCACAGATGTATAATATCCGTCTAACTGCAGGGGATACTTACACACTTCACCAATCATAGCAGACGACCAAACATCTGGTAGAGTTTCACAAGGTACTTATAAAGGAAATAAACCTTACGGCGGCGAATTCTCCCACTAACACCCACAATAAAGAAAAACCATTATATAAATCTCATACATCGCGGAGGTGGTTACATCCACTAACTCCCGTAACCAGAGAATCATGATATTCTACTAGACAATTCTAGCTTTAAGAAACGGTTGATCACCCTTAGGAAAGATTTCACGGTCCTAAACAACACTTAGCACATCCTACATAATAGTTAGGAACGATTAAAGCAATTATTTGAACATTTCCATCGAATTTCTATTACACTTACAAGATTAAATCATCATGACGAAATTAATAACACAAATAGATTCAAAGGAAGATTAAATATATCTATAAATGGAAAGGACATTAGTGTAGATAGATTGAAGAACAAGGAGATTACCAGTTATCATCAAGGTTGAAAAGAAGAGGGAAAAGAGAAAACCACCACTTGCCTTGGTTTCGTCGAGAAAACCTTATAAATCACTTCTTGTCGTAGATCGGGGCTAAAGAAGTTGGGAGAAGTCGAAATCTGAACAAAATGGCCGAAAATAGAGGTTAGGGCCAAAAATCCTAACGAGAAAAACTCAAGAAATGGGGAAGATTTTACCACGATGACGAAGCTCTAGCGGAGAGCTTTCCGGATCTATGATCGGTTGAAGATTTGGAGTAATAGAGCGCCGACGGTGGCGATCAGAATGTTCACGGAAACACTTCCTCTCCTTCGATCACGCCGCTCTTGTTTGGAAGGTGAATAGTAGTTCGGTCTAACTGAGGGAGGAAGGAGTAGGGTATTTATACTAAGGGTAATATTATAATAATAGTACTTAAGAAAACGAATCGGGAAGAGGGTTGGATGGACCGAACCTCTCGAGAAGGAGGTAAGGACTTCTCGAGTGGAAGGAAGACTACTCGAGTGGAAAAAAGACTCCTTGAGTACTGAAATGAACTTCTCGAGAACAACAAGGCTTCTCGAGTACTGCATAGCTTCTCGAGAACTAGAATAATAGTTCTCGAGTATATCAAAACTTCTAAAGAATGGGACAAGAATTACTCGAGAACAACATGCCCTCTCGAGAAACGAAACACATCCCGAGAGAAAAGAACAACACTTCTCGAGTACTGAAAAAGGCTTACTCGAGTATAGAAGGAAAGCACTTATCAAGTACAACAACACTTCTCGAGAACAACAGAAGGAACTTCTCGAGAACACCAAAGACATTCCTCGAGAGCTACAGAAAGATTTCTTGAGAACTACATTGCTTCTCGAGAATAAGAGGAGGGTTTCTCGAGTACTACCAGACCACTCGAGAACAAGGAGGGCACTTCTCGAGAGCTAAAACCAGGCATCTCAAGATCAATAAGGTCTTTCTCGAAAACTTCAGCTCTACTCAAGAACTTACTCTAGGGTCTCTCGAGAAACACAACAAACCTCCCGAAAACTGAGCAAGATGGAATTCGAGAATTCTTATTATCTTAAATTATGGGATAAAATGTTGACTCTAAGAAATTAGCAGGGGAGACAACCTTAGAATCCGACGCACCATTTTTGAGACAATATCAACAAATGCTCACACAAGCAGAAATCATCACAAAGATCCAAACATTCCCCGAGATACCAAAATGCTCGGGTCACAATATAACTGGACAAGATCAAAACCTCAAAACTCATTCCTTTAGACCAAGGAAAGCATTCAATCTAATCAAAATCCCAAACTTCGGTCAAACAAACATAACAGACGCAAAAAACGCACAAACGGTGCAACGCCGTCAACAAAATGCAAAAAGGGTAATGCCCTAACGTCATAAATATGACGACACTAATTCAAATAATATTTTCAGAAAATCGGGGGCATTACAGTTCTGGTCGGTATTCGCGGGCAGATTCGATGTTCTGTCCGCACTTTTTGATGGCACATTTTTGGAAGCGAAGGCATCTGCAGACTTCTCGCGTTCAGGTTCTTTGAAGTCGCGGACTGAGTCATACTTTGCTTGCTCCCTTTGGGAAGTTTCTCCTATATGGTGGATAGGCGTTCCGCCCCTCTGGATAACATTCTTTGTTCTCGTGTGCGTCTTGTGTTTCTTCGTCCTTGAAGAAAGATTGCCAAAGAATGCTCCAATCCTGGTAATCCCAGACTGTATTGCGCAGACCGCAAGTGGTGAAAAATGACCTGTGGCGCTAATAGGTTTTGGTAAATACAGAGCTTCTAGCGATAATTATAGCGCTGACAACATTAATGAGGGTTGCATACTCGGTGGTTAAGAGAACAATTTCGAACTTTTCCAAAACTTAAAAATGTACGGGGATTATGTTAACCCCAGAATCCGCTATATGTTCAACAAGGACCCATGTCATCCTCCATTATTGGCGGGCTCGATTGTCCAGTTCGCTCATGTCAGAAATTCTGAGCATCAGCAAGATCTAGGGCTCTTCAATGGCAGACCCAGTTTCCAATCCGTCTAGGTCGCCTAGTCGGGATTCTATTACCAGCCTCCTTCATCGGCGGACTAAACTCTCCAGTCTGCCCATGTCGTCCAGCCTCAGGTGATAAGCTTCCCAGATCGTCCACCAACTCTCTTCAGGCGGACTCAAGAATTAGCCCGAACATGTCGCGGCCCTTCAGCCAGGATCGCGCCCTACAGCCAAATGGAAGCTCCGGATCGCGAGCCAAGTCCGCCCCTCTTGCACGAACTGGCTTGTCTTTTCTTTTTTGTTTCCCTTCACCGCTGCCCAGTTCTCCAGTACCCCGGGCAACCGATTATTTTATCATTTCCCGTTTGGAAAGGCCCCCAAAACTATAAATAGGGGGATACGGTGCACCCAAAGCATACTGACTCGATCCCAGGAGCCTACTTGTTAAAGTCTACGGAATCGAATCCCAGGCTTTGCGGTCTCCAGCTTGATCTTCTTTTAGCTCTCTTCCTCTACTTGTAATCAAGGATTTGCAATCAAAGGAAAGCCCATCGCAAGAGAGGCATTTAGGCCGCGACGGGCGAAGTCTTGTGTTGCCATGGCTCACGACTCTATTTATTTCTCTGGTCCGCTAGTAAATATTTGCTTGTAGTTGCCTCTTTTCCTTTCCTCTCCCCCGTGTTCGAACCGTTAGCTGGTGGTGTCCGTTTCCGTGCATCAACAACAGTGACAACCTTTTCTCCTGTTTCTTAACACTAAAACTAGTTCACATATTCTTAAGGTAATTTCTAATGAAGATAACCCCAGATTACTGATATTTATATATAGATATAATTTCATGTTTTATGGTTAAGAAAGATAAAGTCTTTAACTTTTCAATCACCCCCTCTCTGAATAGTTCTGCGAGCGAAAACGAGTGTGGCAATGGAAAGTTTGACTTGAGCACCGACTATCCTCTCCTAGAACTGAACCTAGCAGTTTGTGGAGATGAATAAGCCGATCATTCTCCAGCTTATATTGTTTAACAATAGGAGTTTTTTGGCATTATTATAGATACCCGTGATGTCGCGGATCTTGTTCTGCGTGAACTCAATCTACTGAGTTGTTGTGTTCAAATTAGGTAAGGATTTAAAAAGACAACTTGATATCGAATACGAATCAAACACATGATCTCTGGAGCAGTCCGATCATTTTGATTCTTCATTCCAACATATTTATATTTGTAATTTTATTTTCTTGAGTCATAGTTCTTGCATGATCCACTTTCTCTTCAGGATTTTTCTTGAATTAATATTTGTTGCGCACATGTGATGTGACAAAAGCATAGAAAACATAACAGCAGTGATCGACAGGCAAAAGTACTGTTTGTTGTTACTCACTCTCCGTATTAAAACTCACACATATGCCCCTAAACCCTCCTACAAGTAATAATGCTGGCCTGAGCTGTAATTAACAAACCAAGCAACAAACTTACAAGAATAAGAACTAAATGCTAGACAAAAATCGCAAATAACACAAAAAGGAGAGACAATAAAAAATCAATAGTATGTGTTCATCGACATGATTTAACGAATGCAATGTTAATGCTCGCAGATTATTATCTAAGGAATGATAATAATAATAATAATAATAATAGAAAAGCATCACTACGGTATCTGGTGATTCCCTTTCCTATTAGAGGTTTTAGCATGTCGCCCATCCCATCCCATATCTCATGCGGTGCAGAAATGATCATTCGGCTTTATAATATATTACTCCCTTATACAGGCATGGTTATCAATCCCCACTAGTTTGCTGACGACTCGTCATGCTTATACGAATCTTGCGGTGCTCGTCTTTCTAATGTTCCTATTGATGCTCCAACATGCCAACTATTGATGCATGAAAGCGAAAGGGAGTCGAGCACCACCAGCTAACGGTTCGAGCACTGGGGAAAGGAGGGAAAAGGCAAACTACAAGCAACAATCTACTGAGTGCATGAGAGAAAAAGAGAAGTAGAGCCGTGAGCCATGGCAAAACAAGACTTCGCCCGTCGCGGCCTGAATGCATCTTTTACGATGGGCTTTCCTTTGATTGCAAAAAGTGGATTACAAGTAGAAGAAAGAACTAAACGAAGAGCAAGATGGAGTCTGTAAAGCCCGAGATTCGAGTCCACATCCTTCAACAAGTAGGCTCCAAGGCTCGAGTAAGCGTACTTTGGGTGCACTTCTTCCCCCTATTTATAGGTTTGGGGGACTGCCCAAACAGGCAGTACTAAAATAATCGGCTGCCCGGGGTACAGGAGAACCAGGCAGCGGTGAAGGGAAACAAAAAAGAAAAGACAAGTAGTCTGCGCAGGAGGGGCGGGCTGGGCTCGCGGGCAGGAGCTTCCATCTGGCTGCAGGGCGCGATCCTGGCTGAGGGTCCGCGACCTGTGCGGACTAGCGCTTGAGTCCGCCTGGATAGTTGGCGGACGATCTGGAAGCTGATCAACTGAGGCTGGACAAACTAGACGGACTAGACAATTGATTCCGCCGCTGAAGGAGGAGCACTGGAAATCCAGCTCGGGGACCTGGGCGGACTTGGAACTGGAGTCTGCCGCTGGGGGAGCCTTTGATTTGTATGGTCCTGCCAACCTGAGCAGACTAAGGAAATCGAGTCCGCCAGAATAGGAGAGGGATCTGTCCTGCTAAACATGTTGCAGATTCTGGGGTTAACATAATCCCCACACGTTTTCAAGTTTCAGAAAATTTCGAAAATGTTTCCTTAACCGTCGAGTCCGCAACTATCATAAATGCTGACAGTACTATAAATGCTACTGGAAACGCTGCATTCTGTCAAAATTGTCTGTGCCATGGGTCGGTTCTCACCACTTGCGGTCTGCACTTTCCGGTCCGGCATGGTGAGAGTTAGATATTTCTTTGGCAACCTCACCTATTGGACAGAGAAGCCCAAGGCAAACACAAGGACTAAGAAAGTAATCCATCAAAGTGGGACGCCTATCCGCTACACAGCGGAGAGTTCAAGACTAGTTCAGGAGAGGACTGACTCAGTCCGCAGCACTAAACATGAGAAATCTGCGACTATCTCTGCTGCTCAAAATTTACTAACCAAAAGCCTGGATAGAATATTGAATCCGCCATCAGTTTCTGACAAGAATCCTGCGAGATCTGGCAGTATGGAAGTACTCCCTTCTGCCTCAAGAACTATCTTGTTGCAGATAGACCTGGACAGGGAGGTTTCATCATCAAAAGTCTTTCAGCTGAATACTGAGGAGAAGTGGCCTACTGATGAACAGGTGGAAAAACAAGCAGAAGAGGTTGTTGAGGAACGGGCTGAAGAGCAAGCGGAAAATCCAGCTGAAGAACAAACTGAAAAACAAGATGAGGCACCAGTGTCCTCCATGGCTCTGGTTGTGGTTGACTTAGAGAAAAAGACACCTGAGAAGAAAAAGAGGAAAAGGGACAAGTCCTCGGTTGCTGAGCGGGTGGAGAAAAAGTTGCGAGCTCAAAAGGAGAAGAACATTTCTGTGCAGACTACCACTGCGAGCTTGCAGCACAAGCCGCGAGAAAAAGACGTTCCTAATGCTGTCCTAGTCACTCTGTACGCTCCAATCCAAGGAGGTAATTCTTTATCAACGGTCAGTTTGTCCACTACTGAAATACTCGACAACATCAATAACGATCAGCTCGCTAATATAAAGCAATCTCTGCTGGAGGTAATGCAGTCCGATGTTGAGATAGTGGGAAAAAAACTATGAATCGCCCCTCCTCGCTTGCGGATGAAGAAAGAGAGAAGACGGCAAAGGAGCAGCTCGCCATCATGAAGGCCAAGGTTGAGGCGGTCTAAGAAAATCTCGATGCGGACATGCGGGCTGAAGACTTGCGCACTGCGGCTGAGCTGATGCGGTCAGGTAAACTGCAACCAGCACCCAGGCGATTTTAGTATCCGTGGCTTTATAAATATCCACCCCGGAAATCGCGGCCAATAAATATTATTATGGAGACTGAGGATATAATCTCTTAAAGTAGATCAATGGCCGAGACAAGAGCAAAAGTTCATCGTGAATGGAAGAAACGCTTAAGTGCTTTTGACCCGGAGCGCGTGAGACGGCCTGTCGTGGATAGTCGCCAGATCGCTGCAATGATTACAAAAAGTGATTTTATCTTACCTTTTGAGTTCACCGCGACCTGAGAATTAATGTAAATGTTTTCTTTGTTGTAGCACGGAAGTCTCCACCCGGCTTTGTTGAAGCTGGCGAGATTGTGCCATCACCCGAAGTAGATGCATCAGTGCGAACTGGAACGATCTCTCTCACCGAGTCTGCACAAGGCGAGCAGTCCGGCCTGTACAAGTATGTACTGTTATAAAGGAAGTATGAAGAAAAGCTGAATGGAGTTCAAGAAAAACTAAAGATGCAGATAGAGCGAGAAAGAGCTCTGTAGACTCAGGTCGCCAAAATCTCAGCAAAAATGGAGGAATTGAAGAAGGAGAAGCAACGGTTAAGTGAGGACGCCCGCCACTTTTGAGGAAGGTACTTGGCTCTTGTGGGGGAAGGAAAGGAGAAGCAAGTTGCTGAGGTCACCGCAGTGAGGCCGCAACTGCCAGTTCAACCCTCTTCTGCAGAGGCTTCAGTCCCAACAGTAAGTGGGCAGCCCGCAGCGGATGAGGAGCCGACGCCGGCAGGCGAGCCCGTGGTTCTGGTTTGTCAGATCAACAGGGACACCGCCCATATGCATCGTACTTTCAACTCCATGCACCATCTTGTCCAGCAGCTATACAGATAGATACTGCGAGGGAGCGACCAGGCGGCTCATCTTAGGAAGGATAGGGAGGATCGACCTGCTCAACCTGACCCTAGAGGTCGCTGAGTCCGCTAATAAGCAAACGTTTGATTTGATTTGTTGTATGTTGTATAATTTTGTGTGCTCATTGAACATTGGTTGTTTGTTTCTGTAAGATCCGTCCCCCCTCTCTCGGGCTAACCCGGATCTTATGCCCAGAACCGCCGCCTTACTATGACCCTAACAAATGGGTTAGTCGACACCGCAAGTCGCTGATTCTGCCGGCTAGTACGATCATAAACCTGTCGGCCAATATGAGAAATAGAAGTATAAAACAGAGTAAATGTCACAGTCCACAGCCACAGTACTAAACATATATATATCAAATGAAAAGTACATCAATATAGTCCAAAATGAGTACGAAAATGAAAGTGAATAAGGGCTTATGCCCAGTACATCTATATCAAATCACTCTCTCTCTCAATCTAATAGCAGCGGAATCTAACATCTCAACTCATCACACCTGAACATGTGCTCCAGTAGTAGTAGTAGGTGGTATCGGCATCTGCTCCTCATGTCCTGGCTCCTCGACGTGCTTCTCCATCTCCTCGTGCTCCTAAAATTATATGGTCACCGACCATTAGTCAAAAAGACTAAGTCGTTTCCTCCGCAACTCGCCCCGCAGCTCCTAGTCACCGAGCGGGAGGACGAAGCGGAGGATAACAAGGGGTAACAAAAGTGGAAGCAGGTGAAAAGAGCTAACAAGAAGTTGTAATAGGTATTAACATTCTACTCTAGTAGTTCCAAGTATATAGTACAGGTAAGTAAAGAGCAGTACTAGTAAAGGAAGAACTGAAAGTAATGCAGGAAAGTAAAACTACACTACCACTACACTACCATCACAGAGCGTACCTTAACTTATAAAAATGCCCATATAAATTTATAAGTTAAGGTTTCAAGGAATTGTAACTTATCATATAAAAGAGCCCATACTAATTTATATGATAAGGATCTATGAGGCGTATGCCCTAATATGAATGAATGTTATGATGCAATTTATGTAGAAGGCAAGTGCAACTCACACACAACGACTCCGTGATCACAGACCTTTAGTTCCCACTTTTCGAGAGCTAGCATCACTCTCAGGTACCGCCGTTGTGGCTACGGCAGCAGCGGAACGGGCGCTTCCGCTTTCTAGGCGGGTGTTCACACCACCAAGCCAAGACCTCTCCTGTATGCCTCTGTACACCGACAAGTGCACTCTAGAGTCTCTGTGTACTATTGCTAGCTACCTGCTAGTCTTTTAGGTCGGGTGCACGTCTTCGGGGATTGTCTGCCTGACCGTAGTATTAAACAACATACTGGCCCTTCCACCCGTACACCTCACCCGAGTCACTGTCTTGCCATCAGTGTGACGACTGGCCCAGTACCGCATGACCCACCACTAAGTTATGCACATGCAAGTATTTCACCTCAATCCTCCAGCTCTTAGGACCAACCTGTCTTGATTCCTCCAACCCTGCCCGGGTGAGCAAGTAGTCAACAGACTCTGAGTCCCTCCAACCAGGCACTGGTGGATATATATATCACATCAATTCCTTCCAACTCTGCACGGGTTAGAAAGTAGTCAACAGAGTCCAAGTACCTCCAACCCGGCATGAGTGAGAACAAGTAAAATTTACCTAGCCTATTAGGCTACTCTTGCCTACCGGTTATTATACTTAGTGAATTAGGGTTAATCCCAGGACTGCCCAGGGTATTCCAAATGAAGGGGTCTCTGGGGCACTAGGAACCAAGATATAATTAAAATCCAAAGTTCCCTTTCGCAAGGATAATTACTTTTAGTTGATGTCTACCCATAATCCACACTCAACTCTCACTGTTACTCTTAGTTGATCCTAATGACTTAATTTATTATCAGGGAGGGCGACAGTCTTCCGCCGACCTCCACTCCAAATGTTACCCGATGACTTGCACTTACTCTCGTCACTAAGACACACTACCCACCAGGGTTATACTTCCAATCATAATCTCTAGCTCAATTGTCAATCCATTCCCCAGTGGCCTTATGGTATAACCTATTTTTACTACGTGCAGCCCAAGACCTAATACCACCCCGAAATCGAACTTCCAATTCCTTGAGCCACCAGCCCCTAATTATTTATCCTAGGGTGGTACAGACCAATGAAATGAGTATGTTGATTTTCATAATTTTCTTAGGTAATTAAGGCCTCTAATTAAATCTTTTAAATTAATTCCTAGGTCACTTTACACATGAAGTAGTATAATTTAGAATCCACTGACCTAGGAAATTTTTTCTGAGTTGTGTATTGATAAAATATTGATGTCTACAGGGTTTCACAATTTTCCTTTTATAATTTATACCAATTCCTTATTTAATCCAAATCTACATAATTTCCATTTTTCAAAATGAAGTACAAGGAATATATAAGCCAAAATTCTAGGAAAATTACAAAGCATATAAGACATTAATTTAAGACTAATGGCAGAGTTTCATCAACCTCTATAGTGTAATGGCCTAACAAATCCCATTCTTAAGTATTTACCAAAATGCCATTATGTTAATTAAAAAATTCTCAGTACACCCAAAAATTCTGAGATAAATGTACAAGTCTAATAATACAAATATACAGTACTAGAAAAAATTCCAAAATTTACTGATAAGTATTTCCATTAATTCATGAATAAATGCAATAGGGGTAAAATGGTCATTTCAATGTATTCTACTCCAGAAGTTCTCAAACAGAAAGATCAATTTTTACTAGGTCAAATATAACCTTATTTTTAACTTGGCAAAGTTTGAGGATTTTTTCTTGGGCAAGAATTATTTTTCCAATTTATTTTCACAAGGATAATATTTTAAACAAAATCCAAATAATGGGATTTTTGATCCCAAAAATCACATAATTAATATGAGGGGTGAACTTTACCCTAATGAACCACTAGAAATAATTCCATGATTTTTTGATTCCTCAATTAGGCTGAATGTATAATATTTAAAATATTGTTATTGACACACCAAAGCTATACATAGCCAACACATGCAAGTGGATTATCCCAACATGCAGTGATCCAAATGTGCTGAAATTTTTATCATGCACCAATGATGTCCCCAAGGACCTACCACCAAAATTTGGGGTCATTTGGATGCTTAATATTCCAAATATTTCATTTATTTAATTTTTGGTAATATGACAAATACTATTGAAAAAGTTATCCCAAAAATTTCCAATGTTTGGCAGGGGCTATATATGCCCAAATAAGCCACATACCCAAAATTTCAGCCAATGTGGACTTCTGGTTTTGCATGGGCTTAGGTTTTCGTTTCTTCCCTAGCCTAGGACCAGTCCTAGGAAAAATGCCCTACAGGCCAGACCACTGGACCAAAATTGATGATCAAGGTGTCAAATTAAAAATAACAGAAAGGGATACATTTTTCATTCAGGGGTAAAGTTATGTTGATGCCTCTAAGTACCCTAAAATGGACATGCAAGTGACTATAAACATGTGACAGAAATTACATTCATTATCATTAATATAATAACATTTATATATATAATATCACAAATCTTAAAGACAAATGGCCGGCATCTAGTCATCGTCCCCAATCACTCGATGGTTGAGATCGAACCATCCTAGGCCACCTTTGTTGGCTTTTTACTGCCAGTTGAGCCACCACCACCGCCGGTGAATGTCGCCACCACCTTCACTGAGGTGGGGGCTTGCGTTTCCCAGTGGTGAGGCCGCCGGAGTTGGCTCCTCTGGCGAACCCGAGCAAGGAGAAAAGGCCCGGAAATTCTCCCCTATTCGATCTAGATATCTAGTACAGGTAGAGGGGCAGCGAAACGAACCACTAATGGATTCCTACGGCGGTGGCAATGGCGGTTTGCCATGGATGAGTTGCTCCGGCGATCTCCTTGCCGATCCATGGATTCTCCACCAAAAGCTTCACTCCAGCTATAAATTTCTACTCTCCTTTGCCCTCTTAAGCAAATGGAGTGGTCGGTTTGGACTTAGGTGGGGTATATGGGGAGATACAACCAAGGTGAGCTCGGGCTCAGCCTTGGTTGCTCCGTCTATGGTTGCCAAGTAGCTCTCAGCCCCTAATTCCCTCTTGAATTCATTAGATAGCCAGCCAGCAAGCTTTGGGGATGATGGAATGAAGTCCATGTGGCCTTCTTCCTCTTAATGCCATTTCTCTCTCCTCCTTTGGGTGAAATCTCCAAAATACCCCCTTGCAAGCATTCTCTCTCCACAATCAGAGGGGTAGGGCTGGTCTTTGGTTATTTTAGTTGGCATTGGGCTGAGTTGGGTGGGCTTAGCCCAATGGAAATGACTTGGGTTCAATTCTTCCTCTTTAGGTCAAAATGTTGACTAGGATGACTTTTTGGGTTGACTTGGTCAATATGAGGAGTGGGCTGACCCCACTTGTTGGTCATGAGCCTAATGACACCACCCAACTTGGGTTGGGTCAAAGGGTGCCCTACTTAGGCTAATTGGGCCTATGAGTGTGGGTTTGACAACTTTAGGCCCAAGGTTTACTTGGGTCAACTAGGGTCAAAGTGTTGACCTAGTGACATGCCCTAGGGTCCACTTAGATTGTAATTAGGGTTAGGGCAGTATGGTGGGGTCATGGTGTGGCTAGGGTTCCTATTTAGGCTAGTTTGACCTTGGTCCTATGGTGGGCCCTACATGGCTACAACCCACTACCTAGGGTCAAACCTAGCTAATTTCCCTTAACAACCACCCTATGCCTAACCCAATCTAAGTTAAGGGGCCTAGAAGTAACATGGGATGTCAAAGTTTCACTTGTACTGTGATGCGAATTCTTATTTGTTCTGTACAATATTGCTCTGTGATTTGAATAATGCTGCGATCTGTGTGATGAAACTTTTTCTGCAAGTTGATGTTGAATGCGATATATGCAAACAGACTATGTGTCGGCACATTTGTTTGTGAATTGTGAATATTAAAAATTGTGAGCTGGGCGGACTTCCTCTGATCCCGCAATCACTTGTAGATTTTGCTATGAATTTGCAGGAAACCTGAAAAGAAGCGAGCTCGGCAGACTGCCTCTGAGTCCACAATCACTTATAGATTTTGCTCTGAATTTGCAGGAAACCTTAAAAGAAGCGAGCTGGGCGGACTGCCTCTGAATTTGGAATTACTGACTGGTCCGCGCGGACTGAACGATCGATCTCTGCGGACTGGCTTAAGAAGTTGTCAGACTAGTTTTCCTATAAATAAAGCCCTAGTCTTCATTCTTTATAGGAAATGCGCTCGAAGCAGAAGTCCCTGCGATTTGTGAACATGGAATGCGCACGTACTGATGCTGCGTTCACTTTCCACTCTGCCGACCATAAGAAATGTAGACTTACGGAGGACGACTTAGACTCCTTTATGGAGAAGCATATGACGAGCTCTCTAGTGCTTGCTTGCTTGCCTGAAGATCAGGAGCGGATAAACTTTTCCACTACAACGCAAGTCGCTGTGCCCATCGATCAATTTGATGGAGGATTAAAGTTTCCTTTACTGTGGGAGGTCGCAGAGATCTTCGAGCATTACGGGATGGTGTCGGGCCAGCTCGCGCCAAATACTATAGCTCAATAACACCTTCCGGAAGTCGCCAATATAAAGGCGTCATCTACTTCTACTCCCGAGAGATGAACGTCATGGGCTTACCAAATAAGATCCATAAATGGACCTCGAGGTACCTAATCTTTGAGGGCGACCTGGGATTCGCTCACACGTATCTGCATGTGCGCGCGGATTCCGCCTTCAAAAGCGCAAAGCTGAATGCAGTGGAGGCACCCATCATCGAGTTCTTGGCAAGGGTAAGGCTTGACATCTACCACTACATCCCGCTTCTGCCCAGCCTCGACGCCATAGGCCGCCAAGAGAGTACGTCCTGGGACCTGGTTTTGTATCCGCGGCGACCAGGAGCTTATCTGCTGTGACCTGCAGTGCACTGATTTAGTTTCTCTTTTTTGCAGCAACCTTGGCAGTGCCAGCTAATCCGCCCTAGATGCTAGGCGGGCTGACTCCTACTCAAGGAGAAAAGAAGAAAGAAGTTGCAAGGAAAAGGAGGGAGAAAGGGGATCCCGCTAAGGACTACTCTTCCTCTGTCATCTTCGATATGGCGGGCTTCGGGAAGAACCAGAAGGATCTGAGGGGAAACCTGATGATCCTCTTGCACGGAAAGAATAAGTATGTTCGCCTTTCGACTGCTCTTCCCTCCTGGAAGAGTCCACGCACCTCCCACCATGCCCATGTGGCGATCTCCACGCTCTATGGGAAGTGTAACCTGCGCGACCTGAAGAGCATGGCCCCTGCCAACCTCCCCCTGCTCGCTGCTCAAGCCAGTGCGAGCAACACCATCACCAACCACTTTATGGGTCGCATGAACCGCGAACTCCTTAAGGATAATGAGCAACTCCTGCGGGAAAACAATGTTTTAATTGACAGGAATAAGAGGCTAGGGAAAAGGATCAATCAGCATAAGGAGAATGAAGCAGTAAGTATCAGTAATCGCCGCAATCTTTGTTGCTTACCGGCGACGGACTGACTCATTTTTTCTTCTTACCGACCGCGTATGAAGTCACCAACCATAGCTTCAAAAATGCTATGTTTCTTTTTGTGAAGGAAACCGTTTAGGTCGCTATCGAGCGCCTCATCAATGATGGCTTCGTGAAGGAGGGATTGAATACAATCCCTTTCTTGTAGTTGTTCCCTGAGCTGAAGGATAAGGTTGCCGTGTTTGAGCGGGCTGCGAAGGCAAAGGCTGTCTTTGATGAGGAGGATGAAGAATAAGGAGAAGAGGGGCTCGCTGATGACGAAGTCCCCGAGGATGCTTCTTCAAGTCAGTAACAAGGGGGCCAGTTCGGGCAGTCCGCCTCTTATGGTTTTGATGAGGGAAGTGGGCGGACAGAGTCTACGGATAACACTAGTTCTGGTGGTAGCAGCAGCGAATCAGGCGGTTACTCTCCAGAAATCAATGTTGATGGATCAAGCCCGGATGCGCCTGCAGAGAAGAGACAAAATACCATAGGATAATTAAGTTGTATTTCGTTTTTAGCTTTATTGTAATGAAGCGGACTCCATTTAAGTTTGCCAAAGACAAAAAGATGTAAATATTTTTTGAATGAATATAAATGATATTTTGCTCAGCCCGCGTCTTCTGCTAGTTTTATTGTTCATTTCTTCAATGCTTTGATGAGACTTGCTGTGTTTGATCAATAATAGCCATCTTTGTATAGTGAAAACCAGTCCGTACTATATTGACTTTAGGTTGCAAGCTTAGAATATTTAAGGCTTGAAGATAACTAAGTTTGATAATAATCCAGGTCGCAGAAGTTGACTTGCAGCTCGTGAGGT
Source organism: Platanthera zijinensis (assembly GCA_039513925.1). NCBI lineage: Eukaryota > Viridiplantae > Streptophyta > Magnoliopsida > Asparagales > Orchidaceae > Platanthera > Platanthera zijinensis. Next base: position 119,462,177 of record CM077092.1, read on the forward strand.
TCATATAACTTGTTTAAAAAAGACTCGGATAATCGGCGGATTCTGGCGGATACCAATTCCAGTCCCCAGATAAGTCAATCAATAATAAATTTTTGCGAGCTAAGGAATATCAATGATCGTTGTTGCGAATTGAGGATTATAAAACACTGAATTATAACTCCGCGGCCTGAAAGATCAAAATCTGCGAACTGTTGTGGATATTAGTATTGAATCCATGAAGAGAAATGAGAACTTAACCATGCGGGCAGGTGCATATAGCATTGCTTTCCATGCAAGGTCAGTTGCAAGATCAACCCAAGGAAAAACCGGCGGACTGGGCGAACTAGAAAACTAGAGTCTGCTCGTAATCAAATTCCTATGAAGAATGAGCTGTAGACTTGTGACCAAGTGAGCAGGTACGGCTGGAGTGGCATTGCTTTCCATACTGGATCTCAAGATCTACACACTTAACGTAATGATTCACTGCCCTCTTGTCTGGAGTACAGTCCAAATTGATCTTTTTGGGCATGTGTAGCCGGAGCGGCATTGCTTTCCCCTGAGATCAACAAGGCTATGGGTCTCCTGCTAGCACTGCTTGAGGGTTCCAAGGAGTGTTCGAGGGTCACAAACAAAGATGATCTGCGGGCATGTGCATATAACATTGCTTTCCACACGCGATTATCAAAGTTGTAATGATATCCCTTAAATGGCATGGTAGAGCTAACCTCCACCCTGTCCCTCCATAATGCAGAGGTGGGGTCAGGTACTAGCCGGGATCCGGAATCTAGTATCCTGTCGCACTAGAACCGGCATGCTCCCACTACACGATTCAAAATATCCCCGCAATGCATTGTCTTCGTGGTGTTATGGTAATGACAACGGTTATAAGGGAGGTTTCAGCTGAACTCGTCGATGTCTCCTGGTATCAGGCAACTGTTAGAGTTTTTCAGGAAACAAAAGAAAGAAAGCACTTAAAAAGTGTTAGTATGAATACTTTGATCAATAAAAACTTTTGTGAAGCTTGCATAAGAGAGAAAAGAGAAGGTTCAGGGATAAAACTGTTTGAAATCGCTCTTGCTCAATGCATTAACTGTCAATATTTAAGAGACAAAAAGACACTTGAAGAAGTGTTAGCAAGGATCTTTTTACCAATGTTAATCTATGAAAAGTTTACATATGAAGGAAAAAAGAGGAGGTGGTTTAGGAATAGAACCGCTTTAGATCATCCCCACTCTATGTATGTGGCACATCTTCTCCTTCATACATTTGCAAGCGATAAGCCCGGTTCTTGAGCACTTCTTTGAAAATCAAATGCCCAGCCCAATTCAAATTAAGCTACCCAATTGAGCCGACTCTTGCAACAATATCAACCTTTTTAAGACCAGATCTCCCACTTGTAAGTGTTTGATCCTCACGTTCTTATCAAAGTAGCGGGCCATTCTACTCTTGATTTCTTCTTTCCTTATTGCCGCCTTATCTTTGATTTCTTCAATATGTTCCAAGCTGAACTTCCTCTCTTCATTACTCAGCTCAAGCCAATCCTCCATGCCTTGTCTAGCAAGCAGAACTCCTGGTGACGGGACTTCAAACTCAACTGGAATAAGAGATTCTGAATCATGAGAAAGCTTGAATGGAGTTTCTCCTGTTGTAGATGAAGGCGTTGTTCTCAGGGTCCAGAGAACCGAAGGAAGTTGATCAGCCCAACTGCCCTTGAGATTCTTCACTTTCATTTTGAGAAAGCTGTGGATCTGCTTATTAGCTGCTTCAACTTGACCATTACTTCTAGGATGATGGACTGACGGAAAGCGCAACTCTATTCCGATCTACTTGCAAAAATCAACCATCTATGCATTGTTGAACTGTGGTCCGTTGTCAGTGATTATTTCCATTGGGATACCATGCCAACAGACTATCTCACCTAAAATGAAATGCTTCACAAATTGAGTCATGTTTTTTCCAATGCCTTAGCCTCAATCCATTTGCTGAAGTAATCAATCATCACTATGATAAAGCGCCATTTTTTGCTTGCCATGGGAAAAGGACCAATGAGATCCATTCCCTAAACTGCAAAGGGCCACGGATTTGTGATTGATCTGAGTGACTGAGCAGCTTGATGCTGAAGTGGAGCGAACTTCTGGAACTGAACACATTTTCTTGCATAAGCCTCAGAATCTTTCTTCATAGTGGCCAGAAATAACCCTGCCGGAGGATTCTTTTCTCTAAAGTACTTGCTCCTGAGTTACTTCTGCACTCACCAGAATGAACCTCTTGAAGCATAATAGGGGCTTCTTCTTCTGAGACACACCTTGCCATATCAGACAAGAAAGTCTTTCTGTATAAGATTCCTAGTACAAAGTAATAATGTGCTCCCTTGATTTTGAACTTCTTCTTATCTTAGATTAAAGGATGGAAGTTTCCAGTTGACAAGTACAGAATGAGCAGATCCATCCAAGAGGGACGCTGATCAATTTGCATCAACTCTTCTTCATCCACTGTCGGGCGGAAGAGTTTAGATGTTGTTCCTCCTGACGGAAGTCCATACTTGGCAAGAACATCTGCCTCCTCATTTTCTGATCTTGGGATGTGTTCAATAATGAAACTTTTGAATCTACAAACTTCAACTTTTACAAGTGTAAGATACTTCTTCAATACAGGCTCCCTGGTCTCAAAGTTACCGATAACTTGTGATGCTATAACTAGAGAATCAGTCTTTATGTGCACATGGTCAATTCTGAGCTCTCTTGCAAGCCTCAAGCTTACTAACCGGCTTCATACTCTGTCTGGTTATTTGTAACTGGAAAATAGAACTTGATTGCCAGCACAAGTTTGATGCCATTTGGATTGATCAGAACCACTCCTTCTCCAGAAGAATTTCTGCCTGAGGCACCATCAACATAGATAGTCCAAGCCAAAGGAGACCTTTCTGCTTGATCAAAACTAGACTCTGCAGTATCAATCAGGAAATCTGCTAGCACCTGAGCATTGATAGCTGTCCTGGGGACATAAGAAATTTCAAACTCACTTAATTCAATTGCCCATTTAGCCAACCTGCATGAATGCTCTGGTCTCTCCAGCACACTTTTCAAAGGCTGATTAGTGACTACTTGCACTGAGTGTGCCTGGAAGTAAAGACGGAGTCTACGAGCAGATATAACCAATGCAAAGGCCAACTTCTCCAGGATTGGATATCTCATTTCTGCATCTTTAAGAACATGACTGACATAGTAAACTGGGAATTTCCTCCTGTTCTCTTCTCGAACGAGAACCGAGCTGACCACCTCAATGCCAACTCCTAAGTATAAGAACAACATCTCCCCTTATCGGGGGCTCTGCAGTAAAGGTGTTGAAGTCAATTATCTCTTTAACTGTTCAAAGGCTTGGGAGCACTCTTCTGTCCATTTTAACTTGGACGCTCCTCAAAGAGTTTTAAAGAACGATGCACTCTTATCTCCAACTCGAGAGATAAACCTTCCGAGACCTGCCAACCTCCCCCTTACTGTTGAACTTCTTTTGGAGAACGGGGAGGAGCCATATCAAGGATGACTTTAACTTTGTCTGGGTTAGGGGCAAGCCCTTCTAGAGTAAGGAGATGACCAAGGAATTTCCCCTTACTTGTCCCAAAAGTACATTTTGATGGATTGAGCTTCATTTTATATCTATGCAGAGTAGAGAAAGTCTCTACTAGATCTTGTAGGTGTAGTGAAGAAAACTTGCTTTTGACCCGAAGATCATGTAAGTACACCTCAAGATTTCTTCCTTTTTGTTCCTTTAACACATGATCCATCATGCGTTGATAGGTCGAACCAGCATTTTGAAGCCCGAAGGGCATTACGAGATAACAATAGAAACCATCGTTGGTAATAAAGGACATCTGAGCAATGTCGGGCTTATTGTTGGGTATTGTATCCACAATATACCTGATTTGAAGAAGCCCCTGGACAAGCTAAGTTGAATTGACAATGTATTTGATGATTTTCTATCAAGTAGTTCTTGCAGTTATTCCATTTTAAGTACACACCAATGTCAGGGTGCAGTGGGTCAATATACACGGGTCTGCGCAACGTAATCCCTCGTTGAGTAGATTAGTGTGTTGACTCACGTATGCTCTCTCTATTGGAGTGTACTTATCTTCAAGTACAGGGTCGAGATAGATCAAGAGCAGAAGAGGAGCAAAGATGTGTCAAAGACCAAGTTCATAGGAAGGAAGAGAAAAATTGTCCAAGTCAAAATCGACGGGAATCACTAAGTGATTCTCGCCGATTCGACGGGAATCATTAGTGATTCTTGTCGAATCGTCGAGAACCAGTCAGTGATTCCCGCCGACTTCATCCGGCTGACTGTCCTCCTACAAGAATTCTATTAAGGCAGAATCGACGGGAATCACAAAGTTATTCTCGCCGATTTGACGAGAATCACCTTACATTCCCGCTGATTCCCTCTGGATGACCAGATATCCAATTGGAATTCTGCCAAGTCGAATTCGAAGGGAATCGTGAGTGATTCCCGCCGAATTCGACGGGAATCACCAGCAATTCTCGCCGATTTTTCCTTAGGCAAATTTCCCGTTCGCTGGACCGAACCAAGTTTGTTGTGCGCTGTTTTGACCGGGCCAATGGTTTCTCCTTGTGGGCCCCACAACGGTCATTAGGGGTTGGCTTCCAGTATATATACTCGCGTATTTGAACATACCGAGAGATCGATTCACGAAAAACAAAAAGCAGTCGAGCGTGCCCTAGCAGATCGCCGATCGCCGCTCACTGTTCGTCGTCGACATCTTCTCCGATCATCTTTGATCTTCCAACGACAGTACCGAGGCAAGCCTAGCATCTCACGCTTCTCTCTCGAGATCTCTTGTCTCTCTATTTGTTGAACGAGGATAGTTCTTCGTTCCGAATCGAATGAGACGACTGATCTGATTGAGATTGTTGGTAGACCTTGCTTGCTTCATCAAAAAGTTTGGATCTACAAAGTATCGCTTCCGCAACCACTTGCCGCCGCCGATCTTTACAAGATCCTCTCCAAGAAAGTACTCCGGTCATTGAATCTTCGTCTCTTTCAAGAAAGCATCAACGAACGAAGAGCGACATCGGATTCTCCACAAGTTTGTTTGTATTTCTTGTACATTCAATTTTTGTTTTGTTGTAAAGGAATTTTTATTCCTAATTGTAAGGGTTGGGTGCAACCCGTGGTGGAGGAGTAGTGACTCCTTTGGTTGGAAGGGTTCCTTCCATAGTGTGAGGATTGGATTTCAATCCAGTTGGTGAAGTGACTGAGTCATCCCTTGGTGGGAGATAGGTCAAAGTGGGAGAGTGGACGTACCCAAATCGGGGAACCACTATAATTGCTTGTGTGCTTTTCTGTGTTGTGTTTGTTTATTTGTGTAGGTAATTTAAATTCCACAAAAGACTCCACATCACCTATTCCCCCCCACCTCATAGGTGGACTTATTCGACACAAGAGACTTTCAAGTGGTACCAGAGGGAGGTTACTCATCAATAAGGTTAACACCTTGAGTAAGATCCTGCTTCTAGTGTCATGAAGAAATCAAGACTGAAGCATGGAGCTATACACTGATGTCTCTCCTCTGAGACTCCCTGCCTGCACTAAAGAGTATTATCCCATCTGGAAAATGAGAGTTTTGTTTTATCTGGAGGCCATTGACCCTCGTGCGTTATTCATTATGGAAGAGGGTCCCTTCATTCCCATGAAGGCTTCCGGTTCTGGAGAAGATCTCCAAATCCCGAAGAGTACCGCTGAAATGTCTGAGACTGAGCTCTCACTATTCAACTCTGACAAGCTGGTACGACAGATCGTCTATGATATTTGGTCAGGCTCTTCTCATATAAGATTGGATAAGTGCAAGACTGCCAAGTCCATGTGGGAAACAATCTCTGACCTCATGGAAGGAAAGAAGACTGCCGGGATTGAATGCCAGCAAGAGGATGAAGCATATATGGGGGTCCTCGTCTCTGGTGATGAAAGTCAAGAATAACTTCTCAATATCAGGGCTCCAGTGTCTCTATCTGAGACTGAAGAAGAGATTGAGGAATACAGTTGTGAGGAAGCTGAAACCTCGGTCTCTGCAGACCATAACTCCAATCCTGATCAGCACAATCAGGATCAGGTATCTTCCTCTTCTTGCACCCTTCCTCTTGTATCTCCTGAATACAGGAGAAGTTCAGAGGTTTGTCCGTCTTTTGATGCTAGGGAAATAGAATGTTTCAATCAAAAGATTGAAACTCTTGATTCCCTTCGTAGTGCCCTTCAGAAGACCAACTTGCTTGTGGAGAAATAAGCTATGGAAATTGCTCAGTTGAGGACCATGACTGATCTCCAATTGGAATCCATCAATGTGAAGGACTCAAAGATCTCGGATCTAGAGTTTTCTCTTGAGACCGAGAAGAGAATAGTATCTAACTTTTCAAAGGTATATGCTATTAAGAGAAAGGGAGAAAACGGGTGGATCTCATGAATTATAAAATGATGGACAAATAGGGAAACTATTTTCAGAGCCCCACACCGAGTAGGAAGGGCACACATCATGCCTTCAGGTATGACCATAAGAATAACTATGGTCACTGTAAGAATGATCAACCATCATGTGGAAATACCCATAGTGCAAGTGCTGTTATGGCTACCCATGAGAAAATACATTTGGCTCATCATGAACCTTTTGTATTCACTGCTTCAGCTTCAACACTTCATCAGATTGTAGGAACCAGCTCTCACAGTACCTCTCACCACCCTAGGACACGGGGAAAGGGGGTTGGCAAACATGTAGCAAGTATCTATGGGGCCCCCGGATGTGTGCTGATTGAAAAGAAGGCACCACCTCCCAGGCCTCATGACACTCACCACATGTTCTCCATCCATCCTCCCTCGTGTCCTTGTGGAAAGGGTAAATCTGAGAGATGAACCTGCTCTGCCCCTGTCAGACCTATGATCGTGACAAACTCAGTCATTAGATCTGGTCAGAAAAGGAGATACAATATTCATGAGTGCTGGTGCTGTGGTAAAGTGGGTCACTTTGCAATATATTGGTGGCATAATCCTTTTGTGCCAAGGGCAAGGGTATGTCTACATCCCTTGGTGAGAGATAGCCTTCCTGACAGAAATCCTGTAGGAAGGCATCCTGTATTTTATTCTGACAAGAACCTAGGACCCAATACATATTGGGTTCCTAAGGTAAGGTAATTCTATTTTGCAGGATAGTCTAGGTACCCATGAACATGATGGGACCTAGACAAAAGATGTTCCAGGCTTTCTCTGGAACAAGGAATTTGGGAAAAGATATAATGCGCTACCACTTCATTCAAGAGCATGTGAAAAACAATGATATCTCTCTCTGCTATGTCCTCACGGATAAGCAGGTTGCAGATATCTTCACAAAGCCCCTAAACGAGGCCAAGTTCAGTCTCTTCAAAACTAAACTCGGTATGCTGAACTATGAAGATTGAAGACTGAAGGGCTCAAGGCTCTTGGATCAAGGGGGAGCATCAGCAAGGAACTCAAGATCGAGCACGGATGCAAGAACTGAGGGGGAGCATTTGGCTCCAAGTGAAGTCCCAGATTTGCAGAAGCTGAAAAGGGGGAGATTACCCTCTCGGCTAAGGCTAAGGTGGCTACCAATGTTAAGTAGGTGGCTACCAATGTTAATTATGCTCTTAGGAAAATGCTTGTAGGCTAATGTTAAGTATACTGTTAGGAAAATGGTAATGAATTTCACTCTCAACTGAATTTTCATTGTATGATTTTCATTCCCATCTGTTCTATTCACCTTAGCTTGTAGGGTTTAGGCTTCTTCAAATAGGGGGAGATTGTTGGGTATTGTATCTACAATGTACCTGATTTGAAGAAGCCCCTACACAAGCTAAGTTGAATTGACAATGTATTTGATAATTTTCTATCAAGTTGTGCTTGTAGTTATTCCATGCTAAGTACACACCAATGTCAGGGTGTAGAGGGTCAATATACACAGGTCTACACAACGTAATCCCTCGTTAAGTAGATCAGTGTGTTGACTCACGTGTGCTCTCTCTATTGGAGTGTACTTATCTTCAAGTACAGGGTCGAGATAGATTAAGAGCAGAAGAGGAGAAAAGATGGGTCAAAGACCAAGTTCATAGGAAGGAAGAGAAAAATCATCAAAGTAAAAATCGACGGGAATCACTAAGTGATTCTCGCCGATTCGACGGGAATCATTAGTGATTCTCGCTGAATTGTCGAGAATCAGTCAGTGATTCCCGCCGACTTCAGCCGGCTGACTGTGCTCCGACAAGAATTCTGCTAAGGCAGAATCGACGGGAATCACCAAGTGATTCTCGCCGATTCGACGAGAATCACCTTGCATTCCCGCTGATTCCCTCCGGATGACCAGATATCCAACTGGAATTCTGCCAAGGAAAATTTGACGGGAATCGTGAGTGATTCCCGCCAACTTCGACGAGAATCACCAGCGATTCTTGCCGATTTTGCCTTAGGCAAATTTCCCGTTCGCTGGACCGAACCAAGTTTATTATGCGCTGTTTTGACCGGTCCTACGGTTTCTCCTTGTGGGCCCCACAACGGTCATTTAGGGTTGGCTTCCAGTATATATACTCGCGTATTTGAACATACCGAGAGATCGATTCACGGAAAACAAAAAGCAGCCGAGCGTTTCCTAGCAGATAGCGGAAACCACCGATCGCCACTCACAGTTTGTCGTCGACATCTTCTCCGATCATCTCTGATCTTCCGACGACAGTACAGAGGCAAGCCTAGCATCTCATGCTTCTCTCTCGAGATCTCTTTCTCTCGATTTATTGAACGAGGATAGTTCTTCTTTCCGAATCGATTGAGACGACTGATCCGATTGAGATCGTTGGTAGACCTTGCTTGCTTCGTCAAGAAGTTTGGATCTACAAAGCATCGGCGCCGCAACCACTTGTCGTCGCCGATCTTGACAAGATCCTCTTCAAGAGAGTACTCTGATCGTGGAGTCTTCGTCTCTTTCAAGAAAGTATCAACGAACGAAGAGCGACATCGGATTCTCCACAAGTTTGTTTGTATTTCTTGTACATTCAATTTTTGTTTTGTTGTAAAGGAATTTTTATTCCTAGTTGTAAGGGTTGGGTACAACCCGTGGTGGAGGAGTAGTGACTCCTATAGTTTGAAGGGTTCCTTCCGTAGTGTGAGGATTGGATTTCAATCCAGTTGGTGAAGTGGCCGAGTCATCCCTTGGTAGGAGATAGGTCGAAGGGGGAGAGTGGACGTACCCAAATCGGGGAACCACTATAATTGCTTGTGTGCTTTTCTGTGCTGTGTTTGTTTATTTGTGCAGGTAATTTAAATTCCGCAAAAGACTGCACGACACCTATTCCCCCCCCCCCATAGGTGGACTTAGTCGACACTAGAGACTTTCACTTATGCATTCTTATTTGGTGGTAGCCAGAGAATGCATCTAAAAAACTCATAAAAGAGTACCCTACCGTAGAATCAACTAAAGTATCTATCCGAGGCGAGGGGTAAAAATCTTTGGGGAACGCTTTATTTAAACGAGTAAAATACTAACATTCTCCACTTCCATCCTAGTTTCTTAACCATTACAACGTTTGATATCCAGGTAGGGTATTGAATTTCACGAATAAAATTTGCTTTGAGGAGCTTTGAGACCTCCTCTCTGATTGGATCAGCGAGCTTTGTTTCCACATCCCTCTTCTTCTACTACACTGGCTTGAAGTTTGGATCAAGATTGAGATGGTGGCAAGCAACATCCGGATCAATGCCTGGCATGTCCTACGCTGCCCAAGCAAAGACATCCAAGATCTTTAGCAAACAAGAGATCAACTTGGATTTTTGATCTTCTGGTAACTCCGAGTTGATGGAGAGCTTCCTCTCCTCCCCCTCAATAATGGGGACTCCTTGCATCACCTTGGCAGGTTCCAGGTGAGCTCCATCAATATCCATAGTAGCTTCTGACTGATAAGACGCTTCTACTGCTGCTGGGACGACGAGAGGGGCTATTTCTGTCATATTGACTTTTCGATGATAGCACTCTCTAGCATGCCTTAGGTTGCTCCTAACCTTGCATATCCAACCATCAGCATAATACTTGATTGCAAGGTGGTAAGTTGAAACCACCGCTTGATATTTGTTAAGCAAAGGCTTTCCAAAGATTGTGTGATAACAACTAGGAGCATTGACCACTATAAAATGAATTGGCTTGATCTCTCCTCCAAGCTTTACCGAGAGAGTGACGCTCCCATCGACTTATTTCCTTTCTCCTGAAACACCGTAGAGAGGCCCTTCGGTGGAAAGCAAAGGCTTCCCAGTTCTCAGGGCCTCGAAGGTTCACTTGAATAGGAGATTGACTGAGCTGCCTATATCAATTAGAATTCTATCCACTGTATAATCTTAAATTGCTGCCTTGACTACAACAACATCGTCTAATGGATTGGCAGTCCGAGGAAGATCTTCCTGGCCAAAGTAAATATCCTAATTCTATCCCGAGAACAATTAGACTGATGCTCGGCGGACTGTCGGTCAGTGAAGTTGAGCTGGCGGGCAGGAGTTCCCCTAGTCACCTCTCTGAAGAAGTCCATCAGAGGGGCGAACTTATCACACTGAGGCCTCAGAGGAACTGCGGGCTGAGCTTGATGGCGAGGCTGAGGAGAAGTGACTGCAGGTGATCGCTAAAGAGGAGTTTGGCGAGCTGGAGTCCGGTGGACCAAAGTCTGGCGGATTGGGGTCTGGCAAACTAGGGTGTCCGTAATATCTTCTGCGGCCTGAGGAGCAAGGCGCTGAGTCACCGTGATGGTCAAAACTAACGGCGCCCTGGGTTGTGTTTTTGGTTCGAAGGTGGGGTTATTTTTAGTGTTATTTAAGATGGTGGTTTTATTGAGAAAGGCGGGGCGCGCAGATTTATTTTTACATAAAAAAGGGGTTGAAACCGAGTTTTAATGAAAGGGAGGCAAGTGCATCTATCACATGTAGTACATGATATTCTGGGGAGGAATATCGGGGTCGTATTGTTCTCGGGGTCGGTTTGCCTATTTCTACTCTTTCCCTGAATGGACTATTATTTTACCGATAATATTTTGTTGTCGTGTTATATAAAAAAAGGGCAGATATTAATATAAAATGCAGAAAATGAAAGCATAAAAATTACGGAGGACGGTGAAGAAATAGCGCGACGATATCAAATTGAATTCGAACTAAAATAAACTTTTAATAAAAAGAGATCCTAAATTTCAAATTAATTAAAGCGGAGACTTGGTAGTGGAGGTTCCAAAAGAATGAGCTCACTTATCTCTAGAACTATCACTCACCTGAACATTAAAACTATTCGACTGAACGTTAGTCCGACGAAGGATTTCTCTTAATGCCGACATTATGCTAATAACCCCTCTATTTGGTGGGGAACCCAATCCGGTAGAGTTACGCGCCTCCTCTCTCAAGGGTAAGTGCAGAACTCTCTTTACCCAAGGGTGATCTATCCATACGCACGACCTCTCGGCAGCTAGTGTTTGGAAAATGGAAATAGAGCCCACACATCGATATGTGGTCCTACGCTTCGTTAACCCGGGGCAAACCTTAATTAATTTTAATTAACGAGAAAAAGAGGACCTTTAATTATTTAAAGCGATTTTTTCTGTCACAATGCTCTTCGATATTAAGGTCTAAGAGCGGTTAGCAACTCATCAGAATGGGGACGGCTATTGAAAATAAAATTTAGTAATTGAAGTGCAAGTCCTACTCAAACGAGTAGGCCGGAAATTAAATTTGTAAAAGAAAGCTGAAAATGAAAGCAGTAAAATGAAAGCAGTAAAATGAAAGCAGTAAAGTGTGAGTCCTACACAAACGAGTAGGTGGGAAATGAAAGCAGAAAATTGTGAGTCCTACTCAAACGAGTAGGCGGGAAATGAAACTAGAAAATTACGAGTGCTACTCAAACGAGTAGGCGAGAAATGAAAGCAAAAAATTGCGAGTCCTATAGAAACTTATAGGCGGGAAATGAAAGCTAAAAAAGCTATCTAACACACTCACACACTCTACAGAAATTAAACACACGCACGCACTCTACATGAAATAAAACGCACACACACACACACACACACACACACACACACACACACATCCAACTCAAATGAGTGGGCTGAAATAAATACATGCCATTTAACTCTTAATGAGTAGGCGGAAATAAATGTGCACACGCACACACTCTACAGAAATAAATGAAAACAAGAAAATCTAACTCATACATGCAATCACTCAAATGAAAAATAAGAAAAACACGAATGCTTAAAAATTAAAACAACTACATTCTACCGTTAGAACACGGTAGAAATGCATAAAAAAACAAAATTAAAATTAACGGAGCAAAAAGTTTTGAAAATAAAAGCGAAAACAAAGTGAGCAAAAAATTAAAACGATAACTTTTTCATTCTTAGGTTTTTATAAAAGAGCTAAAAAAGTGAAAATAAAACTAAAAAAGACAAAAAGTTTTACGTTCCTAAAAATTCTAAGTTAAAGAAAATTTAAACCACCTTTTAGAACACTTTTATAAAACATATAAGAATGAAAACTTAAGAAAGAAGAAGAAAACAAACTAAACCTAAACAAGTACGGTGCATGAAAATAAAATTTTGATTACAACGTCTAAAAATTAGGAGAAATTCCTAAAACTTAACAAGTTACAAAAGCTAAAAAGAAAAACATAAAAACGAAGAACGAAAAATTACTTAGAGTAGGGCGCTTCCAAATGAATTCTAAGCAACATGAAGGGGGAAAAAGCTAACATTTTATTAATGAAAAAGCGGTTATAAGGAAAGCTAAAATAAACATCCTAAAATAAACTAAGAGAGTGAGGGGGGGGGGGGAATTCTCCTTACATGGCATGGAATCCACCAAGGCAGCACCTACCCTAAGCAAAATGGCCCAAAAAGTGGAACAAGAGAGCTTAAAAATAGCTTTTATTTATATGCAAAAATTTTAAGGTGTGACACGCCCTAGTCACGGGGGGGGGGGGGGGGGGGGTGACTAGACAACTAGGTGGAGGAAGTCAATTTGAACTTTACTGGCTAAAGGCATTAAATGCCGACATCGATACGGGCGTGTAGGGACTTCGGGCACGGGCGTGTCGTGCTTGGGTTGATGAGGACATTGAGTGTTGACTGGCGGGAGGCGTTGAGTGTTGACTGGAGGGAGGTGAACAGTGAAAGCAATTAGTATCGAGTTGATGGCGTTGAGTGGCGTTGAGTGTTAAACAGTGAAAGCGTTGTGTGGCGTGACATAGGCGTGTCGAGTCTTCGGACACGGGCGTGTCCTGCTCTGGTTGATTAGGGCCAAATGTCGACCAGTGGGTTGAGGTCAACGATCGTTGAGGGCGTGACACGGGCGTGTCGGTCATGGGACACGAGCGTGTTAGGTCAATTTTTGACCATTTTCTGAAAAATTTCAGAAAAACAAAATAAACTAAGTTAGAATAGTTTTTACAAAAAGAAGCATATTATTAAAGAAAAATAACAGAAAATAACTAAAACATTATAAAACTATTTATAAAAAATACAAAAAAACGTATATTTACAACTCATCAAATACCCCCATACTAAAGCTTTTGCTATTCTAGAGCAAAAGTTGGAGATAAACTGATAAGGAATAATAAAAATTCTAAATTTGCTACCGCTTGAATTAATTAAAAGAAAGATCAAATTTAATATCCGGGGTTTTAGAGTTAAATCCTAAATTATGAAAATTTAATAAATAGAGGAAGAGTTTCAGCCAAAAAGACTTCTACACGAAACAAATAGGAAGCAAAATTTGTTTTGTTAGTTTAACAAGGATTGATTGTAATTATATAAAAAAATTTAGCTTATAAGAAATTAAAAAAAATAATGCAATTTAAAAATTATGCTCTCAAAAAGTATTAAATTAATTCTAGAATCATTGAAAAGGCTAAGTGGTTCGGTGGTTTATGAAGAGGACTTGGATTTTAGAGGCGAGGTAATTTTTTCTCGAACCTCGATATATATATATATATATATATATATATATATATATATATTTCTTTTTGGATTATTAGGAAAATGAAATCTTATTTTCCTAATATATAATAATTTTTTTCTTTCCTTTTTTCATAAATAATAAATAACCCAATGTATATGTATATGAGTAATGAATTTTACCCTCTTACTCCGTAACATGTAATCTTTTTTAAATATTTGGTGCCTATGTTTACGGAACGAAATCTTATTTCCATTGACCAAGGATCTTTTAAGGGATAAAATAGGGGTAATCATGCCAAGTAAGACATGAAAAAAAATTGGAGGCGGGTTTATATTTTTTTCAAAAAAGAAAATTAGATTTCAATAAAAAAGTTTTGGGAGCAACCTTTTTAAAAAGAACGTTCCTATGTTTCTAAAAGCATGAAGTAGAAATAATTGAAATCCATGGTTGTTATTTTCTAACATAAAAGACGAGCTTCTATTTACAAAAATTAGAAGTGGTGGTGAAAAACAGGTTCCCTATTATAAGGAAAAGAAAAAAAATTTTAAATCTTAACCGTAGACACTTAAATCTATCAAACAATAATTAATAAACGAATAGTAAATAAAGAATAAGTAAAATTCGCTTATAAATAAACTAAAAACTAGATTTTTGGAGAGCGAAATGGGGTTAAGACATGAGATATTCAATTTATTTGTTTCATAATAATCGATTTTTTGGTATTTTTAGGGTTTTATCTTTTTTTGTGTAATGATTATTATCTTTTTTTTATTTTTAGAGTTATTCTCTTTTTTTGGAATTTAAAATTTTTTTTATTTTTTGATTTTTTAAGTTATTTACAAGAAAGGGAAAGAAAGAGGTATTATTTTTTTAAAAAAAAGGGTAAAAGAAGAGGGAAGAGAATATAATATAAAAATATATATATAATTACAAAGTAAAAAAGAAACATGGTCTCCCGCGAACAGACTCTTATTTAGGTGGTTAGTTCGATGACTCAAATGTCGCGGAGAGATATTTCTTCATATTATATATTTTTGAGTTGTTTTTTTAATTATAAAAGCACGAAAATTTTTGGAGTTTTTTCTTTTAATTTTTGCAATTTTTTTGGTTTTTTTGATTTGGTGCAGAAAAATAAAAAGACAGTAAATAAATAAAACAAAACGCAGGAAAACACCCCCATACTTAAGTCCATCATTGTCCCCAATGATGCACTAAGTATGAGGAACGATATATATATAAAGATGCAAATATGTACAATTAAAGAAAAACACAGGGGAGAGGAAACTTCCCTGAAACGCGTTCGGGGAGGCCCGTTTAAGAAACCCTGCATTATTTTTAGACGAAGTAGCAAAAATATAACAGAAAAATTAAAAAGATAAATTCGGCGAAAAGTGTGCGGGTGATAGGGGGCAAGTGAGTGTGACTCGTAAGCTAACGTCTTAGCTATATGAGTGTGACAGATATGTGTTCCCCTAGCGCTCCTAATAGTGAAGTGCGCTGAAGCAACATAATAAATATATTATTTTTAGTTTTTAGTGTTTTTAGTGTTTTTTTTGTTTTTTAGTTTTTTATAAGTCTTATAGTTTTTAAATTTTTTAGTTTTTTTTTATTTTTTTAGATTTTAAAGTTTTTTAGTTTTTGATTTTTAAGGTTTTTAAGTTTTTAAGTTTTTGATTTTTTTTTTAATTTTTAAGTATTTATTATTATTATTGATATTATTATTATTATTAATATAATTTTTTTGGTTGGCCATTTTTTTATATAAATAGAAATAAAAGGTAAAATTAATAGTTTTTAGGAATTCAAAATAGTAAATCGAAAACTCCCCGGCAACGGCGCCAAAAACTTGATGGTTACAACTCGCGGGTCCCCGGGTTGTGTTTTTGTTCCGAAGGTGGGGTTATTTTTAATATTATATAAGATAGTGGTTTTATTGAGAAAGGCGGGGCGCGCGGATTTATTTTTACATTAAAAAGGGGTTGAATCTGAGTTTTAACGAAAGGGAGTCAAGTGCACCTATCGCGCTTAGTGCAGGATATTCCGCGGAGGAATATCGAGGTCGTATTGTTCTCGGGGTCGATTTGCCTATTTCTACTCTTTCCCTGAATGGACTATTATTTTACCGATAATATTTTGTTATTGTGTTATATATACAAAAGGGCGGATATAAATATAAAATGTAGAAAATTAAAGCATAAAAATGATGGAAGCCGATGAAGAAATAGCTCGACGATATCAAATTGAATTCGAACTAAAATAAACTTTTATTAAAAAGAGATCCTACATTTCAAATTAATTAAGTCGGATGCTTGGCCGTTGAGGTTCTAAAAGAATGAGCTCACTTATCTATAGGACTATCCCTCACCTGAACATTAAGACTATTCGACCGAACGTTAGTCCGACGAAGGATTCCTCAAAATGTCCGCATTACGCTAAGAACTCCGCTATTGGGTGGGGACCCAATCCGGTAGAGTTACGCGCCTCCTCTCTCGAGGGTAAGTGCGGAACTCTCTTTACCCTAGGGTGATCGGTCCATACGCACGACCTCTCGACAGCTAGTGTATGGACAACGGAAATAGAGCCAAACATCGATATGTGGTCCTACGAATCGTTAACCCGGGGCAAACCTTAAGTAATTTTAATGAACAAGAAAAAGAGGACCTTTAATTATTTAAAAAGATTTTTTCTATCCCAATGCTCTTCGATATTGAGGGCTAAGAGCGGTTAGCCACTCATTGGAATGGGGACGACTATTGAAAAGAAAATTGCATAATTGAAGTGCAAGTCCTACTCAAACGAGTAGGCGGGAAATTAAAGCTGTAAAAGAAAGCAGTAAATGAAAGCTTAAAATGAAAGCAGTAAAATGAAAGCAGTATAGTGCGAGTCCTCTTCAAATGAGTAGGCGGGAAATGAAAGCAGAAAATTGTGAGTCCTACTCAAACGAGTAGCCGGTAAATCAAAGAAGAAAATTGCGAGTCCTACTCAAACGAGTAGGCGGGAAATGAAAGCAGAAAATTGCGAGTCCTACTCAAACGAGTAGGCGTGAAATGAAAGCTAAAAAAGCTATCTAACACACTCACACTGTCTACAGAAATTAAACACATGCACGCACTCTACATGAAATAAAACACACACACACACACACAAAATCCTACTCAAACGAGTAGGATGAAATAAATACACGTAATTTAACTCTTAATGTGTAGAAAAAAATAAATCCGCACACGCACACACTCTACATAAATAAATGAAAACAAGAAAATCTAACTCATACATGCACGCACGCAAATGAAAAATAAGAAAAACACAAATGCTGAAAAATTAAAACAACTACATTTCTACCGTTAGAACATGGTAGAAATGCATAAAAAGAAGGAATTAAAATTAACGGAGCAAAAAGTTTTGAAAATAAAAGCGAAAACAAAGTGAGCGAAAAATTAAAACGATAACTTTTTCATTCTTAGGTTTTTATAAAAGAGCTAAAAAGGTGAAAATAAAACTAAAAAGGACAAAAAGTTTTACGTTCCTAAAAATCCTAAGTTAAAGAAAATTAAAACCACCTTTTAGAACACTTTTATAAAACATATAAGAATGAAAACTTAAGAAAGAAAAAGAAAACAAACTAAACCAAAACAAGTACGGTGCATGAAAATAAAATTGCGATTACAACGGCTAGAAATTAGGAGAAATTCATAAAACTAAACAAGTTATAAAAGCTAAAAAGAAAAACATAAAAACGAAGAATGAAAAATTACTTAGAGTAGGGCGCTTCCAAATGAATTCCAAGCAACATGAAGGGGGGAAAACTAACATTTTATTAATGAAAAAGCGGTTATAAGGAAAGCTAAAACAAACATCCAAAAATAAACTAAGACAGTGGGGGAGGGGATTCTCCTTACATAGCATGGAATCCACCAAGGCAGCGCCTACCCTAAGCAAAATGGCCCAAAAAGTGGAATAAGAGAGCTTACAAAAAGCTTTTATTTATAGGCAAAATTTTCAGGTGTGATAGGCCCTAGTCACGGGCGTGACAGGGGCTTGTCAGGGGGCATGACTAGACAGCTGGGTTGTGGAAGTGAATTTACACTTTGCTGGCTGGAGGCGTTGACTGCCAACATCGACACGGGCGTGTCGGGTCTTCGGACACGGGCGTGTCGTGCTCGGGTTGATGAAGGCATTGAGTGTTGACTGGAGGGAGGCATTGAGTATTGAATGGCGGGAGGTTAACAGTGAAAGCGTTGAGTATCGAGTTGATGGCATTGAGTGGCATTGAGTGTTGAACAATGAAAGTGTTGAGTGGCGTGACACGGGCATATCAAGTCTTCGGACACGAGCGTGTCTTGCTCTGGTTGATGAGGGCCGAACGTCGACCGGCGGGTTGAGGTCAACGATCATCGAGGGCATAACATAGGTATGTTGGTTATGGGACACGGGCGTGTCAGGCTAATTTTTGACCATTTTCTGAAAAATTTCAGAAGATAAAATAAACAAAGTTAGAACAATTTTAAAAAAAAGAAGCATATTATTAAAGAAAAATAACAGAAAATAACTAAAACATTCTAAAACTACTTAAATAAAATACTTAAAAAACGTATATTTACAACTCATCACAGCGCAAGCAAGGCCTGACTAATGGTATCAAGTCGCTGATCGGTCTCCCTACGAGATCGTTCAGCCTCCCAAAGAGACTGTTCTATGGCCTCCCACAGCGAGTCCTCTATCGAATTGCAACGGTCTCAACAACGGGCTTGGCGGTCTGACATGTCTGTCCGCTGGTTTCAAAAAACTACTTGAATTTGAAGGTCGCGTGTTAACTGTTGATGCACGAAAAGCGAAAGGGAGTCGAGCACCACCATCTAATGGTTCGAGCACTAGGGAAAGGAGGGGAAATTGCAAACTGTAAGCAGCAATCTACTTAGTGGACGAGAGAAAAAGAGCAGCAGAGCCGTGAGCCACGACAACACCACACTTCACCCGACGCGGCCTGAATGCCTCTATTGCGACGGGCTTTCCTTTGATTGCAAAAAGCGGATTACAAGTAGAGGAAAAAACTAAACAAAGAGCATGCTAGAGTCCGCAAAGCCCGAGATTCGAGTGTGCAACATTCAACAAGTAGGCTCCAAGGCTTGAGTCAGCGTGCTTTGGGTGCACCACTTCCCCTTATTTATAGGTTTGGGGGCCTGCACAAATGGGCAGTGCTAAAATAACCGACTGCCCGGGGTACAGGAGAACCGGGCAGTAATGACGGGAATAAAAAAAGAAATGATAAGCGGTCCGCGCAGGAGGGGCAGACTGGTCTCGCGGGCTGGAGCTTCCATCTGGCTACTGGGCGCAATCCTAGCTGAGGGTGCGCAACCTGTGCGGACTGACGCTTGAGTCCGCCAGGAGAGCTGGCGGATGATCTGGAAGCTTATCAATGGAGGCTGGACGAACTAGGCAGACTTGACAATTGAGTCCGCCGTTGATGGAGGAGCACTAGAAATCTGGCTCAGGGACTTGGGCGGACTGGGAACAAGAGTCCTCCGCTAGGGGAGCCTTGGATCTGTATGGTCCTGACGACCTGAGTGGACTATGGAAATCGAGTCCTCCAGAATAGGTGAGGGATTTGTCCTGCTGAACATGTCGCAGATTCTAGGGTTAACACCAACGTATCACTCCAGCTTATTGATTGCGTAGAACAAGAACTCAATAACAACCAGCCGGTAGTCGATCTCCTTGGTCTTTGTAAACAACACCTCTAGTACGACGAGATGACGGTTGGGCTCGCAGATCGTATCTGCTTGAACTTGGTCCCCAAGTCAAGGTAGGCTGACACAACCTCTCTTTATACTCACGGAATGGAAGGCCAATGACATTAATCAGCATGCCTCTCGGTATTGAGGCATGACCTATTAGGAAGCTCGCCTAGGTTAGTGAGAACCCATCGTAGATAAAGAGAAAATGTCGCCCGAGCGAACACATGCCAAATTATAGGGTCTGATTCCATGCATTGTGTTGAGGAAAACATTCTCGTTGAGTTTAGCGATCTCTAGGTGAAGCTTGCTGACAAATTATGTAGGACTAAGGAGAACATGGGTTATGCTAAGAACCTCTCTTACGCAAGAACATAACCCTACAAATTGTGTATGTCTTAGTACATGGGATAGGAGTGCGAGGTCCCGGGCTCCAGTAATGCTCGGTTGAAAACTCACTAGGGGCCTTCTCGTGATAACTACGAACTCATGACCCATCAAAAGGAGGGCCACCCATGTGAGACCTCAAGTTTCACCGGTCATACGAAGGTTTTCATGGAGGAATAATTCTCAAGGTGATCGAGGATGGAGAGAAGTACTTGGGCATCAGAGGCGATGATGGAAGACTTCTTGTGGCATTGCGCGGTAGAGGAACTTGTGAGCTCTCAGTTGCAGACATTTGCCTATTGGAAGTGTTTGAAGTTTAGGCATCCCGCCAGGGAGACCTTCCCGCTACTCAGACTGATCTATAATGGATGTGTACTCTCAGAGACCGAGTCATCCACGTAACTGGTCGGTGTGGTAAGATATTAAGGAGGAGCAATACTCAAATATCTGGACATCCTGTTTGCGGGGGCAACTGATGAGAGAATATTATATATTAGTTTAAGCTCTATTTTAGTTCTGTTTTCATATAGTATTGCTAATCATATTATCATTTTCTTGTAAAAATCATTTAGAATCGAATTGTGAGTCCATTGAGAGATATTTAGCTAGTTAGAGCATTCTTTTGTTCTTTATACTATGTGGGATTTTCTACCATCCTTTTTTTTAATGTTTTTTTTTCATTTTGTAGAATGTTGGGTGTGTTCCCTGTGTTTGTTGGGGGTTTTCCTGTAGTTACCTATATGTGTGGAAGTTCATCTAGCCTCTCTACTTTATTTTACGGAGGAGTCTAGTCCTTGTGTGATTTTGTTCTCGTGTAATCATTTGCCCCTGCTACGCATGGCCACTAGTTGTACGTGGCATTTGTTCATCATGACGATCATTGAGTGAGTTTATTACTTGTGCAAATTTCTTCTCGCATAATTAATGGCCCCTCTTTGCATATGACCAGTGGTCATGCATGGTAAATTAAAAATTGATTAGAGAAATGCATGAGTGTATTCACGTGTTAATTTTGGCATGACCATTAGTCGTGCGAGGCAAAACCTTTTCCCCCAAATCCTATGTTTTTCCATCAGCACAGGTTCCTTCTTCCACGAGTATGAGCATTTCTTTCTCGCATGACCACAGGTTGACAACCAAGTCATGCGATTAAAAAAAACCTGCTACGTCTATAAATAGTCGATTCTGTCTTCTTCCTTAGGAATTTGTGATTTTTTCTTTTCTTCCACCATTTTTTGCCATTTTAGAGTTTCAAGGGCTAGGGATCATCCCCTAGGCTCTCCTCACCATCCGTAAGCTTGAGGAAGGAGGAAGATTCCTCCACTCATTGAAAGTTAGGTGTTCGAAGAAGAAGACGTGGACAGTGCAAACCCCTTCAGAAGAAGGGTCCATTAAGAGTTTGTGACATAGGTTCCTCTACCGCGGACGGTAATTGTTGTGAATATTTCCCTCAATATTTCCAAGGTTTGATTTGAAGAGGCATCACCATCAACACTAAGAGCATAGTTGTATTTGATATTGTTCAAGCTCATCATCAGCAGGATGTTCCATGGAACAAGTTTAGATAGGTTGTCTAATTGGTTGTTATAGTTTTTCATAAGGTAGAGAGGTGGAGAGACAAAAATCTGTCTAAGCCACAGGCGTTGAGTGAAGCCAGTTCACTTAATGCTAGATGCCAAAAAGTGTTGAGTAAGGTGTGGACAGTAACAATCCATTAGTTTGCAAAGCAGTACTACGGTAAAGTCCATAGGCATTGAGTGAAGGAATTTCACTCAATGCCATATAAAAAGAAGCATCGAGTACAACACAGACTATCAAAGCCTCAGCATTGGCAAGCTGAAGAATCGACTAAGTTCAGAATCGTTGAGTGAGGACAGCTCACTCAATGCTTGATGAAAGAATCGTTGAGTCAGGATCAAGCAGTTGAAGATTCTGTCAAGAATTCTAGTTAAGTCCAGAAGCATTGAGTGAGGACAACTCACTCCATGACAAAGGAGAAGGCTTCGACAGAGTAATGATTAGTCAAATCCAAAAGATTGATAGAAATGAAAATCTATCTTAAGTCCAGATGCATTGAGTTAGGACAACTCACTCAATGGAAGCTCATTAGGAAAATTGGCTAAGTACAGAAGCGTTGAGTGAAAGCAATTCACTCAATACCTCAACAACAAGAAACCAGGCAAAGGTAGAAGCGTTGAGTGATAAAGGCTCACTCAATGCATCATAAATAAAGTTGCGGCTAAGTATAGAAGCATTGAGTGAATCTAGTTCACTCAACCCCTCAGCATGAAGGCAGACATTCAGTAAAGCGACTACGTCCAGAAGCGTTGAGTGATGAAGACTCACTCAACGCTTTCAACCTCTGAAATAGCAGGAAGATTGTCCAAGGACAAATGCATTGAGTGAAGGCTATTCACTCAACCCACTCAATGCCTGGGATGAAAATGAGAATTTGGCTAAGTCCCTAGAGGCTGACATCAGCATGAGTCAGCATTGTTTCAAAATGTTGTCGGAAATCTACAACACACGACAAATGGCGTCGGTAGCCAACGATATGACTTTTTCTATAAAAGTAGAGTTGCAGCCAACAACTATAGGTGGAACAACGGGTCTAATAGACTTTGGATGGCGGATTATAAAAGGGATAAGTTAAGCGGATGCAAAAAGAACTTTATAGGGTTTGATCATTTCGAAAAGAGGCGGAACTTCTACGTCTTCTCTCTCGCCATTTTTCCTGAGCTTGAAGTTGAAGTTTCAAACCCGGTGAACTAAATGTTCTTACAGTTAGTTTTAGCAGTTTTCATCCGTTACAGCAAGTTGAAGAAGCAGAGCATCTTATCTTTGCAGTCAAGGTTAGTTGATTGAAGAATACAAGAACAGACAACTCTTCTGTCTTCATCAGCATGATCAGAAACCTATTTCCGAGTAACTTCTAGCACAAGCCGCCGTTTATTGAAGATCAATTTACTTGTTGCTGAGAAGAAGGTAGGGCTTAGGTAAACTCAGCTCAAGAAGAAGACATAGAGAAATTTATCTGGTGTCAAATAAACATCAACCAAACTCTATTCTCTCTATAGGATCCTTTGGATCTGAGTTGTAGGCCTTTTGTATAAAGGCTAATGTAGGATCATTTGTTGATCTGAGTGTAGGGACTTTGTGCCTGAGGTAGGAGAGTCATTCTCTCCGATTGTAGGACCTTTGGGTCTAAGGTAGGATCTAGCTTTGGAACTGAGGTAGGGCCATTTTGCCTAAGCTGTAGGAGATCCATTCTCTATGAGGTTGGGCTATCCTCCTATCCTGAGTTATAGGGCCTTTGGCCTGAGGTAGTTGATCTTTGGATCACTGAGTTATAGGGTTTTTTTCCTGAGCTGTAGGTCTTGGAGAACACTGAGAGATCCTATGGGATCTGTGTTGTAAGCTCTTAGGAGCCGAGATTTGAAGAAGTTCCTTATCTAACAAGCTATTCGAGAGGTGGGAGGGACAGTGGACGTACCCATAATCTGGAGAACCGCTAAAACCTTGTGTGTGCTTTGTGTTGTGTTTTGAAAGCTATTAACAACTAACTCACAAATCACTTAAAAGCAAGGAAATATAAAAGAGACCAAAAACCTATTCACCCCCCCTCTAGGTGTTTAGCTGCCCTTGAAAATTAAAGACTTTAAAGTGGTATCAAAGGGAAGTTGCTGAAGATGGACATAACAGTCTGATTAGACCTCAAAGGGTAGCTACAAGGATTATACTTTTGGTTTCAGGAGAGAACCATAAGAATCTAGGTTCCATAAAACTCCCCATCTGCAGGAAGGAGAGTTTTAGAATCTAGAAAGAGAGGGTTAGGCTGTTTTTAGAAGCCTCTGACCCAAGGATCTTTGTGACAGTCAAAGAGGGACTTTCATCCCCATGAAGGTCTCAGTTCTGGATGCAATAGTCCAGACACCAAAGACATATTCTAAAATGATCAAGGATGAGATCATACTGGCTACATTGGATAAAAGGGCATAGAACATTATTCTTAGTGCCATATAGGATTCTACATTTCAGAATGTGGTTCACTGCCAGACCTCTAAAGAGATGTGGGACACTTTGGAGGTCTACATGGAGGGAACTAAAGAGGTCAGTGATGATAGGAAGTCCATGCTCAACCAGGAGTATGATGATTTCAGACAGTCAAAGTTAGAGAGCATAGTTGTCTGCTATAAAAGATTATTAAGAATAGTGAATGAGCTAAAGACCTATTGGAGGGTCTTCAGTCATTATGAGCTTAATGACAAATTCCATAGGTCCTTAACTAGAGACTGGGACACCAAAATTTGTGCCATCAGAGAGGTGGCAAAGCTGGTAGATACTACCCCTCACACATTATTTGGAAAGCTGCTCTCATATGAGATGCAACTAGCTGGCTGGAAAGAGGAGGAGATAATCAATAAATCTCTGGCCAAGGAAAAGTCTTTGGCCATCAGAGCAGACATCACTAGGAAGAGCAAGGAGAGGATTCCATCTCCTCCAAGAAGGCCTGCTGATTCAGACAGCACAGGGCCAAGCTTATCTAACAGCATCTTGTCAGATGAAGAATTTGTTGCCTTCTCCAGGCAGCTCTAGAAGCTGATTAAGAAGAAGCAGTGGAGGAGCAGACATTCCTCCTCTAATCATCACAGGAAGAATCACTCCAAGGTAGACAGGTATGATTCTAAAACTAGTAAACATTGTTCCTCTAAAGTTGTTTGCTACTATTGCAGCAAACCTGGGCATGTGATAGCTGACTGCCCAGTAAAAAAAAGAAGTTGGTGAGAAAAAGGTCCGCCAACACAAGGGGAAGAGGGAAAAGTCCTTCATTGCAAAGAAGGAGAAGAGCTGGAGTGATTCTGACTCAGTATCTTCTAAGTCTGAAGAAGAAAAGCCTATATAGGACTGGTTGCAGCAAAAGCAAAAGCTGAAGAATATCCATCTGCCATGATAGGAATCAGGGCCCCTCTATCAAACTTAGATAGTGACTTAGAGGAGGATGAAGATGCCTGCCACTACTATGGGCTGATGGCAATATCAGATGAAGAACCCAGCCTGGTCTAGAAAAGATACTTTCTCTATCTAGTTCTTCTTCTTCTCTGGATATGAGACTAGTCCAAATTCAAGTTCATATTCATCCAATGGTGAAGAGTGCTCTGAATCTGAAGAAGATGTCAATCAATTGATTGACAGGTATGGTGAAATTCTAGATGCCTTTGAGAAAAATAATAAGTTGACTAAGAAGAGGGCTAAGGAGATAACCTCCCTTCAGCTAGATACTTCCCAGCAGGTTGAGAAAACATCCTTGCTGGATCAGAAGGCTAGGGAAGTAAGCTAAATCAGGAACATTACTCTCATCCAGAATGGCACCATCAAGTACAAGGATAATCTCATTAGAGATCTTGAAGAGAAGCTCCAAATGGAGAAGAGAATTGTTTCTAGTTACTCTAATCCCAATACAGTATTGCCCTTGATAAACTCCTTCTCCTCTCAGAAGGGTAAGAAAGAGTTCGGGTTTAAGAGAAACACTAGAGTTGCCCCTTCCAAAGAGAAAGCGAAATCTCCAGTCCAGCCTCTAGTTTCTAAGCCTCCCATCCCTTTTAAGAAGGTGATATTGCCTTCAAATAGGTATGACCAAGAAAGCATCTATGGTCACTGGATGAATGGTAGATCCACTAGTGTGAACAAAGATGTTCACAACTATGGTGGAAAGTATAGTAGGGGAAAGAGTGCCTTTATGGCTCCCCATATGGAAATTCAAATGGCCCATCATGGACCATTTATTTTTAGTACCCCAGCCCCCACTCTCAAGAACAATGCAGTAGCCTTCACTCAAGCCCCTCTAGCAAAGGTTCAGACCAAGGGTAAGTCTGTTAGCAAGCCAAATCTAGCTATCTCTGATGCTACAAGCAGCATGCGATCTGCAAAAAAGACTGCTGCAAATGGATGTCAGAGCCAGCCAAGAAAGATGCTGAAAGGCACACCATCAGTCAGATTCTTACTGAAAGGAACATGAAAGCTACTGCACCTCTTCTTTCTGTTCAGTCAGTAGAAAACCATACAGAAGGACCTTCTCAGAAAAGAAGATACAATATTCATGAGTGTTGGTGTTGTGGGAAAGTAGGGCATTTTGCCTAGGATTGTTGGCACAATCCTACTATGCCGAGAGCTAGTGTTAGTCCTCCTGTCAGAAAATCTGCAGGAAGACATATTTATTTTCATGCTAATCAGAACCTAGGACCCAATAATTATTGGGGTCCTAAGGTAAGATAAATTATGTGTTGCATGTTTGTCTAAGTTCCCTTACCCCTATATGGTACTTGGATAGTGGTTGTTCCAAGCACATGACTTGAACAAGGAGCAATTTAAAGAAGTACACTCCAGTGAAGGATGGACCCAAAGTTATCTTTGGTGGTTCAGATAGAAGAGTGATAAGAGGTTATGGTAAGATTTTCAATGACATAGTCACAATCTCAAAAGTTGCTTATGTTGAGGGGTTGCAACACAACCTCATAAGCATAAGCCAACTATGTGATCTTTGCTATGTCAATTCCTTCGATAAGGATGAGTGCCGGATTAAGAGGTCAAGTGATCAAGAGGTCTTCTTGACAGGCACTAGGAGTGGAAATGTTTATTGCTCAAATTTCCTTTGTCTTATTAAAGACTCTCCTTTTTGTCTAGTTGCAAATGAGAAATTCTCATATTGTGTACAATGGCACAAGAGACTAGCTCATTTGAGTTATAAGACTATTGGTAAGCTTTTTAGTGAAAAGCTAGTTAGGAATGGTTCCAAGATGAAATGCACCAAGGAAGGCATTTGTTCAGCTTGCCAAAAGGGAAAGCAGACCAAAGCTTCCTTCAATGGCATTGGGACCAAATATTATGTGAGGTGCTTATACCTCTTGCATATGGACTTGTTTGGTCCTATGCCGGTTCACAGTCTAGGTAGGAAAGTCTGCACCCATGTGGTGGTTGATGGCTATTCTAGGTTTACTTGGGTTTTCTTTCTGAAGAAGAAGTATGAAACACTTGATATCTTCAAGACATATGTCAAGCAAATTCAGTATGAGCTAGACAATACTGTGGTCAAAATCAGAAGTGATTATGTGACTGAATTCCAGTTTGATAGCATGACAAAGTTCTGTGAAGAGCAAGACATTCATCAAGAATTTTCTTCTCCAAGAACACCCCAACACAATGGGAATGTTAAGAGGAAAAATAGAACTCTCATAGAGGCTAGAAGGAACTTGTAGAATGATATATCTCTCTCAAAATATTTCTGGGCTGAGGCAGTTAATACTGCATGTCATGTCCTTAATAGGGCCTCTATCACTAAGAGCCACAAGAAGACTTAGTATGAGATTCTTAAGGACAGAAAACCAAACCTATCTCAGGATCTTTGGCTGCAAGTGCTATGTTCTGAATAATCTGAAGTTCTATGTGACTAAGTTTGCTGCCAAGTCCTATGATGGGATCTTTGTTGGGTATAACAATCATAGTAAGGCCTATAGAATCTATAACTTGGAAAGTCAAGTTGTAGAAGAGACTGTTAATGTAGTTTTTAATGAGTCAAGTATGATTAACAGTGAGCTGCCAAGATCCTCTTCTAGTATTGCAGGTACAGAGCAGATGATGGACAAGGTAACCATCAAAGATGCTGCTCAATTAGTACAAGATAGAGTGGGTATTACCGAAGAAGGGTAAGTCACACCTAAAGTGGATGAATATCAGCCAGATGCTTCCACTGAAGTTGATGCTGAAAGAAGATTGCCTCCAGCTGTAAGGCATATAAGAGATCATCAAAGATACCAGATTATTGGTGATGCAAACCAAGGAGTGGTGACAAAAAGCAAGAGCCTTAATAGAGCAATGTATTTAAGTTTCCTATCATACGTTGAGCCGAAGAGATTTGAAGAGGCCAACATAGATCAATTCTAGATTGTAGTAATGCAAGAAGAATTCAACCAGTTTATGAGGTGTAAGGACTAAAAGCTGGTCCCCAGACCACAAGGACATAAGGTCATTGGAGTCAAGTGGATTTACAGGAATAAACTTTATGAAAATGGCATTATAATCAAGAGCAAGGCTAGGCTAGTAGCTAAGGGGTACAGACAAGAAGAAGGCATTAACTTTGATCAAATCTTTGCCCCAGTAGTAATATTGGAAGCCATCAGACTCTTCCTTACATATGTTGTATTCAACGGATTTAAAGTCTACCACATGGATGCGAAGTCATCCTTCCTGAATGGTGACTTAAAGAAAGAAGTCTATGTTGAACAGCCTCCAGGTTTTGTTGATTCGAACTCACCTGAATTTCTTTATAGACTTAGGAAAGCTCTATATGGGTTAAAGCAAGCCCCTAGAGCATTGTATGAGACATTGTCTTGCTTCCTCATTGAGAACAAATTCTCAAGGGAGAAGATAGACAAGACACTATTCCTTAGGGAATCTAAGGGCAAGATCATCCTAGTTCAAATTTTTGTAGATGACATAATTTTTGGGTCTACAAATGATAACCTTTGTAGGAAGTTTGCCAAACTTATGCATGGGAAGTTTGAGATGAGCAGTATGGGTGAGCTTAAGTACTTTTTGGGCCTCCAAGTAAGGTAGAATGAAGATGGATTGTCCATTTCACAGTATAAGTTCACCAGGGAGTTGATCAAGAAGTTTTGTATGGAGAATGCCTCCGCCATAAAAACTCCCATGGGGTCAAGTATGACTATAAACAAAGATGAGGCAGGGAAACCTGTTAATGAAAATTTATATAGAGGGATAATTTTATCTCTTCTATATCTTACTGCAAGTAAGCCAAACATCATGTATGCTACATGTGTTTGTGATAGGTATCAGGCAAGCCCTAAAAATCTCACTACTCTACTGCAAAGAGGATTTTAAGGTATCTTAATGGCACACCAGATCTTGGCCTCTGGTACCCTAGAAATATGGATTTTGAACTAACATGCTATTCAGATACAGATTTTTCTTGCTGCAAAGAGGATAAGAGGAGCACTTCAGGTACTAGTTCTTGGGAGGATGACTAGTTTCTTTGTGCAATAGGAAGCATACTAGTATTGCAATCTCAACAGCCGAGTCTGAGTATATCTCGATAGGTAGCTGCTATGTACAGTTGCTGTGGATCAAGCACCAGCTCCAGGACTATAACCTTCAAGGAATTAGAACCCCTAATGTTCTGTGATTCTACTAGTTCAATCTCAAGTGCTAGGAACCTTGTCTCTTATAGCAGGACTAAGCATATTGAGATTAGGTATCATTTTATTAGGGAGCATATGGTAATGGAAGATATCTGTCTTAAGTTTGTCCTCACAGATAAGCAAGTGGCAGACAACTTTACTAATCCACTAGATGAAGTCAAGTTCAACACCTTAAAGTTTGAATTGGGAATGTTGAACTTTGTATAGCTTTAGTTGCTCCATGTAATATTTTTGTTACAGAAATCACCCTTCTTGCAGGTAGACAAGTCTCAAAAATTGTATCAAGACTGTTAAGTCTGTCACTTGACATCAAGACTCTCAAGTGATATCAAGTAGTATCAAGACTAAGATGGACTCAAGTTTCCAGTAAAGAGAAGATACCAGGTACTCCTATTGGGGGGGGGGGAAATCTAGCAAGTTGCAGGAACATGTTCAACTTCCAGTTAAGAGGTAGCAAGCAGTTGTAGTGGATCAAATATCATCACATCTGAAAAACAGGGCCTCAGGACTATGCACAGTTTGAGGGGGAGATCAACCCTATTAGATTGTTGCTGCAGTGCAGTCACTGTTGCTTCTATAATGACATGCTGCTGTAAGACAAGAGGAATATCCAGTACCTCCCTTAATACAACTACATGAAGCTTTAAGTGGTATAGGAGTGGCATTGGCTCATGTGGAACAATCTTAGCAGCTTGCCTAAGTGAATGCATTGATGTGTTGTACCAGTGTAGCAATACAATATGTATGACTCCTAGTCAAGTAGGTTGATCACTAGGACAGTTTCTTAAGTGGCATCAACACAAGATGTTGGCTAGGATAAAGCATAAATTTCTCCTTGATCCTATCACCTCTGAAAGTGAGGAAAAGATCTACCTTAACTCTAGAGGGGGGGGGGGGTGAATAGAGTATTTTTTAAATAATTTACAATTAAAAATATAAAGCAGTGGAAGACTTAATTTATGTATATGTGTAAGGTGCTTGTTATGAAATAAAAACAAAAGCAAGAGCTAAGAAAACACACAGCACACAGCAAAGTCAAACACACAGCAAACAGATGACACAAGGAACTATAGTGGTTCCCCAACAACCTGGGTACATCCACTCTTCTACTACCCTTGGTAGGAATCCACTACAGGAATAGTTGATCAGGTGTCCTGGGCACCAATGAGCTTTTGATAAGGTGCTCAAAAACCAAAACTAGATTTTTTGATAAGGTGTCTTGCCACCACTGACTTTTCACAAGGTCTCAGAAACCAGTCTCAGAACTTTTGAAGGGAGTTTTGAAAAACCCTTTTACAGGAGGGAAAGGAAAAAGAAAGAAAAAAGTTGAGTTGTTTTTCTCAGTCAACAGTTTGAGAGAAGACAAGTGGATGATGATGTCAAAGCTCCCCCTGAGATCTGTAAGGGTTCAAGAAGGTGAGCTTTGCTAGGGTGATAGGTCTTCAGTTGCTTCAGATCTCTAGCAATTGATGATTTCAACAGATGCTGAAATGTTTGATGTTTGGAGTTCTTGATGTTGAAGCTTTTGAACACTTGATGACTTTGGAGGAGTTGAGTAGCAGAAGATTTTCTCCATAGAAAACTTTCTTGCGTTCTTGAAGATTTGGGATTCAGTAAATTTGTAAATCTTAGAAGATGAACTCTTGATCAGAGAGTTTTTATTTTTCACTCTTCTGTGTCTCTTTCAATCTAATTCTGCTGTATATCTCTTGTCTCTATAATTGTATTGATCTGTTATGTTTTCAAAAACATATTCTGAAGGAGTATATCAGATTCTGACTTAGATGGTCATTAGTCAATCATAAATGACTTCCATAAATGACAACTATCTCTGGGGAAAGTCCTAAGTAACATCCCTTTTAGTCTTCCTTGAAACTTGCATTAGATTGCTTGAAACGGCTAGAAAATCCTTTGTACTAAATGCAGGAAATAACTCTGAATGAATCTGAAAGAAATCCATAACTGTTCTTGAATTCGAATTCTGAAAGCGTCGATCTCTCACAGAAATCGTCAACCTGAGCTCTACGATCGTTGAACTGAGCTCAGAGATTGGATTTATACTAGAGACAGAAAACGCGACCCGAGCTCTACGATCGTCGAACTGAGCTCAGCGACTTGGAAAATAGCTGAAGATAGAGCGTCGATCTGAGCTCGAAGATCGTCGACCGGAGTTCGACGACTTACAGAGTTGAGCTCAGAGAACGTCAAACTGAGTTCGACATTTCGTCGACCTGAGCTCGACGAAAATTGTCTTTGTCTCAGCAATGAATCCTGATCTTTGAATGGTCTTGGGAGCAGCTCCAAACCTAAGTTCTAAGCCCTATACTTATTCTAAGTTGACCTTTTCAACTATACAACTAGGTCAAACCAATTTCCTAATCACATAGTGATCCTTGCCCAAATTAGTAATAGGGTGTTCCAACAATCTCCCCCTATTTGTGTTTGGATTACTATTTACAGGACACAATAGGAAATACAAAAGCATACATATAGAAACAGAAGCTAAAACAACAATGCAGAAGAAAAATATAGCAGCATTGCAGAACTCATATAGAATATCAGTAATATTCAGAGATATAGATGTACTGTCTGCTTATAGAAATCATTTCTTCTCATTTCCTTTCTTAAATAAAATCTCCCTGTTAGGATTGAGAGCATCTTTCTTTGATCTTCTTTCATCATCTGCACCTAAGGATGTTTGGTATCTTGGCCTTGGGACTACAGCCTCAGGGTGCAGCTTTATGTAATCTTCTGGATCAAAGAACTTTCTTGAAGCATATCTCTCCAGTTCTATCTTTCTTTGTTCTGATAGGGTTGTAATGTTTGAAATGTATTTACCTTTCTCCTTGGCCTTCTTCATTTGATCTAGAGCAGCAAGCTCTTTCATTCTGGCAGTCCAAGACACTGGGTTGTTTTCAGGATCTTCAAAAGGGACTGGAGGCTCATATCTATTGATAGATTCTGAATCAGTAGGAGTCCTGGTGACAACTAAATCTCTAAGCTTGTATGGGAAAGGACCTTTAGTAGAATCAATTGGACCTTGTCCTTCCCTTTGTTGTCTGGAATAGGTTATGTACTCTCTCTGATTTCCTCTGAACTGACCTCTTATAGAATGATGGCTTCTTTGATGTTTACCTCTGGGTTGATATCTTTGAGAAGATTGAGAAGAACTATGCTTTGAAGCAGATCCAGGTTGAGAAGCAGATCCTCCACCAGTATCAGTATCTAGAGGAGGAGGAGGAGGAGGAGGATGAGACTGAGAAGATCCTTTCTCATATTTCTCAAGTTTTCTTCTTTTCCTCATAGCCTTTAACTGATTCTTAGAAAATTGCATCCAAGGCTCTGTTATTTGACAATCATGCAAAATATAGTATGGAATATCATTTACATCTTTGGCCTTAGCAGGGGGAACTCTCATCATTGCTTTGCTTCTTGCTTTCCTTTTCTTAGAGATGGTGCCAGCAGAATCATCAGAGTCAGTGTTAAGTTGATCACTTTCTGAACTTTGGGGTCTGTCATATAGATAATCAATGCTTTTGATATACTCTTCTCTTTGTTTAGACTTCTCAGCAGATAGAACAGGAGCAGAATCAAATGTAGTACCAGCATGAACCTCAGAAACAACAGGTTCTTCTAGAAAAATAGCAAGTTCAACAGCAGTAGCATCATCAACAAGATCAGCATGCAACATATCAATATCATTTGATTCAGCACCTTCAGCAGCAGCAGCAACAACACAATCAGAAACTTCCATAGCCTTTAGAGAATTTATATAAGATATGATCTGGCTGGGATCACAGACAGTAATAGGCATAATGGCCTTAGTGAGGTCTTCAACTCCCAGAGTTGGTAAGCAGTTGCTGTGAAGAAGATCAAATGCAAACAACAAAGACCTAAGGTCCACTGTGAGTACTGGTTCTGGAGCAGTAGGCATTACCTCAGCTTCATAGGGCATCTCCCCCTGCCTTAATTCAGTGATGACTGGATCAAGGCACCCCACAAAAGGGATTTCTTGAGGAGAGGAGAGAGAAATTAGCCCGTCATATAGCTCTTTTATTGAGTTCAGGAGTGGAGCCATGGTGGTCTCCCGCAGGCTTACTAGCTTGGGGGCCAGTATCCCATATAGCCTATCTGCCAAGGCTGATAGATCCACATGCTCAAGTGTGACTTGAGTAGAGGTGGAGGAGGGAATGGTTTGGGCTGGTGATGGATGAACTGTGGTAGATGGCATTGTTGACGGTAGGAGGGTTGGTTGAGAGATTGGGATGGTGAAGATAGATGATATGGGTGTGGAGATGGATGGTGTGAAGGATGGTTGAGTGAGAATGTCATGAAGGAGCTGTTGGTCTGAGGAGGTAGAAGGAGGCTCAGTAGGGGAGGAAGTGGAATCATCCATAAAGGAGTCTTCCAAGATGTTCAAAGAGGGTATGTCAAGAGGTGGATAGAAGTGAAGTGGATGGAAGTGTTCTGAGGTGGCTGGAGGTGGAGGTAGAAATAAGTGGTGGAGAAGGAGGAGAAGAGGTTGAGGCAGACAACTCTTCCATGAGGGCAGAGGCTTGAGGGGAAGTGACTGCAAGAGTCCTTATGCCTGAAGCCATGGTAGTCCTAGATGGTTTGATTATCTGCCTATCCCACTAACCAAATAGGGCACAGGTCAGTCTTTTTGATGCATTGATGTGCATCCCATTTGAGACTAGCTGTTCTAGGCACCTGGAGTGCAGGAATACCCCTAAAATCCTCCCAAAATTCACAAAGCTCTTGTTTATTTTCTTCTTTATCAGATTAAAAAAAATTGCTCCCAAATTCAAGTGTTTCTTGTCTACCAGGGCTCCCATCAAACAGAACTGATACCTGGATATGGTATCATGAGCTGAGTGCTTTGCTAGAAGCACTTTCCCAACAACATCAGCAAGAAATCTAAACTCAATAATGAGGTTCTTTTTCAATAATTTGTTAGGGTTTGCTGCAGAGTGACCCATTCTATCCAACATTGAATAAAACTCCTCTCCAGACATTTTAGTAGAATCACCTCCAGTAATTAAATGAAATACTTCACTTAGGAGAGTAGGTGATAAAGATACCTGAGTCCCGCTTATAGTATCGACTATAGTATTTTGATCCAGATTATTTGCTGTAAATACCCATTCCTTTATCTCATCTGCCGCAATCTTCATTCTGGTAGACATAATATGCACCAACTGTTGTTCTCTGAATAGTTCCAGAATGTCTTTGAATATTTGATCGCTCCCATCAAACGAATCCATATCGATATCAAATCCAGTATCAAACTTCATCTTAGCGAGAGCGGCAACGTTAACAGCCATTGTATAACTGCAAAAATTAACAAACACGACCATGTGTAGTAGAGTTTGGAGGGAAGGAAAGAAATTGCAGAGAATATGAAAGCGCAAAAGAAGAATGATGGCGAAAGAATGATTTTTATATTAGGGTTCGACGCCGGAAAGGAAGGATCGTTTAACTCCGTTCGACGATCTGGGCTTCTTAATGGAATCTGAAGAGTCTACAATATCGTCGATCTCTGTTCGACGACATTGGAGAGCGTCGAACTCCGTTCGACGATCGTTAACTAGAAGAAGATAGCTTAGCACTGCCTGGAAAACGCTGAACTCCGGTTGACGCTTATTGGAAAGCGTCGATCTCTGTTCGACGATTTTTGGTAAAAACGTCGAGCGCAGTTCAAAGACAAAACAGAACCTACAGACACTAGAAAATATAAGTTTTTAGCCTTGTCTTGGTCTATTTTTATATTTAAAAATCTTCGGATTTATTTTAAACTTCCTCCATCTAACATTCCTAACTGATTTAGGAAGAAGGTGTGTTTCTTTTCATCCAAAGGTTTGGTGAAAATATCTCCCCTTTGCAAATCAGTTGGGATATATTGAATTTTAATTTTATTTTTCTCTATATTGTCTCTTAGAAAGTGATGCCTAATCTCTATATGTTTTGTCCAACTATAGAGGACTGGATTTTGTGCTATAGAAATAGCACTAGTGTTATCACAAAATATTTTTGACCCTTCTAAGTTGTAGCCATAGTATAGGAGTTGGTTTTGAATCCACAAAATCTGTGAGCAATAACTGCCTGCTACCATATATTCAGCTTCAGCAGTTGAAGTTGACACTGATGTCTGTTTCTTACAGAACCAGGAGACAAGTCTGTCACCAAGGAACTGGCAAATTCCACTGGTGCTTTTCCTGTCTACTCTACATCCAGCATAATCAGCATCTGAAAATCAAGTTAATTCAAATCCTGAGTCTTTTGGATACCAGAGTCCTAGATTTGGACAACTTTTCACATACCTAAGAATCCTCTTAACTAATGTTAGGTGTGACTCTCTAGGGCTTACTTGGAACCTAGCACATATATATATAGCAAACATTATATCAGGTCTACTAGCTGTAAGGTACAATAGAGAGCCAATCATTGCTCTATATGTTGTCTGATCGACATGTTTACCATGTTCATCAGTATCTAATACAGCATTGGTAGGCATAGGTGTTTTCATACAAGATGTTTCAGACATACCAAATTTCTTAACCAATTCTTTTGCATACTTGGTTTGAGAAATAAATATGCCTTCAGCATGTTGTTTGACTTGCAAACCTAGGAAGAAGGAAAGCTCACCCATGCTACTCATTTCAAATTTAGAGTGCATCAGGTTGGAAGACTTTTTGCACAAATTTGAGTCAGTAGAACCAAAGATAATATCATCTGCATATATTTATACTAGTAGGGTATGGGACTTATGAGTTATAATAAAAAGAGTTTGGTCTACTCTACCCATTATAAAATCATTTTTCAGAAGAAAGCATGCTAAGGTCTCATACCATGCTCTAGGAGCTTGCTTGAGACCATATAATGCTTTATGCAATTTGAAAACATGGTCAGGATAAGTTGGAGAGATAAAACCTGGAGGTTGTCTAACATAGACTTCCTCTTTGATGTCTCCATTGAGAAATGCACTCTTCACATCCATTTGGTAGACCTTGAATCCTTTGTGAGCAGCATAAGCAAGGAATATTCTTATGGCCTCTAACCTTGCAACTGGTGCAAAAGTCTTATCATAATCAATTCCTTCTTCTTGAGAGTAGCCTTGAGAAACTAGCCTTGACTTGTTCCATACAATAACTCCTTGATCATCCAACTTGTTTCTGAACACACACTTTGTTCCAACAATTGAGTGATCCTTAGGCCTTGGTACTAGCTCCCAAACCTTGTTCCTATCAAATTGATATAGTTCCTCTTACATAGCAATGATTCAGTGTGGATCTTGTTCTGCATCTTGAATGGATTGAGGCTCAACTTGAGATAAAAAGCAGGTGTGCATCAAGTTCTGGTTGACCTGATTTCTGGTTTGCACACCAGCTGAGATGTTTCCAATCACTTGGGAGAATTGGTGATCTCTTGTTGTTACTAAATCAACAGGGGGTGTTGATTGTTCACCAACCTATATTGTTGTTTCCTCTTGTGGAACAACAGCTGGCTCTTCAGAATGGTTTTCTCCAAGATGTTGAACATCAAGATGTTTAGTATCCTCTTCATCTTCACTGATTTCAGCTCTTTGTTGGATAGGTGAATGTACTGAATCCTTTTCTACAATGTGTAACCTGTCCAAATTTTCTGAAAGAGAGTGTACATACAATGGTTCTATGGTAGAAGTAGACTTCTCCTTGTAACACATGTTAGTCTCATCAAAAGATACATGAACAGATTCTTCAATTTTAAGAGAAGTTTTACTATAAACCCTATAAGCTTTACTGATCATGGAGTATCCCAGAAACACTCCTTCATCAGCTTTAGCTTGGAATTTTGCTAAATACATCTTATCATTATTGTGAATATAACAAATGCAACCAAAAATTTTGAAATAGTCTACTTTAGGTTTCTTCCCTTTGAGCAATTCATAGGGAGTCTTGCCCTTCAGCTTATGTATCAAACTTCTGTTCAACACATAGTTGGCAGTGTTCACTGCCTCTGCCCAAAAAGATAGAGGAAGGTGAGCATCTGTCAACAATATAGTAGCAGATTCAATTAGGGTTCTATTTTTCCTTTCAGCTACCCCATTTTGTTGAGGAGTTCTAGGATCTGAGAAAGTATG
This sequence comes from Platanthera zijinensis, assembly GCA_039513925.1. Taxonomy (NCBI): domain Eukaryota; kingdom Viridiplantae; phylum Streptophyta; class Magnoliopsida; order Asparagales; family Orchidaceae; genus Platanthera; species Platanthera zijinensis. The sequence goes on from CM077092.1 coordinate 119,499,589, forward strand.
CCTGATCCCTTCACTTTGACAGAACTCTTGCATAAGAAGAGAATCAAACTCTATCCCATGATCACTTCTGATCAGGGTAATGTGAGTATTGAACTCAATCTGTATGCATTTGAGAAAACCTGTCAAACATTTAAAGTTATCAAACTTCTTCCTCAGAAAGAATACCCAAGTGAATCTAGAGAAGTCATCTACAATCACTAAAGTGTAAGATTTCCCTCCTAAGCTTTGTACTGTAATGGGTCCAAAAAGATCCATGTGTAACAGATACAAAATCCTAGGTGAATCACTCTTATTAAGTGACTTAAAACTGTTTTTAGTTTGCTTGCCTAAATGACAAGCCCTACAGAGTCCTTCCTTCTTGTAGGGGCCAGAAGGTAGTCCTCTAACAAGGTTGTACTTGGACAGCCTAGCAATGGTTCTAAGGTTTAAGTGTCCTAGTCTCTTATGCCATAAATCATTTGGTTTGCAGACTGAATTAAATAAGCAGATATCTATGTTGGTTGAAAGGAAATCTACAAGATAAATGTTACCTTTCCTTATACCTGTTAACACTGTTGTGTTATCCTCTGACTTGATCTAGCATAAGGATTTGTTGAATGTCACTTGATATCCTTCATCACAGAGTTGACAGATGCTGATTAGGTTGTGCTTTAGTCCTTCCACATAAGCCACCTTCTTGAATGTGACTGAGCCAATCTGAACAACACTATATCCTTTTGTTTGACCAAAGTTTGAATCTCCAAAGATCACTTTGGGTCCAAGTTTGGCTTTGAAGCATGTGAGATTGTCCTTGCTCCCTGTCATGTGCTTTGAGCACCCATTATCCAGATACCATTGTTGGTCCATTGCTGGATAGGTCTTCACCTGCACATAAATAATTTATATGTTTTTGACCCAGTTTACCTTGGGTCTAGGTTGATAACCTTTAAATTCAGAAATGAAAGACATCCCTGGCTGACTCATATATCCTTCAGGATGGTATCTCCTAGGAGGTACTATCCATTCAGTATAAGGGTTGAAGCTTTGGGATGAGGGACTTCTAGGATTGACTTGAGATTTACCTCTGAAAGAAGGTTCAAAGCTCTGAGCTCCGTTCGACGATCGTCGACCTGAGTTCGACAATCTTGGGTCAGATCGTCGAGCTCCGTTCGAAGATCGACTATACCAGAGTTCAGAGTTCAGAAGTCATCGATCTGAGTTCGATGATCCAGCCTTGGATCGCCGAGCTCTGTTCGACGATCGTCGAGCTCTATTCGACGTTTTCTATTGAACTTTATTTTCCTTAGGTAAATCTTGATTCTTCCTAGCTACCTCTACAACACCCTTTCCTTTTTCAGAAATTAATTTAATTGGGGTTGTTAATACTATAGGTTGGCTGTATGAAGCACCCAAGCCCAGTGTACTATTGAATCTTGAGTTCACTATGCTTGTGATGTCCATCAGTCTGATGCTTCTCCCATTAAGGGATTCTTCAAACTTCTTTGCCTGGGATAACTCACTTTTCAGTGAAGCTATCTCCTCCCTACAACATTCTAACTCCTCAGAGAGTTTGTGGTTGTCTAATTTTAAGGTGCTATGTTCAGACAATTGATTTTTGAGAGAGATAATCTCTTTCTCAGATTTTAATAGGTCTAAACAAAGTTCCTTAAATCAAGACCTAAAGTCCTCTGAGTCAAAGTCAAAGGAGTCAATTACCTTGTTTTCTTCAGTTTGAGTTTCAGATTCTGAGTCTGATCCCTGTTCTGCATCAGAATTTTGCTGAGAGGCATTGATACCCATCATGCAGAATTCCTTTTCTTCAACATCATCCTCATCATCACTTGAGCTTGATGAGGCTTCTGATTCTTCTTCAGTATCACTCCAGCTTTCAGCTACAAACCCCTTCCTTTTATGTTTATTTTTGTTAGAGGAGGATTTGTTGCTGTTGTTTCCCCTGGAGTCCTTATCTTTTCTCCTATCTTTCCTGTCCTTCTTGTCCTTATTCTGATTTTCTCGACAGTCAGGCACAATATGGCCTGGTTTCCTGCATCCAAAACATATTATTTCTTTATTATTTGATTTGTCATACCTTGGCTTCTCATGCCCTCTGGATGACCTCTTTCTGAAATATTTCCTGGCCATCTTGTAGAATCTTTTGGCCAATAAGCTCATCAATTCTTCATTGCCTGTGACCTTATCTTCAGGCTTCTCTTCTATGGCTTTAAAAGCAATGGTCTTCTCCTTTCTGATGACTGGAGAAACAGTCTTTTGCTCTTCTTCCCAATGCTTGATGAGCAGCTCATAAGACTTGAGCTTGCCCAAAAGAGCTTTAGTAGTAATCTCAGTTAGGCTTCTAGCATCCTTGATTGGCCAGATCCTTGAGTCCCAAGTGCTAGGGAAGCATATTAGGATCTTGTCATTTAGTTCAGTTAGTGTGATCTCCTTATCAAATGTTTTCAACTCACTGACTATCAGACTGATCCTGTTGTACATATCTACAACTGACTCAACTTCTCCTTTCTTTAAATTCTCATATTGAGATTGAGATGGGATCTCCTGTCCTTCCAAAGAGATTTCATCAGTAGATCCTGAGACAATTTCAGATAACTTGTCCCATATATCTTTTGTTGAACTGCATTCAGACACTTTTTGGAATATCTCATCAGACATGGTCTGAGCAAGAATATTCATAGCCTTTGTATCTGCAACTTTCTATTTCTTTATTTCTGTATCTGTTCCTGAAGGAGGTGGAATAGCACTTGTACTTGTTATCACTTGACGTCTTGGACAAACTGTCAAAACAGAATTAAAAATTTCCTCTGGTGATCAATAGATTTCATGTAAAGCTTAATCCTTGCCTTCCAAAGTGCAAACTTAGAGAGGTTGCACACTGGAGGTCTAGTGCTAGCATAATCTTGGTTCTGTGCCATGGTTTTGTTTGAAAATAAATATAATAGAAAAAGTAATAACTATCCTCTACAGAAGGTTTATCTTATCAAGGATCTTTTGGTTCAGGTGTTAGCCTGTTCAATCAATCTGTTGAAGATTCAGATTTGTAATAACCAACCTGGCTCTGATACTAATTAAAAGTGAGGAAAAGATCTACCTTAACTCTAGAGGGGGGTGAATAGAGTATTTTTAAAATAATTTATAATTAAAAATATAAAGCAGTGGAAGACTTAATTTATGTATATGTGTAAGGTGCTTGTTATTAAATAAAAACTAAAGCAAGAGCTAAGAAAACACACAGCACACAGCAAAGTCAAACACACAGCAAACAGATGACACAAGGAACTATAGTGGTTCCCCAACAACCTGGGTACATCCACTCTTCTACTACCCTTAGTAGGAATCCACTGTAGGAATAGTTGATCAGGTGTCCTGGGCACCAATGAGCTTTTGATAAGGTGCTCAAAAACCAAAACTAGATTTTTTGATAAGGTGTCTTGCCACCACTGACTTTTCACAAGGTCTCAGAAACCAGTCTCAGAACTTTTGAAGGGAGTTTTGAAAAACCCTTTTACAGGAGGGAAAGGAAAAAGAAAGAAAAAAGTTGAGTTGTTTTTCTCAGTCAACAGTTTGAGAGAAGATAAGTGGATGATGATGTCAATGCTCCCCCTGAGATCTGTAAGGGTTAAGGAAGGTGAGCTTTGCTAGGGTGATAGTTCTTTAGTTGCTTCAAAACTTTGATCTCCAGCAATTTATGATTTCAACAGTAGCTGAAATGTTTGATGTCTGGAGTTCTTGATGTTGAAGCTTTTGAACACTTGATGACTTTGGAGGAGTTGAGTAGCAGAAGATTTCCTCTACAGAAAACTTTCTTGTGTTCTTGAAGATTTGGGATTCAGTAAATTTGTAAATCTCAGAAGATGAACTCTTGATTAGAGAGTTTTTATTATTCACTCTTCTGTGTCTCTTTCAATCTAATTCTGCTGTATATCGCTTGTCTCTATAATTGTATTGATCTGTTATGTTTTCAAAAACATATTCTGAAGGAGTATATGAGATTCTGACTTAGATGGCTGTTACTCAGTCATAAATGACTTCCATAAATGAGAACTATCTCTGGGGAAAGTCCTAAGTAATATCCCTTTTAGTCTTCCTTCAAACTTGCATTAGAATGCTTGAAACGGCTAAAAAATCCTTTGTAATAAATGCTAGAAATAACTTTGAATGAATCTGAAAGAATTCCATAACTGTTCTTGAATTCAAATTCTGAAAGCGTCGATCTCTCACAAAAATCGTCGACCTTAGCTCTAAGATCGTTGAACTGAGCTCAGAGATCAAATGGATTTATACTAGCAGACAGAAAACACCGACCTGAGCTCTACGATCGTCGAACTGAGCTCAGAAGATAGTAGAGGGGAGTTCGACTTGGAAAATAGCTGAAGACAGAGCGTTGATCTGAGCTCGAAGATCATCGACCGGAGTTCGACGACTTGCAGAGTTGAGCTCAGAGAACGTCGAACTGAGTTCGACGTTTCGTCGACCTGAGCTCGACGAAAATTGTCTTTGTCTCAGCAATGAATCCTGATCTTTGAATGGTCTTGGGGGCAACTCCATAAAACCTAATTTCTAAGCCCTAGACTCATTCTAAGTTGACCTTTTCAACTATACAACTAGGTCAAACCAATGGGATTCCTAATAACATAGTGATCCTTGCCCAAATTAGTAATAGGGTGTTCCAACAACCTCCCCCTATTTGGGTTAGGATTACTATTTACAGATAATCATAGGAAATGAAAAGCATACAACAATACATAAGCTAATACAAAATGCAGAGAAGATATATAGCAGTAAAGCAGATCACAGATAAATATCAGCAGATGTCCAAAGGTGGATGAAATGTTTAGCTTACACAGTTCACTTCCTTTCAGATCCCTTTTTAAATAAAATTTCTCTATTTGGATTCTGACTTTCTTTCTTTGACCTTCTATCATCCTCTGCACCTAGAGAAGTTTGAGATTTGGGCCTTGGAACAACAGCCTCTGGGTGCAGCTTTATATAATCTTCTGGATTGAAGAATTTCCTTGATGCATATCTTTCCAATTCTTTCTTTCTCTGCTCTGATAAGGTAGTTATGTTTGAAGTATCCTTTCCTTGTTCTCTGGCCTTTTTTATTTGATCAAGGGCAGCCAATTCTTTCATTCTGGCTGTCCAGGATACAGGGTTGTTCTCAGGGTCTTCAAAAGGAATGGGAGGTTCATATCTGTTGATGATTTCAGAAACAGTAGAAGGAGTCCTGGAAACAATAGTGTCTTTCAGCTTGTAAGGAAAAGGACCTGAAGAAGGGTCAGGGAGACCTTGTCCTTCCCTTTGATAGAATCTTTGTTCTCTTTGATTTCCTCTGTAACTACCCCTTCTGGGTTGATATCCTTTTTGATGCTGTCCCCTTCGATATGATCTTTGATAATGCTGGGAAGAGCTGTGTCTGGAGACTGGAGCTTGAGGGGCTGAACCTGAGCCTGAATCTGGAGGAGGTGGAAAGCTATGATTCTCTCCAGAACCCATCTTCTTGATTCTTGAATCTGCCTATCAGATCTACCTCAGACTGTTAAGTCCTTTTTGAGTAACCTCCCTCTGATACCACTTGATAGTTTAACTTTCAAGGCAGCCTAAACACCTAGAGGGGGGGGGGTGAATAGGTTCTGCTTTTCTTTCTAAAACTTCTAGACAGAATTCAATTTATTAACTAATATGAAAACACAGCAATCACAGAAAACAAAACATCACAGATTGCACTATGTTTTATAGTGGTTCCCCAAGGTCTGGGTACATCCACTTTCCCCCTTCACCTATCTAGCTGTATGCTAGATTCGGCCAAACTTCCACTTATCTCAGATCAATAGATCTTACAACTCAGAACCCAACTGGTTCCTACAACTCAGGCACAACTGCCCTACCTCAGCCTTGCCCCAAGGCCTACAACTCAGAGAATATCCTTCTCCTACACTCAGGCAATCAGCCCTACCACTCAGAGTTCAACACTCCTACACTCAGCCTTTATAACATAGGCTTACAACTCAGATCTGTATAAACAGATCCTACAGAAATATAGAAAAGATTGTTTAAATTGTCTTGCCAAGTTGAGAGAGAAAAGGCAATGACAATTCTTAATCAGCTGATGCAATCAACTGTTTCTTAGCCTTCTTCAAAGCTTCTTGAAAATGTACTTAGCTGAGTTGATTCCAAACAGCTTCTTGAGAATCCACTGGTGGATTCCTTCTTCTTCTTCAAATTCTGACTTGATCTCTCTCTATCCAGAACTTTGAATGATTCTTCTGAATTCTGATTAGAACTCTTCTTAGATCTACCCTTAGATAGTCTTCTTAGATCTCCCGGAGAAGATCTTCTTAAGTGCCTAGCACTTTCTTGAAATGAGTAGAATGTAATCCTTCTCCACTTTCTGATCCAATGTATTTCAAAAGGGTCAGTTCTATATGTTGTTCATTGTCTTCTTCTCCTTCTGAATCTGTCTATTTATAGACATTCTTCATGGTAACCGGCTGATCCGGTTTCTAACCGTTTTCTGACAAGTCTGACAACTTCAGTTAACTGGTGATAACCCACAGCTGTCAAGTCTTCAAACAAGTCCTGTGCCTTAGTGTTGAAACAGTCTGTCAGAAAGTGTCGAGACCATCTGTCTATTTGTGTCGACACAATTGACTTTGGTGTCGACACTGCCTTCAGTGATGTCGACTAAATTGCCTTTGTGTCGACACATCTTCTTCTGAAACTAACTTGGTCTTTGACTCTGCAGTGTGTCGACACAAGTCCTGTGTGTCGACACAGTTGTTGTAGAATCATAACTTTAGTAAGTGTTGACTTAGCCTTCAGGTGTCGACTATTTTCTTCTGTGTCGACATATTCAGATGATGTCGACAAACTTGAGATTGACTATACTCTTCAGTGTCGACGCATTCTCCCAATGTTGAGGTCGACGTTTTTCTTCTGTGTCGACACAATTTCCCAGTGTTGTGTCGACTTACTTCTTCTGTGTCGACACAATTTCCCAGTGTTGTGTCGACTTACTTCTTCTGTGTCGACACAATTTCCCAGTGTTGTGTCGACTTACTTCTTCTGTGTCGACACAATTTCCCAGTGTTGTGTCGACTACTTTCTTCTATGTGACGACACATGTTCCTTTGTGTCGACACTTGGACTTAGAATTTTTTCCTGTAAACTTTAACAATTCTTTACCTGCACATGTCAACTCAAAACAACATCAAATACAACATGATGTATATCATTGAGCTAGGTTGGGCTTCTTCAAATCAGGTACACATTTTCCAATGTACCCAACAGCATCATAGAGTCGTCAACTGTGCTTACCAGGATGTTCTGAGCTTTCTTGTCGAGTCCGAACAGCACCATTTCGTCCTTGTCCATTTCCGAAAGTTGCTTAGGTACTTTCCTGGTAGGATCAATGGTGGAGGCCTTAGTGGGAATGTAAGGTCCCTCCTCCACTATCATGAAGAGCCGAGGGTCGACCGCTTCCATGTAGAATCTGATTCTTTCCTTCCAGATAGGAAAGTTCAGTCTGGTGCATACTGGGATTTTGCCGGAGTGCTTGAGTCCGTCCATAGAGGATATCTGTCTGCTTCTTGACACTGGGGGCAGGATTCTACTCAAGGTGTGAACCTTTTTGATGAGAAACCTCCCCTCTGATACCACTTGAAAGTTCACCTAGTGTCAACTATCTTCACCTATGGGGGGGGGATTAGGTGACTCTGCAGCGTAATTGCGGAATTAAAGATTTACCTGCATAAGAAAACAAAACAACCAAGCACACAAGGAACACAGACAATATATAGTGGTTCCCCGATTTGGGTACGTCCACTTTCCTCCTTCGACCTATCTCCCAACACGGGACGACTCGGTCACTTCACCAACAGGATTGAAATCCAATCCTTGCACTCACGGAAGGAACCCTTCCACACGTAGGAGTCGACACTCCCACAATCCGGGTTGCACCCAACCTTTACAACTAGGGACCAATCGGTTCGTTACAAGGAAATTAAAAACTAGCTTGTAAGAAATACAAACAACGTTTGGAGAGAAGGTGACCCTCTTCGTTTGACAATGACTTGCAAGGTCATTCTCGACGAATCGGCGAGAATCATAAGTAATTCTCGACGATTCTGCCTTAGAAAATTTCCCTGTCTGTGTCGAAGCTGCCGGCTTCAACCGGCGAGAATCAGCTAGTGATTCTCGCCGAATCGGCGAGAATCACTTAGTGATTCTCGTCGATTCTTACTTGAGTGATTTCTCCTCTTTCTTTCCTTGAGCTGGTCTTTGGTCCATCCTTGCTCCTTGTCTGCTCTTGCTTTATCATAGCCCTGTACTTGAAATTAAGTACACCCCAATAGAGAGAGTACACGTAGGCCAACACACTGATCTGCTCAACGAGGGATTACGTTGCACAGATCCGCGTATATTGACCCACTGCACCCTGACATTGGTGTGTACTTAGCATGGAATATCTGCAAGTACAACTAGAAATATTTCATCAAATACATTGTCTATTTACCTTAGCTTGCACAGGGGCTTCTTCAAATCAGGTACATTGTGGATGCAATACCCAACAGAAGGTGTGTTTCTTTTCATCCAAAGGTTTGGTGAAAATATCTCCCCTTTGCAAATCAGTTGGGATATATTGAATTTTAATTTTATTTTTCTCTATATTGTCTCTTAGAAAGTGATGCCTAATCTCTATATGTTTTGTCCAACTATAGAGGACTGGATTTTGTGCTATAGAAATAGCACTAGTGTTATCACAAAATATTTTTGACCCTTCTAAGTTGTAGCCATAGTATAGGAGTTGGTTTTGAATCCACAAAATCTGTGAGCAACAACTGCCTGCTACCATATATTCAGCTTCAGCAGTTGAAGTTGACACTGATGTCTGTTTCTTACAGAACCAGGAGACAAGTCTGTCACCAAGGAACTGGCAAGTTCCACTGGTGCTTTTCCTGTCTACTCTACATCCAGCATAATCAGCATCTGAAAATTAAGTTAATTCAAATCCTGAGTCTCTTGGATACCAGAGTCCTAGATTTGGACAACTTTTCACATACCTAAGAATCCTCTTAACTATTGTTAGGTGTGACTCTCTAGGGCTTACTTGGAACCTAGCACATATATATATAGCAAACATTATATCAGGTCTACTAGCTGTAAGGTACAATAGAGAGCCAATCATTGCTCTATATGTTGTCTGATCGACATGTTTACCATGTTCATCAGTATCTAATACAGCATTGGTAGGCATAGGTGTTTTCATACAAGATGCTTTAGACATACCAAATTTCTTAACCAATTCTTTTGCATACTTGGTTTGAGAAATAAATATGCCTTCAGCATGTTGTTTGACTTGCAAACCTAGGAAGAAGGAAAGCTCACCCATGCTACTCATTTCAAATTTAGAGTGCATCAGGTTGGAAGACTTTTTGCACAAATTTGAATCAGTAGAACCAAAGATAATATCATCTGCATATATTTATACTAGTAGGGTATGGGACTTATGAGTTATAATAAAAAGAGTTTGGTCTACTCTACCCATTATAAAATCATTTTTTAGAAGAAAGCATGCTAAGGTCTCATACCATGCTCTAGGAGCTTGCTTGAGACCATATAATGCTTTATGCAATTTGAAAACATGGTCAGGATAAGTTGGAGAGATAAAACCTGGAGGTTGTCTAACATAGACTTCCTCTTTGATGTCTCCATTGAGAAATGCACTCTTCACATCCATTTGGTAGACCTTGAATCCTTTGTGAGCAGCATAAGCAAGGAATATTCTTATGGCCTCTAACCTTGCAACTGGTGCAAAAGTCTTATCATAATCAATTCCTTCTTCTTGAGAGTAGCCTTGAGAAACTAGCCTTGACTTGTTCCTTACAATAACTCCTTGATCATCCAACTTGTTTCTGAACACACACTTTGTTCCAATAATTGAGTGATCCTTAGGCCTTGGTACTAGCTCCCAAACCTTGTTCCTATCAAATTGATATAGTTCCTCTTGCATAGCAATGATTCAGTGTGGATCTTGTTCTGCATCTTGAATGGATTGAGGCTCAACTTGAGATAAAAAGCAGGTGTGCATCAAGTTCTGGTTGACCTGATTTCTGGTTTGCACACCAGCTGAGATGTTTCCAATCACTTGGGAGAATTGGTGATCTCTTGTTGTTACTAAATCAACAGGGGGTGTTGATTGTTCACCAACCTATGTTGTTGTTTCCTCTTGTGGAACAACAACTGGCTCTTCAGAATGGTTTTCTCCAAGATGTTGAACATCAAGATGTTTAGTATCCTCTTCATCTTCATTGATTTCAGCTCTTTGTTGGATAGGTGAATGTACTGAATCCTTTTCTACAATGTGTAACCTGTCCAAATTTTCTGAAAGAGAGTGTACATACAATGGTTCTATGGTAGAAGTAGACTTCTCCTTGTAACACATGTTAGTCTCATCAAAAGATATATGAACAGATTCTTCAATTTTAAGAGAAGTTTTACTATAAACCCTATAAGCTTTACTGATCATGGAGTATCCCAGAAACACTCCTTCATCAGCTTTAGCTTGGAATTTTGCTAAATACATCTTGTCATTATTGTGAATATAACAAATGCAACCAAAAATTTTGAAATAGTCTACTTTAGGTTTCTTCCCTTTGAGCAATTCATAGGGAGTCTTGCCCTTCAGCTTATGTATCAAACTTCTGTTCAACACATAGTTGGCAGTGTTCACTGCCTCTGCCCAAAAAGATAGAGGAAGGTGAGCATCTGTCAACAATATAGTAGCAGATTCAATTAGGGTTCTATTTTTCCTTTCAGCTACCCCATTTTGTTGAGGAGTTCTAGGATCTGAGAAAGTATGCCTGATCCCTTCACTTTGACAGAACTCTTGCATAAGAAGAGAATCAAACTCTGTCCCATGATCACTTCTGATCAGGGCAATGTGAGTATTGAACTCAATCTGTATGCATTTGAGAAAACCTGTCAAACATTTAAAGTTATCAAACTTCTTCCTCAGAAAGAATACCCAAGTGAATCTAGAGAAGTCATCTACAATCACTAAAGTGTAAGATTTCCCTCCTAAGCTTTGTACTGTAATGGGTCCAAAAAGATCCATGTGTAACAGATACAAAATCCTAGGTGAATCACTCTTATTAAGTGACTTAAAACTGTTTTTAGTTTGCTTGCCTAATTGACAAGCCCTACAGAGTCCTTCCTTCTTGTAGGGGCCAGAAGGTAGTCCTCTAACAAGGTTGTCCTTGGACAGCCTAGCAATGGTTCTAAGGTTTAAGTGTCCTAGTCTCTTATGCCATAAATCATTTGGTTTGCAGACTGAATTAAATAAGCAGATATCTATGTTGGTTGAAAGGAAATCTACAAGATAAATGTTACCTTTCCTTATACCTGTTAACACTGTTGTGTTATCCTCTAACTTGATCTAGCATAAGGATTTGTTGAATGTCACTTGATATCCTTCATCACAGAGTTGACAGATGCTGATTAGGTTGTGCTTTAGTCCTTCCACATAAGCCACCTTCTTGAATGTGACTGAGCCAATCTGAACAACACTATATCCTTTTGTTTGACCAAAGTTTGAATCTCCAAAGATCACTTTGGGTCCAAGTTTGGCTTTGAAGCATGTGAGATTTTCCTTGCTCCCTGTCATGTGCTTTGAGCACCCATTATCCAGATACCATTGTTGGTCCATTGCTGGATAGGTCTTCACCTGCACATAAATAATTTATATGTTTTTGACCCAGTTTACCTTGGGTCTAGGTTGATAACCTTTAAATTCAGAAATGAAAGACATCCCTGGCTGACTCATATATCCTTCAGGATGGTATCTCCTAGGAGGTACTATCCATTCAGTATAAGGGTTGAAGCTTTGGGATGAGGGACTTCTAGGATTGACTTGAGATTTACCTCTGAAAGAAGGTTCAAAGCTCTGAGCTCCGTTCGACGATCGTCGACCTGAGTTCGACAATCTTGGGTCAGATCGTCGAGCTCCGTTCGAAGATCGACTATACCAGAGTTCAGAGTTCAGAAGTCATCGATCTGAGTTCGACGATCCAGCCTTGGATCGCCGAGCTCTTTTCGACGATCGTCGAGCTCTATTCGACGTTTTCTATTGAACTTGATTTTCCTTAGGTAAATCTTGATTCTTCCTAGCTACCTCTACAACACCCTTTCCTTTTTCAGAAATTAATTTAATTGGGGTTGTTAATACTATAGGTTGGCTGTATGAAGCACCCAAGCCCAGTGTACTATTGAATCTTGAGTTCACTATGCTTGTGATGTCCATCAGTCTGATGCTTCTCCCATTAAGGGATTCTTCAAACTTCTTTGCCTGGGATAACTCACTTTTCAGTGAAGCTATCTCCTCCCTACAACATTCTAACTCCTCAGAGAGTTTGTGGTTGTCTAATTTTAAGGTGTTATGTTCAGACAATTGATTTTTGAGAGAGATAATCTCTTTCTCAGATTTTAATAGGTCTAAACAAAGTGCCATAAATCAAGACCTAAAGTCCTCTGAGTCAAAGTCAAAGGAGTCAATTACCTTGTTTTCTTCAGTTTGAGTTTCAGATTCTGAGTCTGATCCCTGTTCTGCATCAGAATTTTGCTGAGAGGCATTGATAGCCATCATGCAGAATTCCTTTTCTTCAACATCATCCTCATCAACACTTGAGCTTGATGAGGCTTCTGATTCTTCTTCAGTATCACTCCAGCTTTCAGCTACAAACCCCTTCCTTTTATGTTTATTTTTGTTAGAGGAGGATTTGTTGCTGTTGTTTCCCCTGGAGTCCTTATCTTTTCTCCTATCTTTCCTGTCCTTCTTGTCCTTATTCTGATTTTCTCGACAGTCAGGCACAATATGGCCTGGTTTCCTGCATCCAAAACAGATTATTTCTTTATTATTTGATTTGTCATACCTTGGCTTCTCATGCCCTCTGGATGACCTCTTTCTGAAATATTTCCTGGCCATCTTGTAGAATCTTTTGGCCAATAAGCTCATCAATTCTTCATTGCCTGTGACCTTATCTTCAGGCTTCTCTTCTATGGCTTTAAAAGCAATGGTCTTCTCCTTTCTGATGACTGGAGAAACAGTCTTTTGCTCTTCTTCCCAATTCTTGATGAGCAGCTCATAAGACTTGAGCTTGCCCAAAAGAGCTTCAGTAGTAATCTCAGTTAGGCTTCTGGCATCCTTGATTGGCCAGATCCTTGAGTCCCAAGTGCTAGGGAAGCATATTAGGATCTTGTCATTTAGTTCAGTTAGTGTTATCTCCTTATCAAATGTTTTCAACTCACTGACTATCAGACTGAGCCTGTTGTATATATCTACAACTGACTCAGCTTCTCCTTTCTTTAAATTCTCATATTGAGATTGAGATGGGATCTCCTGTCCTTCCTTTCATCAGTAGATCCTGAGACAATTTCAGATAACTTGTCCCATATATCTTTTGTTGAACTGCATTCAGACACTTTTTGGAATATCTCATCAGACATGGTCTGAGCAAGAATATTCATAGCCTTTGTATCTGCAACTTTCCATTTCTTTATTTCTGTATCTGTTCCTGAAGGAGGTGGAATAGCACTTGTACTTGTTATCACATGACGTCTTGGACAAACTGTCAAAACAGAATTAAAAATTTCCTCATCAATAGATTTCATGTAAAGCTTAATCCTTGCCTTCCAAAGTGCAAACTTAGAGAGGTTGCACACTGGAGGTCTAGTGCTAGCATAATCTTTGTTCTGTGCCATGGTTTTGTTTGAAAATAAATATAATAGAAAAAGTAATAACTATCCTCTACAGAAGGTTTATCTTATCAAGGATCTTTTGGTTCAGGTGTTAGCCTGTTCAATCAATCTGTTGAAGATTCAGATTTGTAATAACCAACCTGGCTCTGATACTAATTAAAAGTGAGGAAAAGATCTACCTTAACTCTAGAGGGGGTGAATAGAGTATTTTTAAAATAATTTATAATTAAAAATATAAAGCAGTGGAAGACTTAATTTATGTATATGTGTAAGGTGCTTGTTATTAAATAAAAACTAAAGCAAGAGCTAAGAAAACACACAGCACACAGCAAAGTCAAACACACAGCAAACAGATGACACAAGGAACTATAGTGGTTCCCCAACAACCTGGGTACATCCACTCTTCTACTACCCTTGGTAGGAATCCACTGCAGGAATAGTTGATCAAGTGTCCTGGGCACCAATGAGCTTTTGATAAGGTGCTCAAAAACCAAAACTAGATTTTTTGATAAGGTGTCTTGCCACCACTGACTTTTCACAAGGTCTCAGAAACCAGTCTCAGAACTTTTGAAGGGAGTTTTGAAAAACCCTTTTACAGGAGGGAAAGGAAAAAGAAAGAAAAAAGTTGAGTTGTTTTTCTCAGTCAACAGTTTGAGAGAAGATAAGTGGATGATGATGTCAATGCTCCCCCTGAGATCTGTAAGGGTTAAGGAAGGTGAGCTTTGCTAGGGTGATAGTTCTTTAGTTGCTTCAGATCTCCAGCAATTTATGATTTCAACAGTAGCTGAAATGTTTGATGTCTGGAGTTCTTGATGTTGAAGCTTTTGAACACTTGATGACTTTGGAGGAGTTGAGTAGTAGAAGATTTCCTCTACAGAAAACTTTCTTGTGTTCTTGAAGATTTGGGATTCAGTAAATTTGTAAATCTCAGAAGATGAACTCTTGATTAGAGAGTTTTTATTATTCACTCTTCTGTGTCTCTTTCAATCTAATTCTGTTGTATATCGCTTGTCTTTATAATTGTATTGATCTGTTATGTTTTCAAAAACATATTCTGAAGGAGTATATAAGATTCTGACTTAGATGGCTGTTACTTAGTCATAAATGACTTCCATAAATGAGAACTATCTCTGGGGAAAGTCCTAAGTAATATCCCTTTTAGTCTTCCTTGAAACTTGCATTAGAATGCTTGAAACGGCTAGAAAATCCTTTGTAATAAATGCAGGAAATAACTTTGAATGAATCTGAAAGAATTCCATAACTGTTCTTGAATTCAAATTCTGAAAGCGTCGATCTCTCACAAAAATCGTCGACCTTAGCTCTAAGATCGTTGAACTGAGCTCAGAGATTGGATTTATACTAGAGACAGAAAACACCGACCTGAGCTCTACGATCGTCGAACTGAGCTCAGCGACTTGGAAAATAGCTGAAGACAGAGCGTTGATCTGAGCTCGAAGATCATCGACCGGAGTTCGACGACTTGCAGAGTTGAGCTCAGAGAACGTCGAACTGAGTTCGACGTTTCGTCGACCTGAGCTCGATGAAAATTGTCTTTGTCTCAGCAATGAATCCTGATCTTTGAATGGTCTTGGGGGCAACTCCATACCTAATTTCTAAGCCCTAGACTCATTCTAAGTTGACCTTTTCAACTATACAACTAGGTCAAACCAATTTCCTAATAACATAATGATCCTTGCCCAAATTAGTAATAGGGTGTTCCAACAACCTCCGTCATAAATAAAATTTATTTTGAAGAAGCCAAAAAGGGGGAGAGGTAGAGGGGGATGAGTAGAGCAATACTTGCCCACGGGGTGATGTGGAAGCAATAGTTGACATGACCAGCTCATGTTAAGTATGTGCATATTACTTGAAAACATTTAAGTTATATGAAGAGTGCAATGTTGAGCCATTGCAATTTTTGTTTCCACCCTCAAGTGGTTTGAGGAATGTCCTCCACTTAAGTGTTAAGTGGTGAGGAGTGCTGTAAGCTGCTTCAAATTTTCAAATGGTATGAGAAGGCTTACAGCTAATTTTGAATCTATACACTTTATGAGAAAATGCTTCTTAGTATTTCTGGATGTTCTGCCTTCTTCAAATAGGTGGAGATTGTTGGGAATATTGCCCTCAATGTTCCCTAGGTTTTATTTGAAGAGATTTCACCATCAACACTAAGAGCATAGTTGATGTTGTTCAAGCTCATCATATGCAGGATGTTCCATGGAATAAGTTTAGACAGGTTGTCTAAATGGTTGTGATAGGTGGTCATAAGGTAGAGAGGTAAAGAGACAAAAATCTGTATAAGTCCACATGCGTTGAGTGAACCAAGTTCACTCAATGCCAGATGACAAAAAACACTGAGTAAGGTGTAGACAGTCATAGCCCAGCAATTAGCAAAGCAATTCTGTAGCTAAGTCCACAAGCATTTAGTGAAGGCAGTTTAGTCAACGCCATATAACAAGTAGCGTCGCGTACATCACACACTGTCAAAGCCTCAGTATTGGCAAGCTGAAGTATTGAGTAAGTTCAGAATTGTTGAGTGAGGACAGCTCACTCAATGCCTAATGAAAGAAGCGTTGGGTCAAGCTCAAGCAGTTGAAGATTCTGTTAAGAATTTTTGTTAAGTCCAGAAGCATTGAGTGAGGACAGCTACCTCAGTGCCAAAGAAGAAGGCGTTAATAGAGCAATGATCAGTCAAAGCCTAATGAGAGGTAGACAAGAAAATCTTTCTATGTTCAGATGCATTGAGTGAGGACAGCTCACTCAACGCAAGCTCATTAAGAAAATTGGCTAAGTATAGAAGCGTTGAGTGAAGGCAGTTCACTAAATGCCTCTTCAACAAAAAGCCAGGCAAAGGCAGAAGCATTGAGTGATAAAGGCTCACTCAACACATTCGTAAAGAAAGTTGCGGCTAAGTACAGAAGCATTGACTGAAGCCAGTTCACTTAACCCCTTAGCATGAAGGCAGATAATCAGTAAAAAGGCGAAGTCCAGAAGCGTTGAGTGATGAAGACTCACTCAACGCTCTCAACGCCTGAAATAGCACGAAGATTGTCCAACGACAAATGCATTGAGTGAACCATTCACTCAACGCACACAACGCATCGGATGAAAATGAGAATTTGGCTAAGTCCACATATTCTGATGTCAGTATGTGTCAGCAAAGTATCAAAATATTGCGGGAAATTACAATACACGACAAATGGCACCGGTAGCCTACTGTATGACTTTTTCTATAAAAGTATAGTTGGATCCAATAAATACAGGTGGGCCCAAGGGTCTAATAGCCATTGGACGACAGATTATAAAATGTTAAGTTCAGTAGTTGCAAAAAAAACTTTTTAGGGTTTGATCATTTCGAAATGAGGCAAAACTTCTACGTCTTCTCTCTCACCATTATTGTTGATCATGAAGCTGAAGTTTCAAACCCGGTGAACTAAAAGTTCTTACAGTTTGCTATAGCAGCTTTCATAAGTTAAAACAAGTTGAAGAAGCAGATAATCTAGTCTCTACAGTCAAGGTTAGCTGATTGATGAATACAAGAATAGTTTACTCTTCTATCTTCATCAGCAAGATCAGAATCTTGTTTCTGAGTTACTTTCAGCACAAGACACTGTTTATTGTAGATCATTTTACTTTTTGTTGAGAAGAAGGTAGGGTTGAGGTAAACTCAGCTCAGGAAGAAGAAGACATAGAGAAATTTCTCTGGTGTCAAATTATCAACCAAACTCTATTCTCTTTGTAGGATCCTTTGGATCTGAGTTTTAGGCCTATTTTATAAAGGCTTAGGTGGGACCATTTATTGATATGAGTGTAGGGCCTTTATGCATGAGGTAGGAGAGTCATTCTCTCTGAGTGTAGGACCTTTGGTTCTGATGTAGGATACAACTTTGGATCTGAGGTAGGGCCTTTGTGCCTAAGCTGTAAGAGAGTCATTCTCTCTGAGGTAGGATTATCCTCCTAGACTGAGTTGTGGGGCTTTTGGCCTGAGGTAGGTGATCTTTGGATCGCTGACTTGTAGGGCTTTGTGCCCGAGCTATAGGTCTTGGATAAAACTGAGAGATCCTGCAGGATCTGTGTTGTAAGCTCTTAGGAGCTGAGATTTGGATAAGGTCCTTATGTAACAAGCTGTTGGAGAGGTTGGAGGGACAGTGGACGTACACATAATCTGGAAAACCACTATAAATCGTATGTGTGCTTTGTGGTGTGTCTTGAAAGCTATTAACAACTAACTCACAACTCACATAAAAGCAAGGAAATATGAAAGAGACCAAAAACCTATTCACCCCCATCTAGGTGTTTAGCTGCCCCTAAAAACAAAATACATTCAGTAACCAATGAGAGGAGCATTCACGCAGTCTCTACCTAGAGTCAACCCCTGCTCTACAGAAGAGTCTCAAGCACTATTTGTATCTCTTTTCTTCTCTCTCACACACTAGGTCGATGTTGTATTATTTTTCATCTATTTTGCTGATGCTGGTGGATTGAACTTGTGTACACTATTATTTTTTTGTACTGGAGCATGTCTCGTAATATTATTTTCTTCGAGTGCCCTAGGAGGCCTAGTGTCTTGTGTGTTGTAATTAATTCCATGTTATGTGTGATTGATGTGATGTGATAGAGATTTATAGCTCCGTTGACTTGATTGACACGAGCAATGTGCGATGTAGAGGCCAGCGACCTGTGGTAGAGTGAAAGGGAGGTTTGCAACTTGCGGTCATGCAAAGCGGTGTTGGCGACCTATGTAGTCAATTAATTTTTCATTAGATCAAGTAGTTTTTAGCTGAAATCACCCCCCCCCCCCATTAACACAGATTTGAGAGACTTCAATCTCAAGCATCTCCTAAAGTAAAATCCACCTTTTCATGATCCACATTAGATCGATACTCAAGGATCACTCCTCATTTTATTATTACTTGATGATAATAGAGGGTGCACTTGCCTTCCGTTGATCAAGACCCATCAAGTTTTTTGTTGTATTGCCTGGGAGCACGTGTGTGATTTTTCTTCCAAGAGAGACAAGAGAAAGAATTTCTCCTATATAAATTGCAACTTTTCTTTCTGTAATTTCTATTATTTGACTTCTTGTCATTTTCTTGCTTGATTTTTGTTTGTTACTCTGGATTGGAGAAAGGGTTCACCAGTCCCTCTTGACCCCGAGATTGAGCAAACTCTACAAGCTCAGAAACGAGAGAAAGCTTTGGTCTTGGATAATCGCAACCCCAACCCCAACTAATAAGTCCCTGCAATTATCAACCCAGACTCTTATATTAATATACAGGGGGAAGTGATGTAGCTATGAGCTCGTACAATGATTGAGTGCACAACCCCTACTTTGGTGAGTGTGTACACATTATTGAGCTTGTTCATTACCAACCTACAATTTGAGATCTGACCCTCCATTCTAAGTATGCTTAAAAATTCTATTGAGTTTTGTGGTCTTCCACTTGAGTACCCACATCAAGATGTTTTTAATTTCCTTGAGATATGTGATACCTTCAGAATTAATGGGATAACAGATATGATGCAGCTGAAGCATGGATCATTTCCATCCCTCATGGAAGTATCACTACCTTGAACGAGTTAAGGAATGATTTTTTGATCATGTTTTTCCCCGCTGCCATGATTTTGGCGGTGCAAACTAAAATCCACATATTCAAGGAGTGAGATCAAGAGTTCCTTGCCAAAGTCTGTGACATATTTAACTAGCTTCCTAGGTGATGCCCTCAGCTTGAGCTGATCCTCTAGGTGCTCATTGATATTTTCTGTGGGGCTCATTATTCTAGCATTTATGTGAATATTAATTCCATTATAGGAGGTTCAATGATGGGGGAAACCCTAGATGAGATGTAGTCCATTATGAATAATCTGGCTCAATAAAGTGACCAGTTGTACGATGGTAGAGGAACCCTTAGGAAGGTGGTGGGAGATTATATTAGGTAGATACTTACACCACAGTATCCACCCAACTAGGCGCAATGTCTATGAGAATTGAAGAGTTAAGTTTATTGGGGAAGTGCACACCAGCTGGCCCCCATTTTTCCCGTATCTTGCCAAAGTTATTGTGTCAATGGACACCACTCATTTGAGTGCCAAATTTGGAGCTACCCTGCTAATTCATCCATTTTTAGCACCTATGAGGAGGTGAATTATTTAGAAAATCAGTAAAGAGTCCCCCTTTCTCATATTTATACAATCCCTAGTGGAGAAATCACCCGAACTTTAGTTGGAGAAATGGAAAGTAGAAAACACAGGGAGGATAAGCTAGTGGAAGAAAACACTTGCTTTCATTTACGCTACCCCAATATAATCAGGATAAGTTAGTGGAGAGGACACCATGTGAGGACAAGCTGGATAAGCACTTTGATTATACTATGTCCTTTATTAGAAATCAAAATTCCACGATAAAGATCCTTGAGAGGCAGATTTCCCATCATTCTAATTTTAAAACTGAGAGAATGTCCCGTACTCTCCCAAGAAAATCATAAAATAACCATTGTAACTAAGGATGAGGTTCCTCGAATCTTGCTCTTAATTTTTACGGAGGTATCATTATCGAGCGTAAGCTAAATAGTATCCCAACTCAGGTTCTAGTTGACACTAGCTCCTCCCGAAATATTATTACATTACTAAATGTTGACAAGTTCAACATCCATACTGATGAAAAGGAGGTCGAGCCACAAGGGTTAGCAAATAATGAGAGTGTTGGTACTATTGGTACTGATCAAAATGTTAAAGAGGTGTGATAACTCTATTTTTTGATTTATTTTTATATAATGTTTTTAAATAATTGGATTTATGTTATTTACATTTTGTTAAATTAATTTCTTTTTGACTTTTTGGTCTATCTGGGCAATGATTAACTATTTAGAGCTCAAATAAGGAATTTGGGAAATTTTTGGATAACTTCTAAGAAAATCAAAAGTTAGACACCCTGGTCATGCACGTAACTAGGGGCATGATTACTTCTAAATACTGTGTTCTAATTCCAGCGCACTAGATAATTTACCACGCTAGATTAAATTTCCACGCCCGATATCAAGTGTGTGGTAGGGGGCATGACCAGCAGACAAAGTGGCATGGCCAATAATTCAAGCCAGTCATTCACACTGGCATGATGTTTCAGCAATCACGCCCTTGTTATGGGGGTGAACAGAGGGCGTGACTTCTTCCAAACTGCCGAACTAACTGCAGATCATGTCGTTTCCCGCCTTTTTCTAGACTCAGTCAAGACATGCCCTAGGTCACAAGTGTGACCTAAGAGCGTGACCAACCTATTAATGCATTTGGCAGTTTTTCTCCCAACATTTCTCGGGCTTTCAAAGCGGTGGTTCCATTCCTTACATGCCCTAGGCCACGGTCGTGACCTAGGGGTGTGACTCTCCACCAAAAATTTCTTTAAAATTCAGAGAACTCCGGGAGCTTGAAAAGGGGGATTTTGGAGTTTATTTTCTGCATTACTTTATAGTTTTAAATGTATTTCAATTTTCAAACTGCTACTTTAGTCTTGAAAATCTCTTCCTTAGTTGTATTTATCCTTCAAGTTATTTCAATTCAAGCACTTCTTTTAGCAATCATGTTTTCCTTTAATTTCTTATGTGATTCCACCATTGATATGAGTAGCTAAATTTTTATTAGCACTCGTTCAAAAATGAACTTTGGAATTAAATATACATTGTTTTATCGTTATATATTTTAGCAAGCTTTCCAATTTATTTTTATTCAATTTATCTTTGATTTTAACTACCTCAAATCCATATGTTGCGAGTATGCATTTTGATTTAAGATATGCATGCTAGATCATCAAGAGATCTGTGCAAGGGAGAAGCTCACTCAAAGATAAAAGAAGTTGCATGCACTCTTTTAGAGAGGATGACATAAATCTTCTAGATTGGAGTCAAATTTAATAATAGGGTTGATCGCATAAAGCAAGCTTTGGGGTTTCGAATGATCGTGCGCTCTTAATCGATCAACCTAAGGTTAGTTATTAGTGTATTCCTTTCAGAGGCGCATACATAATTTGGGAACCTATGGTGTCATAGTATTTTATTTTAGAAGCTTGTGGATTTATCTTTCTTTAATGTTTATTTCAATCCAAGGGATTCAAAATCTAGTGTTATCTTTATTAACCATCGAAATTTCTCCCTAGTTAAAATCACTTCTTTTTAGCTTTACAAAATAAACAAACTTTTCCGACCGTTAAAATAATAGCTCTTTCTTTTGAGTACAAGTAATCGACAGCTCTGAGTCTAAATATGACACTTGATAATATACTATAAAGTGATAGGTATACTTGCCTAATCAATTTATTATTAAAAATAAACAATCAAGTTTTTGGCATCGTTGTTGGGGATTCACTTTTTGTCGATATTTTGAAAGCAAGTTTCTATTAATTTTATCTATTTTTTGTTTTCAAAAACACAAAAATCTTTTACTGAAACTTTTTTATTTTAAATTTTTATAATTGAAAGTCCTGCAAAAGGACCGTATGAGGTTTTCATCCCACAAGACCGCCTAGTACCTTGCAAACCTGTCATTAGGTGGACCTTGGGAAATCCAAAAAATTTAATTTTATAAATAATTAGTTAAAAAATTTGTATTTTGTTTGGTGTATGACCCGAAGGAATCCATCAGACCTATTTGAGTTGGATCCGGAAATAGAGTGAACCATTCAGTAACACTTGCTAATCTATAATCTCAATTCTTAAGATTGGCTTTATGAATCTATAGGTGACACTCCTTTTCCTTAGTTTTTACCTTCGTCACCATCTTCAACAATCAAGAGTGCTCGACTATCTAACCCTTGCAGGAACTTAGGGTTCTAGTTCTTGTTGAAGTCTCTTTTTAGTTTGGCTTCAACCACTTCAACCAGTAAAGGATATGTTTAATTAAGCAACTCCTTTTAAAAGTTTATCTCTCCTGATTTTATATCGTGTAAAGCAAGGGCTCTTTGATCCATATGGGCATGTTGTATAGGCACTTATAAAGTTACTTTAGGTTTAACTGCTCTACAGAAAGTGTACGATGCCATTTGCCTTCTACTGCACAAAACCCGCTTCATTTGAATTTGGATGACATAAAAATGACTCGCCGCTTTTGGACTTGGCAACATTCACATATAATCTGCTCAAGCGTTTAGTGAATTCTTATGACTCAATACATAGAATCATTGAGTGTTGTCTTGAGACTCAATGTATTTATACTTAATAGAATTCTTATGGTAGAAGTCGTTGAGTGAACCTCATTCACCTAACGCTCCTGGACTTGGCAGTTATCCTAACTGAATGCATTGAGTGAACCTTCTACACTTAATGCTTCTGGACTTGTATAGAATTTCTAAATGAAGGCATTGTGTGAACCATGTACACTTAAAGCTTCTAAACTTTGTTGAACCATTCATAAGGTATTGCATGAGCCTTCTTCACTCAAGCTTATGTACTTGGATAGATTTCTTTTGAGTAGGCATTGTGTTAAAGGCCTTCACTCAATGCTTCTGTACTTAGCAAGATTTAAGTCCAGAACATCTGAGGCTTTTAATGCCTGAGCTTCTATCAACGCTTATAAGCCTCTAGCTTTGAGTAAAGGGTTCTCACTCAATTTTTGTGAACTTAGGCAAATATTTGCCTCCCCATTGTGTCATGTCTTGAGTCCAAACAAAGATTGGATTGAATCAATCCATCTAAGCAAAGAATATTTGACAACCTGCATATATTGAACTTGAACATATATCAAATTCAAACATATGTATACTATTGACTTGTGGGCATTCTTCAAATCTAGACATTGTGATTAATGGACCCAACGATCTCCCCCTATTTGAAGAAGTCATAACCCTAGTCAATGATATACACTAACCCACAGACAAGATAAACTTAACAGAATTTAAAAGCAATAAATAACACACAATAAAGATATGATTAACACAAATATGATAATTTTAAACAAAATGTGTGCCCACAATAATGTTCAATATTCCTAAGGCCCTAAGGAACCAATTACATAAAATAGTTTAGGTTTCTAGTTCCTTAATTACTATGCCCCTACTAGGCCTCTTAGCAGCCTTCTCATCAGCTTCAATCTTCTTTTGCCTTTGCTTTTAAAAATAACTATATGGCTTTAGATAGGCTCTGGATCATCTGATGGAATAGTACCTTCTCTCTTGTCAATTCTGAATTTCCTTCTGCTCTTTTCATTTCTTTCAAGTTTTGCCCATTCCAAGGAGTTGTATAACTTTCCTCTTTCAATTTTGTTTTCTTTTATTTGGTCCAATGCTTAAAGAATGATAGAGCTGGATTGAGGACTCCATATCTCAAAGTCAGACCTAGACTCCATTTCTTCTCTATATCACTTTTTTCTCTATCTTATCTCAGCTTCTTCCTCAATAACAAACTTATCTTTGCTCTTTGATATTTGTTTAGTGGTAATGCTGAAGGCAAGAATAGCAGTAACACTAGTTTCATCCCCATCACCATTAGTTTGTCCTTCAGGAGCAGGAACATCATCATATGCAAACTATTTTAGACCCAATGATATCCTGACAACATTTGTGGTCAAAATAGCATTATATGTATTTGCCTTGATCCTTGATTTCTCCCCCTTGATGACTTCTTCTGTGATGACTATAGTCAAGGAGTTCTTAGTATAGGAAATCTTATCAACCAAATAATTTACTCCTTTGGTAACATGATCCTGACTTCCAGCGTATAGTCTTCTAAGAACTGTAGGCAGGCATACATCCTTCTTTCCAGAGTAATTTTGTTGGCGTCTATGACTTGCTTTTGTAAATTATGCACTATTTCCATGTTGCTTGAGGTGATGTTTTTATTTTTTATAATGTCATTTTGCTTTTATTTGATCTTCTAAAATTTTCCTTCGATATAAGTAATAGTAGGAGCCACTCTATTAAAGAATTAAATAGTGTTGGCTTTCAACAAATTAACCTCAAATCTAATTGACTTGATCTCAGTAGATAGATCTTGTCTTAGTCCCTTGATGGATTCATCTACATAGTGCTCAATCTGCCTTCTATGCTCATCTAGGAGTCCTTTTAGTTGAGCAAGTTTGGTGGAAGACATAGCATCGGCTTGGTTAGATTCCCTTTGAAAGTAGACATCCTCATCCTCCCTCCTTATATCTCCCCCAGCTGCTAAGTCAGCCACTATAATCTCAGATGAATGATCATGAATTTCAGCATCAGGCATATTAGCCTCAGATATCTCAAGAACATATTTAGTCTCTTGAGCATGGAGCTCTGTAGGAATCTCCCCCTAAACCTCAGCATTATCCAAATTAATTTGATGATCTTTAGCAGATGTTTTGGACACATCTTCTTGCACTAAAACTGGATCATGCTCCCCCTCAACATTAGCATTGGAGGACAGTATTTGAGATTCATCTTAATTTTGATTTATTATTTCTTGGAGTTGATAATACGTTTTGTAGCCTAAACTATTATCGTATTTTCTATTTTATATTGTACAAAGTATGTCTATTATTAGTTTATTTGTATCATTTTAATGTAAATATTATTGCCACTGACTTTTTCTTGTCTTTTTGCAGGTTTCCAGAAAATTGGGCAAAATGACCTGTCACGCCCCCCTGTCACGTCCTCCCTGGGCGTGACCTAGGGCGTGTCACCCGATCCCGAGGACTCCTGCTGGAAGGGACAGAAAATGGTCAAAACCGCTGTCACTCCCCCTGACACGCCCTCCCTGGGCGTGTCACCAGGCATGACTATGGGCGTGTCGCCCTCTGCCGCAAAGCCTGCCGCCGCATTAAATGTTGTTTCTCCATAGCACGCAAACAGTACTGTCACACCCCTTGTCACGCACGTGACATGGGCGTGACACCCTCCTTTTTCGGTGACTGACGGATTTCCGACCAATGATTTGGACATGATGTGCCTGTCACGCCCCCTGTCATGGGCGTGACCTAGGGCGTGACCACCGACGTACCGAAGCAATCATCCCTCGCGCCAGAATCCAGAGCCCGAGGTCAACATAGTAATGTCACGCCCCCTGACACGCCCCCCTAGGGCGTGTCGGAGGGCGTGACCAACCCGAGAAAAAATTCTATAAATTGAGACCCCCCCTCTCCATTTCAGCAAGCTTTGGTTGAGAGGGGGAGGTGCTGCCCCTTTGGTTCTTGAGTTTTTTTTATGCTTTCTCTCTTTCTCTCTCTCTCTCTCTTTGTAATTTTTGCTTAATCATGGTTTAGTATTTAGTTGCTTTAGCTTTCTTTGTAATCTTTGCTCTTGCTTAGTGCTAATTGTAGGGCTAGAATAGGATTTCAATTTCATGCACTTGTAATTTTAATTTCAATAGTGTAACTTGCCCCTTTTTATTAATAAAAGTGTTCTTCCTTTACTTGTGTTCCTTTATATGATTTTCTACTCATCTCCCCTCCTCCACTCCATTATGATTAACTAATCCTCCTTGTACTCGATCTTGATGATCCGAGGTTAGAGCGATTATGTTATGATGTTTTAATTAATCTTTTCTTTTTTAGGTTAGGGCCTTGAATTACTCTTGATTAATCACGAGTTGGAGGTATATTTTCGATATATACTCTCCGCCTTTGCTTTCATTCTGGGCTAGCCGAGAGGCTGAAAGAATGAAGTGAGCATTCAAGAGTAAAGGGAGTTGTACGCACCCCTCGAGAGAGGCAGACGTCCAAATCTCCCAGATTGGAGTAAAATCTAATAGTGGGGTTCACCGCGTAAAGCAAGTTTTAGGCCTCCGATTTAGACGAGAGTAGGTCGGACCTTCCTAAACTCAGTTGGGCACGACTTTGAGAGAAGCGTGTTCAAGCTTTAGGAACCTCCACAGTCAAGGACCTTTATCCTATTAAGTTCAGATTTTTATCGCATTTTCTTAATCGTCTTTAGCCGAGGTGAATCTTGATTGGGTGCATTTCCATTTCATATTTTCTACCTTTCGTAGTAATCGCCTATCTTGTGCTCTTTAATTAACTGCAGTAGTTTCCTCTCTAGCATAGTTCATTGCTTAATAGCTTAACTTAATTGCGGTAGTTCTCTTTCTAGTATAGCTTTAATTCCTCCCTTGCACTTAGATTTTCTAAAACCCTAGTTTTTCCGTCGATAAGATAATAGCGTTCGTGTGAGTAAGCATAGCCAACAGTTCCCGGATTTCAATACGACACTTGTGTCCCCTTGCTACAATTCGATAGGTATACTTGCCTCATCGGGTTGCTAGTTCGGTTGCGTTTATTTTCTTTGAACACTAGCGCGCAACAGGTTTTTGGCGCCGTTGCCGGGGACCCAACTTCCGTTGATATTTTGAAAACACGAACCTATTAATTTTATCTCTTCTCTTTCTCATCCTCTTTCTTTAAATTTTTTTTTAAAAAAAAATATATTTATCACTGCTCTTAATAGAAACCAACCTCACAATTTTTCTACGCCACCTAATTCTCTCGAAAAGGGCAAAGTGCTTTAAGCGCCACTGTCTTGTCTAGTACCTTGCGAACCCTTCATGGGGTAGTCCTTGGGAAGTTCGTGAGTTAATCTATAAAAAAAAATCTATTTCAAAAAGAAAAAAAATTTCTAATCTTTTTTCTAGTTTATCCTTTTTCTCTTCCTCTTCTTCTTTTCTGTTCTTTTAGTGCATGACCCGCGGGAGTCCGTCGGTTATTTTGGACTTGGACCACGAAATTGAGCGTACTCTTTGGAGAAGATCGCGATTTCAAGGTCCTACTATCCAAGTGCCGGTTGAGGACTCCGAGTCATTTGCTACTTTAAGAATGGAAGAACCCAACGTAGATGAGGCCGTGCAAAGGACTATGTCCTATTATGCACGACCGAACCTCGAGGGAACAGAATCAAGTATAGTCCGCCCTGCTATAGCAAATAATAACTTCGATCTAAAGCCTAGCATAATTCAAATGGTGCAGCAATATGTGCAATTTGACGGACTTCAAGAGAAGATCCGAACGCACATATAGCTAGCTTTCTTGAAATTTGCGACACCTTCAAGATAAATGGTGTCACAAATGATGTGATCAGGCTGAGACTCTTCCCCTTCTCTCTAAGAACTAAAGCTAAGCAGTGGCTGAAGACACTTCCAAAAAATAGCATAACCACTTGGAATGAATTAACTGAAAAATTTTTGGCGAAGTATTTTCCGCCAGCTAAAACTCCAAAACTTAGGAACGACATCTCTGCCTTCGGACAAATAGACTCTGAAACCCTATACGAAACCTGGGAGAGAATTAAAGAATTATTAAGACGATGCCCACATCACGCGCTGCCTGTATGGTTACAAGTGCAGACATTTTATAACGGGCTAAATCAAAGCACGAAGCAAATGATAGACGCAGCTTCTGGCGGTACTTTAAATCATAAGACCCCGGAAGTCGCTCTTGAGCTTTTTGAGGACATGGCCATGAACACTTATCAGTGGAATGTGCCTAGGTCCCGCCCGAACAAGCCTGCAGGTATCTATGAAGTGGACAACGTCTCCCAGCTCGCTCTGCAAGTAGAAATCCTAAGCAAAAAGATAACGGAGATGACTGCTGCCTCCGCCCCTCAGGTATGTGAATCTGCAACCCCTACTCCAGAACATTTAGATTATGTTAATAATATGCCTAGAACTGCTTTTAATAATTTTTCTGCTGCAAATTTTCCTCCGCCTGGTTTTAATTTTCCGAATAGTTATAACCCTGCTTTAAGAAATCATCCGAACTTTTCATGGAGTAATCCATCGAATGCGATGCGCCCACCCCCGCAAAATGATTTTTCTGCACCACCACCACCACCTCTTCAAAATTACCCAAAACCTCCAAGCTTGGAGGAATTACTTTCCAAATATATCACCACAAATGACGCCACTATAAGAACTTTAACCGGAAGCGTAAAAAGTCTAGAAAATCAGGTAGGACAGCTCGCGAAAATAATTTCTGAGCGACCCGCAGGGTCTCTTCCTTCCAATACCGAACCCAACCCGAGAGAGCAAGCGAAAGCTATAACTCTTCGGAGTGGGAAGCAAGTCTCCGGTATGGTAAGTGAAGAGCCCGAGGCAAGCTCCGCTCCCGTTTTTAAAAATCAAAACTCCGCTCCGCTCCCACCCTCTGCTGAAGAAGTAATCACCCCCGCTTTAGAAAATAATCTCACTCCACCACCCATCTTCAAAAATAATTCAACTCCTCCATACCCCTCTGAACTTAATAGACAACGTCGAGATGATCAGTACTCCCGCTTCTTCGAAATCTTCAAACAAATCCACATCAATCTTCCCTTCCACGAGGCTATTTCGCAGATGCCGAAATACGCCAAATATCTTAAAGACCTCCTCACAAATAAGAAGAAGTTAGAGAATCTTTCGCACGTCACGCTAAATGCCGAGTGCTCCGCCGTTTTAACAAACAGTTTGCCGAAGAAAATCAGTGACCCGGGTAGTTTCTCTATCCCATGTGTCTTCGGTGATCTTTTTGTTAAACACGCGTTAGCCGACTTAGGCGCGAGTATAAACCTGATGCCCTTTTCATTGTTCAAAAAGTTAGGGATTGGTAGCCTTAACCCCACGCGTATGAGTATCCAGCTAGCCGATAGATCCGTCAAGTACCCGTTAGGAATAGTGGAGGACGTTCTAGTGAAAGTCGACAAGTTCATCTTCCAAGTGGACTTTGTCATTTTGGACATCGAAGAAGACGTCGAGGTTCCCCTGATCCTTGGCCGACCCTTCCTTGCCACCTCCCGAGCCATCATTGACGTAAGCAATGGTAAGCTCTTTCTTCGAGTAGGCGACGACGAAGTCACATTTTCTATCACCCCTTTGATGAAGAACACCTTAGCGAACGATGACTCATGTTTTTTCGTAGACGCCGTGAGTGATGATTCTTCCTACTGCCTCTCCGACTTTGAAAAAGAATTTTCTACTTTTTGCTCCTCTTCTGTTACAACTGAATCACTGCAAGGAAGTGATGAATCTTCTTATTGTCTTTCTGAGTTTGAAAAAGAATTTTCTGATTTTTGTTCTTCCTCTGTTCTTCCCACTAAATCGCTACAAGAAGCCGTCTTGGCTGCTAGCCCCACCCCTTATTACGTTCCTTATAAGAAAGTTTATGAAGATTTTATTTTTGAAAAAGAAAGAATCTCAAAATCCTCTTATGAAGAACCCCCTACCTTAGAACTTAAAGAACTCCCCGAACACCTTAAGTATGCTTTCTTAGAAAAGGATTCCAAGTTACCAGTTATCGTTTCGGCCTACCTCACGGATACGCAAAACGATAAACTTCTTCTAGTTCTACGTAAGCATCACCGGGCTATTGCTTGGCAAATTTCTGATATCAAGGGCATAAGCCCATCTTTCTGTACCCATAAAATTTTAATGGAAGATAATTCGCGTAACTCTATCCAAACTCAGTGCCGTATAAACCCAAACATGAAAGAAGTAGTCAAGGGCGAGGTTATGAAACTATTTGACGCAGGAATTATCTACCCTATATCGGATAGTAAGTGGGTTAGCCCCGTTCAGGTAGTTCCAAAGAAGGGAGGGATAACCGTAGTTAGTAATGAGAATAATGAATTAATCCCGACGCGGACGGTGACGGGTTGGCGTATGTGCATAGATTACCGTAAGTTAAATGACGCCACCCGCAAGGACCACTTTCCTTTACCGTTTATCGACCAGATTTTAGAACGTCTCTCCGGCCATAGCTTTTATTGTTTTCTCGATGGCCTCTTGGGGTACTTTCAAATACCCATCTCTCCCGAGGACCAAGAGAAAACTACGTTTACTTGTCCCTTCGGCACCTTCGCTTACCGACGAATGCCGTTTGGATTGTGCAATGCGCCAGCTACATTACAGCGATGTATGCTCGCAATATTTGACAAGTATGTAGAAAGCATTATGGAGGTATTCATGGACGATTTCTCCGTGTTCGGCGATTCCTTCGATAGATGTTTAGAAAACCTCGAAAAAGTCTTAGAACGATGCGAAGAAACTAACCTTGCCCTAAATTGGGAAAAATGTCATTTTATGGTGAGGGAAGGGTTAGTTTTGGGTCATAAAATTTCTGCTAAAGGTATTGAGTTAGACTTTGCCAAGATAAAAGTTATTGAGAAGTTGCCGCCGCCTACAAACATAAAAGCTATAAGAAGTTTCCTAGGCCATGCTGGTTTTTATCGTCGTTTTATAAAGGACTTCTCCAAGATCACAAAGCCCCTCACCCATCTCTTAGAAAAAGATGCTCCATTCATTTTTGATGACTCTTGTATTTCTTCCTTTGAATCAATTAAAGAAAAGTTAATTAACGCACCGATTATGATAGCTCCGGTGTGGGACCTTCCTTTCGAGATTATGTGCGATGCGAGTAGTTTTGCGGTGGGGGCCGTATTAGGTCAACGCATATCTAAAAACTTCCACCCCATCTATTACGCTAGTAAAACCCTCACATCTGCACAAGAAAATTACACCACAACCGAGAAGGAGCTCTTAGCTGTAGTATTTGCGTTTGATAAATTCCGCCCTTACATTACACTTTCAAAAATCATTGTTTTTACGAACCACTCGGCCCTCAAGTACCTTCTTGCCAAAACGGATGCCAAGCCTCGCTTGATTCGCTGGGTCTTACTCCTCCAGGAGTTTGACTTAGAGATCCGTGATAAGCGAGGAGCCGAGAACTTGGCCGCCGACCATCTATCCAGATTAGATAACCCCTTTATAGAAAAATTAAATGAAAAATCTTTTCATGATTATTTTCCTGATGAGAAGCTGCTTTTAGTTAATACATCTACTTCTCCTTGGTTTGCGCACATCGCCAACTATCTAGTGGCCCGGGTGCTCCCAAAGGAGTTCTCCTCTCAGTAAAAGAAGAAATTCTTTTCTGAGCTGAAGAACTACTTTTGGGAAGACCCACATCTTTTCAAAATTTGTGCGGATCAAGTGATAAGGAGATGTGTTTCTTTTGATGAAGGAATTGATATTCTAAAACATTTACATGAAGGTCCGACAGGTGGGCACTATCAAGCTGCTCGCACCGCTCACAAGGTGCTTTGCGCGGGTTTTTACTGGCCTAGCCTGTTTAAAGACGCGCAAGCCTTTGTGAGCAGGTGTGATAGTTTCCAACGGTCGGGCAACATCTCTAATAAAAATGAAATGCCGCAAAATTATTTCTTAGAGTGCGAAATTTTCGACCTCTGGGGAATTGATTTTGTTGGCCCCCTTCCTTCTAGCTTCGGAAACAAATATATTTTAGTTGCTGTTGATTATATTTCATGATGGGCTGAGGCCCAAGCTCTTCCTATAAACGACTCCCGAGTTGTAGTCACGTTTTTAAAAAAATTATTTTCTAGATTCGGTACGCTTCGCGCAATCGTTAGCGATAGGGGTTCCCATTTCTGTAACGCACAATTTTCAAAAATCCTTACCAAATACTATGTTACGCATAAGCTGTCCACTGCCTACCACCCCCAAACTAACGGACAAGTCGAAGTAGTTAATAGAGAAATAAAAAGAATACTAGAAAAGACTGTTTCAACTTCTAGAAAAGACTGGTCAGCCAAACTTGACGATGCTCTATGGGCCTACCGAACAGCGTACAAAACCGCCCTCGGATGTATGTCGTATCGGCTGGTCTATGGAAAATCGTGTCATCTGCCCGTAGAGTTAGAACACCGCGCCTTTTGGGCCTTAAAATTCTTAAACTTCGATCCCCACTCAGTCGGTGACCTTCGAAAATTTCAACTAAATGAACTCGATGAGTGGCGCTCTTATGCTTATGAAAATAATAAACTTTATAAAGAGCGGACGAAGCGTTTACACGAAAAACACTTAAGGCACCCTAAAAACTTTAAGCCGGGCGACCAAGTCCTTTTATTTAATTCTCGTTTACGTTTATTTCTGGGCAAATTAAAATCTCGCTGGTCTGGCCCGTTTTCTTTTTTAGAAGTATTTCCTTATGGAACTATTTTAATTTCTCACCCTGATAAGGGTAATTTCAAAGTGAATGGTCAGCGTCTTAAACTCTACTTTTCTGGTGATGATGATGTCAGTCCAAACATTATTAAGTTTCTGCTTCACGAACTCTAACTTTGAACTATTAATTTTCGCTAAAAACAATTTTATATCTGGACAACAATATTTTTGGACAATATTATTTTTTTTGATGCGTCGAGCTCAACGACGCTTTAACCAAAGGGCGCTCTTTGGAGGCAACCCAAGTTATCTTTTTCTGTTTTCTTTATTTTATAATTTTTGCCTCGGATGGCTCCGACAAGCTGAAGCTTCTGCAATCGCCTGCTCCAACATTTCTGAATCCATCACGAAGTCCAAAGAAGACATTCGGAGGAGCGGCATCACTCAGCTTTCGCAGCAAATAAATCCGGGGAAGTACCTGTATTTCAATTCTGTCTTTCAATTCAGTACTTTATTTTTCTCTCCTTCTCCAATCCCCTTCTTTAGCCATTGAGGACAATGTCTGTTTTAAGCTTGGGGGAGGACTTCCTCCTTCATTTTTGCTTAGTGTAAATATTTTTCTTTTTGTATATATTTTAAATATTTGCAAAATAAAAAAAATGAATATCTTAAAATTCAAAAAAAAAATAATAAATAAAAAAAAAATAAATAAATAAATAAATATAAATATATGTGTTTTTGAATAGTTTAGACATTTTGGTATTTCAATAGTACCCCTAGTTTTTGTTTTTGTTTTACTCAAAATCTCCTATAAACAACATAGTTAATTATAATATTTCTAATCATCCTTTTTAATTATGTTTCACAAGTAAAATGTTGGTCATGCTGTGTTTCTAATTCACGGTAGCATGTTAAGGTGAAATATTTTTCTAAAACTCGCATTTCTATTATGGTTTTTTGTTGTTTATTTCCTTTACTTTCTCAAAAATTCATCATCCACTATTTTCTTTTTCGTTTTTGAATAATTTTTGTAAAGTCAACTTTTGAATAATGTAGTAGATGTGAACGATCCAAGTCACCTATTATTTCTATTTTCAAGTTAATTTCATCAATCTTCTTTTATTATCTAGGACTCGCTTTTTGAAAATTTTCAAACCTTTGTTTTAAATAAATTCAAAAGCGTGAAAATGATTTAGGCCGTTTTTGTTTTCGTTTGAGCTTTCCTGCCAACCTAAAAACTTTTACCACTAGTTAGCCGTTTTTGAGCCTTTTTCCAATTTCATTTGATAGCTCTTCCCTTCATTTCAGTTTCACCAAAGCCAAAAATTTCCAACCTATTGAATCGCACTAGCCTTTTTGAGTTTCATAAATTATTTTGACGATTTTGATAGGGTATTTTGTGATTTTTGTGGGAGAAAGGTTTTCGAAAAAAAATGAAGTATGTTCAAAAGTGATGTTTATTTTTGTTTGGCCAATTCAAAAATGAAAATAAAAATATTTATGGCCTTTGTTTTGAAAAAAGAAAAAAAAAGAAAAAAAAAAGAAGAAAAAGAAAAAAAAATGTGTATATATTTTTATGAAAGTTTTTGAAACTCTTTGCTTTGGTTTAGTGTGATTTTAAAACCTTCACGTTTATCTTTGAATTCCACTCCTAATCATTTTCCTAAAACAAACGTTTCTGTCCTATTTAAGTCCTTTTGATTCACGTTTTTTGATTTTTATTTAATAACTAAGAAAAGAAAAACAGTAAATCAGTTTTAGTTTTGAATTTAAACCTAGATTTTTGTTAATTAAATTGATATAATTAAAATGCATTGCTTGGATCTAGTAACAACACAATGCGTGTTTTTCATTTTCATTGCTTTGCTTAAGTCTATTTAAAAAATCTCGTTAAAATTTTGGATGATTTATTTTTATTAAGTAAAGTTTATAAAAGTTTTACCATACCTAAATAATTGTTTTAGACTTACATTTCACCTTTTTCCCTACTTAGAATTTCGCATAGTACTTGTGTAGGCATAATTAGAACTTTTTGATTAGTCCTTTTTATAAATTTCTAGTTTTTATATTTTTGCTTGGGGACAAGCAAAGCTTAAGCTTGAGGGAATTTGATAATACGTTTTGTAGCCTAAACTATTATCGTATTTTCTATTTTATATTGTACAAAGTATGTCTATTATTAGTTTATTTGTATCATTTTAATGTAAATATTATTGCCACTGACTTTTTCTTGTCTTTTTGCAGGTTTCCAGAAAATTGGCCAAAATGACCTGTCACGCCCCCTATCACGCCCTCCCTGGGCGTGACCTAGGGCGTGTCACCTGATCCCAAGGACTCCTGCTGGAAGGGACAGAAAATGGTTAAAACCGCTGTCACGCCCCCTGACACGCCCTCCCTGGGCGTGTCACCAGGCGTGACTATGGGCGTGTCGCCCTCTGCCGCAAAGCCTGCTGCCGCATTAAATGTCGTTTCTCCACAGCACGCAAACAGTATTGTCACGCCCCTTGTCACGCCCGTGACATGGGCGTGACACCCTCCTTTTTCGGTGACTGACGGATTTCCGACCAATGATTTGGACATGACGTGCCTGTCACGCCCCCTGTCACGGGCGTGACCTAGGGCGTGACCACAGACGTACCGAAGCAATCATCCCTCCCGCCAGAATCCAGAGCCCGAGGTCAATATAGTACTGTCACGCCCCCTGACACGCCCCCCTAGGGCGTGTCGGAGGGCGTGACCAACCCGAGAAAAAATTCTATAAATTGAGACCCCCCTCTCCATTTCAGCAAGCTTTGGTTGAGAGGGGGAGGTGCTGCCCCTTTGGTTCTTGAGTTTTTTTTATGCTTTCTCTCTCTCTCTCTCTCTCTCTTTGTAATTTTTGCTTAATCATGGTTTAATATTTAGTTGCTTTAGCTTTCTTTGTAATCTTTGCTCTTGCTTAGTGCTAATTGTAGGGCTAGAATAGGATTTCAATTTCATGCACTTGTAATTTTAATTTCAATAGTGTAACTTGCCACTTTTTATTAATAAAAGTGTTCTTCCTTTACTTGTGTTCCTTTATATGCTTTTCTACTCATCTCCCCTCCTCCACTCCATTATGATTAACTAATCCTCCTTGTACTCGATCTTGATGATCCGAGGTTAGAGCGATTATGTTATGATGTTTTAATTAATCTTTTCTTTTTAGGTTAGGGCCTTGAATTACTCTTGATTAATCACGGGTTGGAGGTATATTTTTGATATATACTCTCCGCCTTTGCTTTCATTCTGGGCTAGCCGAGAGGCCGAAAGAATGAAGTGAGCATTCAAGAGTAAAGGGAGTTGTACGCACCCCTCGAGAGAGGCAGACGTCCAAATCTCTCGGATTGGAGTAAAATCCAATAGTGGGGTTCACCGCGTAAAGCAAGTTTTAGGCCTCCGATTTAGACGAGAGTCGGTCGGACCTTCCTAAACTCAGTTGGGCACGACTTCGAGAGAAGCGTGTTCAAGCTTTAGGAACCTCCACGGTCAAGGACCTTTATCGTATTAAGTTCAGATTTTTATCGCATTTTCTTAATCGTCTTTAGCCGAGGTGAATCTTGATTGGGTGCATTTCCATTTCATATTTTCTACCTTTCGTAGTAATTGCCTATCTTGTGCTCTTTAATTAACTGCAGTAGTTTCCTTTCTAGCATAGTTCTTTGCTTAATAGCTTAACTTAATTGCGGTAGTTCTCTTTCTAGTATAGCTTTAATTCCTCCCTTGCACTTAGATTTTCTAAAACCCTAGTTTTTCCGTCGATAAGATAATAGCGTTCGTGTGAGTAAGCATAGCCAACAGTTCCCGGATTTCAATACGACACTTGTGTCCCCTTGCTACAATTCGATAGGTATACTTGCCTCATCAGGTTGCTAGTTCGGCTGTGTTTATTTTCTTTGAACCCTAGCGCGCAATAAGTTTTTGGCGCCGTTGCCGGGGACCCAACTTCCGTTGATATTTTGAAAACACGAACCTATTAATTTTATCTCTTCTCTTTCTCATCCTCTTTCTTTAAAAAGAGCTTCTTTCAGAGCTCTCTTCAGTGATGGCGACTACTTTTTTCTCTTTCTGTCAGCTGGTTGTTGGTGTGGGAGCAATATTCTGTCCCACCTTTCAAACATCCTAGAGTCTATCTTTCTCCTATGATGTATTTTAGTTCCTAGCCTCAAATTGAGGATCCCTAGAGTAGAACACTACAATAACAAGGATAGTATTCTACCAAAGTTTGGTTTTTGGAATACATTCCACTATTCTCTCAAAAAGAATCCTTTCCCAGTAAGTTCTCTTAGACAGTATCACTCTTTTCATTATCTCAAACATCTTCCTGGAAATCTTATTATGTGAACCTATTTAATAGATTAAGGCCTTGCCTATTGCATCAGCCAAGAACTTTCCCTTCAAATTCATCTTTCCTCAGTATAGAACCAGTGGTTTTCTAACACTTCTCATTTCAAGATTGAGCTTGGTTTTGACAAAATGAATCCTAGGCTTGCGGTAGTTAGAAGATGAAGAACTAGTTGTATTTTTTTAGGAGCATCCTTGAAACCATTCCTAGCAAGTTCAGATCCCTCAAATATAAAATCTACTCCTTCAGGTGCCAATGAACCTCTAAAACTCTGGAGATTTGAAGAGCTTTCTCCTAAACACTTTAGTAGGGATACAGAGAGTTGAATAGGGAAAGGAACTATGTTTATTATTCCGAGCACACATTTCTATTTATACTTACCCATATTCGAGAATGTGGAGAGGCGTGTACCTATCGTGATTTACATATTTTGACCAACAATTTAAATTAATCCCAAGAGTTAGACGTGATTTGAACTGCCATAATAAATGCTTTGAGTGAACTCGATGATCTCGATGCTTTATATGATTGGAGTTGTCTCAACTCTCTCGATACCTGGACAATTAGTCTATTTCATTCTTTATTACCTGCAAAAGGTTAATCCCCCAAATGCACATATGCATGTAAAGATAATGATGCTACTCCAAGTTCAACATACCCAACTCATATTTGAAGGTGTTGAACTTGGCTTCATCTAGTGGCTTATTGAAGAAATCCGCCACTTGTTCGTCTATGGTGACAAACTCAATACTGATGTCTTCCTTCTCAACATGCCCCTTAATGATATGATATCTAATTTAAATGTGCTTGGCTGGTGGTTTCTAAGCTTTGAAGAAAATAAAAGCAACCGAACTAGCAATCCAATGAGGCAAGTATACCTATAGAACTGTAACTACAGGACACACGTGTCGTATTGAAATCCGGGAACTGTTTAGTACACTTACTCACACGAAGATTATTATTTTATCGACGAAAAATCTAGGGTTTAGAGAAACTAATTGCAATAAAGGAAATAAAGCTATGCTAGAAAGATAACAACTGCAGTTAATTAAAGAGCCATTAGAAGCGATTACAACGAAGGGGTGAAACTATGAAATGAAAATACACTCGATCAAGAATCACCTCGGTTAAAGTCGATTAAGAAATGCGATAAAATCCTAAACTTAATAGGGTAAAGGTCCTTGACCGTGGAGGTTCCTAAAGCTTGAACATTCTTCTCTCGAAGTCGTGGCCAACTGAGTTTAGGAAGGTCCGACCGAATCTCGTCTAAATCGGAGGCCTAAAGATCGCTTTATGCGGTGAACCCCACTATTGGATTTTACTCCAATCCGGGATATTTGGACATCTGCCTCTCTCGAGGTGTGCGTACAACTCCCTTTTCTCTTGAGTGCTCACTTCAAACTATCGGCCTCTCGGTTAGATAAGAATGAAAGCAAAGGTGGAGAATATATATCGATGATATATCTCCAACCCAAAATAATTCAAGAGTAATTCAAGGTCTAAAACCCTAAAAAGAAAAGGTAGAATTAAAGCATCATAACTTAATCACTCGAACCTCGGATCATCAAGATCGATTACAAGGAGGATTAGTTAATCATAACGAAGTGAAGGAGGGGGGATGAATAGTAAAGCATAATAAGAGCACAAGTTTGAAAAGAGCACTTTTATTAATAATGAAAGAGAGCTACACTACTTGAAATGAAAATTACACTTGCACGAAATTAAAACCTAAGCTAGCATAATATTAAGCTACAAAAAGAAATACAAGAGCTAGTAAAAAAGCTTAAACTAAACTAGAATTAAGGGAAAACACAAAATGAGAAAGAGAGAGAGAGAGAGAGGAAAGAACATGAAAAATACAAAAACCAAAGGGGCAGCACCTCCCCCTCTTAACCCAAGCTTGCTGAAATGGAAGGGGGGTCTGAATTTATAGAATTTTTCACTGGTTGGTAACGCCCTGCGACACACCCGAGGGGGGCGTGTCAGGGGGCGTGATAGGTATGTGGTTGACCTCGGGCTCTGGATTTCTGAGGGAAGGATGATTGCTTCTGTACGTCGGTGGACACACCCTGGGTACGTACGTCGCGTCGAAATCATTGGTCGGAAATCCGTCAGTCATCGGGAAAGGAGCGGTCATGCCATGTGTCATGCCCGTGACGGGGGGCGTGACAGTATTGTTTGTGTGCTGAGGCGAAATGGCATTTAATGCGGCGGCAGGCTTCGGGCAGAGGGCGACACACCCCGCATCACGCCCTGGGACATGCCCGGGGAGGGCGTGTTAGGGGGGCATGACATCAATTTTTCCTGGTATTTTTCCTCGGTCAGCAAGCTTCCTAAAGTTTGGGTGACATGCCATGTGACACGCCCAGGGAGGGCGTGACAGGGGGGCGTGTCAGGTTATTTTTGGCCAAACTTCTGGAAACTTGCAAAAAGACAAGAAATTGTTAGGGGCAAAATATTTACATAAAAAAGGATAAAAAAAATAAACTAATAAGACATGATTTGTACATTATAAACTAGAAAATACGATAATAGTTAAGACTACAAAACGTACTATTTTTGGCCCTACTATGAGAGACGGGATTCTTATCAAATAAGATAGCACTAGGGGAATCACAATACATTGGAATTTTATTTAACAAAAGATTATAGTCCTGAGTTGATGTTGAATCCACAGAAGCTGTGCACAGCAACTCCCAACTGAAATATATTATGATCCTATAATGGAGATGGATACACTGGTCTGCTTCTTGATGCTCCAAGATACCAGTCTTCTTCCTAAAAACTGACAAGTGACATATGTGATTTTCTTGTCTTCTATACAACCTGAGGGCTACTCAACATAAACCTCCTCTTTTAGGTAACCATTTAAAAAAGCTAACTTAACATCCATTTAGTAGACCTTAAATCCATTATATGTAGCATGCGCAAGGAATAGTCTTATATCCTATAGTCTAGCAACTTGTGCAAATTTTTGATCAAAATCAACGGCTTTCTCTTGTATGTATCCCTTGGCAACCAGTATAACTTTAATCTTGATTATAACACCATTTTCTTCAAGCTTGTTTCTATAAATCCACATAGTTCCAATGATGTTATGTACATGAGGTCTGGGAATAATCTTATACACATTGCATCTCTTTAATTGGTTTAGTTCTTCTTGTATTGGCAAAATCCAAATTGGACCTATGTTGGCATCTTCAAACTTTTTTGGTTTAACAAGAGACACAAAGCTTGAATACATTATAATATTGAGGTTTCTGCTCCTTATTGTGACACCTTGACTTGCATCCCAAATGATCATTTTTTTGGGATGATCTCTTAGATTCCTGACTGCATATGGTATTCCTTCTACAATATCACAAACCTCAATTCACCTGAACCTTCTTCCGGAATGATCACACCCTCATCCTCTTCATGTTTAGCAGGAGGTGTGTCATTTATGCCCAGCTTGTCCAACTTCAATTCTACACCTGCAAATCAAAAGGAGATTGGTAGCTCACTGTGAATCATAAAAGAGTCATCAAATACCACATTGACAGACTCTTCTACAACTTGATTCTTCAAGTTGTAGACTCTATAGGGTTTGTTGTGGTTACTATACCCAACAAAAATTCACTCATAGAATTTTGCGGTAAAATTTGTCAAGCAGGACTTCTCATTGATAAGCACAAAGAATTTGCTTCCAACGATCCTGAAAATAGGCAAGATTTTGTTTTTACCTTTTGTTGATGCGTGGAAACGGACACCACCAGCTAATGGTTCGAACATGGAGAAAGGAAGGGAAAAGAGGCAACTACAAGTAACTATCTACGATCAGATCAGAGAAAGAAACAAATCCGTGAGCAACGACAACACCAGACTTCGTCTGTCGCGGCCTAAATGCCTCTCTTGCGATGGGCTTTCCTTTTATTGCAAATGGTTGATTACAAGTAGACGAGAAGAGCTGAAAGAAGATCAAGTTAGAGAACACAAAGCCTAAGATTTGAGTCCACATCCTTTAACAAGTAGGCTCCTGGGCTCGAGTCAGCGTGCTTTGGGTGCAATGCTTCCCCCTATTTATAGTTTCGGGGGCCTGCCCAAATGGGCAGTGCTAAAATAACCAGCATCCCAGGGTACAGGAGAACTAGACAGCGGTGACGGGAAATAAAAAGGAGAAGACAAGACAGTACACGCAAGAGGGGCGGAGTTGGCTCGCGATCTAGAGCTTCCATCTATTGTTATACGGCGCGATCCTTGTTGAAGGGCCACGACCTGTGTGGGTTGATGCTTGAGTCCTCCTGAAGAGAGTTAGCGGATGATCCAGGAGGCGGATCTACTTATGCTGGATGACCTGGCGAACTGGAGAATTGAGTCCACCGCTGAAGGAGGCTTGTACTTAAATCATCC
Source organism: Platanthera zijinensis (assembly GCA_039513925.1). Classification (NCBI taxonomy): domain Eukaryota; kingdom Viridiplantae; phylum Streptophyta; class Magnoliopsida; order Asparagales; family Orchidaceae; genus Platanthera; species Platanthera zijinensis. The sequence continues at coordinate 119,540,962 of CM077092.1, forward strand.
CGACTGGACGATCTGGGCGAACTGGAGTATTGAGTCTGCCGCTAGAGCTAGATCTTGCTGATGCTGCGATTTATCGACTTGAGCGGACGTGAGAACCGAGTTTTCTAATAAAAGAGGATGAACTGTGTCCTTTGTTAAACTTGTTGCGGATTCTGGGGTTAACATAATCCTGACACATTTTTAAGTTTCGGAAAACTTCGGAAATTTTTTATTAACCGCCGTGTCTGCAACCTTGATTAATGTTGTCAACGCTATAAATTTCGCTGGAAACTCTGTATTTATCAAAAGATATTACCGCCACGGGTCGTTTCTCACCACTTGTGGTCTACGCATTACAGTCCGTTATGGCCAGGCTAGGAGCGTTCTTCGGTAACTTTTCTTCAAGGACGGAAAAACCCAGGCCGCACATAAGAACCAAGAAAGTTTTCCAGAGGGGCGGAACTCCTATTCGCCATGCAGGAGAAACTTCCCAGAGGGGGCAAGTGAAAACTTACTCAGTCCGTGACTTTAATGAAACTGATCGTGAGAAGCTCGTGGATGCCTCTGTAACATCCCATTTCTAGTTAGACCACTAGGAGTGGTTTTGTCATGACTAGGTCATGACAAAACCCTAAGAAGCCCAAGAAGACCATGTGAGCTTTGACATGAAGGTGGAGATCACCATGGTCTACAAATAGTAGAATTCTAAACACTAGTTTAGGATGACTATAGGGCTTCACCCTGACCAAAAGACCCCACCACAACATCCCTAAACCATTGGAAGGTCCATTAGAGCCCTAAGGGTCCATTGGAATCAACCTAGGGTGGCCAAGTTTACTTAGGATCATCCTAGGCCTAAAATGGGCAAGGTGCCCTAACTAAGGGCAATGTGCCCCTAATGTGACAAACCAACCATACCTAGGTATTCACAGACGTAGGGTGAAGTCAATGGGTCACCAAATACCCATTTGGTCAACTTTAGAAGCTAAGTTGACCTAAGTCAACCCTAGCCCTAAAGTGGTCAAAGTGCCATAACTAAGGGGCAATGACCACCAAGGTGCCAAGTCAACCCTATCCAAGCCTTTCTATACTTTAGTGGAGGACAATCGGTCACCAAGGACTCATTGGGGTCAACCTAAATTGTAAATTTGACCAATGGTCAACTCAATCCTTGAAATAGGTCAAATTAGCCCAAATAGGCTTACCCAAGCTCAAACACATTTCCCCCACTTGGGCTAACCTCATTATTATTATTCATATGGGTTAGTGGGCTGCCAATAGGCTAGAGGAGAGATCAAAATTCGGTCATGGTGAGTAGGAGAGAGAAAGATCCATTTTTCCCTTTAATTGAGGAGAGAGAAAGTGAGAAAAGGAGGTCATTCATGGCCAAGTGAGACCAAGGGCCTCTCCAATTGATTCCAAAGGCTGAATACATTCCGCGTCAAGAGTTTTGAGGAGTTAAGTTGCCATGGTCGGGCACCCTAGGTGGCTGAAATTAATTTCTCCCATAAGGAAGAGAGAGAAAGAGGAGAGAGAAGGCCATTAATGGCCATAGGAGATCAAGAGCCCCTCTCCTGACCTCCAATTGCTGGATTCATCTTCCCTGGATAATTAAGAGGAGATGAACAGCCATAATCAGCCCTAAATGTCCGAGTTTAGTGAACCCATGGGTGGTCGAAATTTTCACCTTTATTGCAAATAATGGCCATTGGTGCTACACCCTTCCTCTCCCCCCCATTTAGCCCTCTTAAAAGCATCCCTATACTAAGAGGAGGAGTTTCCACAATCCCACTAAAGGAGACGAGTTAGTTGGTAGTATAGTTGCAAAGCACAGAAACCTCCACCACCAGCCATGGCGCACCACCACCAAACCCGTCGGCAAGCACGGTTAAAGATCCTCCTCTACTCCTCTCTTTGTGGGCTAGATATTTAAATCTTTTAGGAGAGAAATCGAGCTCAATTGTGTTGTATCGGGTGAGAGAAATTTCAGAAATGTCATGGATTTTACACCTTGTTAGTTCGTTAGAAACCGCCCCTCCGGCGGCCGTGCCGCCGCCGGGTGATAGCCCCCACCTCAACGAAGGTGGTGGCGGTGGTGGCCGACTAGGAGGGTGGTCGGAGGGCCGGTAAATGGGCTTGGAATAAGCTCCAATTCGGCCAATCATGGCCCTTGGCTGGAGGAAGAAGATGAACAGGAGGCCCACGATTTGCTTTAAGATCCGTGTTGGATCTGATTTTATTAAATCCTATTATTTCAATTTCTGTCATGTTTACTGGTCAGTTTTAAATTAAATATGAAAAATACCTAGGGTCACCTACAAAAAAAGTAGTAAACATCAATATTGTAACCCTTGAAGTCTACATTAATTTGAAATTAAGTTCAACCAATTTGGATAAGTGGCTAGACAACAACACTCATTTTGGTGAGGTCTATACCTAGGCTAGATCAGACATTGTTTTGATTGCTTCCATCAATCCAGACATCCATATGACTTGAAATTTTTTTTGGGGGTCACTTATACCTATACATAAAACATATCCAGAAATGGGAATTTTTTAAGATATATTTTTTAATTATTTAATAATCCTAAAATAATTTAATTAGGTGGCCTAATGACTTAAAAATTCTCCCAAATTTTGGTGAAAGGTTATTGGGGTCAATATAGGTCACTGTATAAATTTTCATACCATTGGGAGAAGATTATTTTGGAAATAAGCCAACCCTAAGTTGGACCAAAAAGGGGAATTTAGGTCAAAGTGTCCCTTGTGGGTTTAAGTGGCCAAATCACCTCAACAGAGGTTGAAAATTGGGCCACTGATTTGTTATGTTGGTAAGATCCCTCACATGGATTATGGGGTGGATTAGGGTGTATTTTCCCTAGGACCCAAGTTAAAACCTTAAGGTTGAACTTTGGGGGCTTGTGAGTGACATAGGGTGTTATGTCCTTGGATGGACTTGAGATTTAGTCCATGTGATCCTAGGGTGTTAAAATGCCCGAGTGGGAGATATGGTGGTAATTTGACACATGCACCCCACTTAAACCACTTAGTAAGTATTTAGGTTCTTAATCCCTAGAAATTATTTAATGGGTCATATTACCTTGAATCTTGGTGGTACTTTGGTAAGGTCAATTTCATAGTATTATTAGCCTCTGGGATTTATCTTAGGTTGTTTAGATATCACTTTGTAGTTATAGCTTCCATAATTCCCTTTTTGATTATAATGATTTAATTTTTATTTATGTGTCTTAGAATGGTTTGAAACTATGGAAAAACTAATAATATCTCATGTAGTTGCACTAGTAATTTATTTGTGGTGGTTGAATCTTTCTTTGTAGTACTTCATTTGTAAAGTAAATTAGTGCACCTTACCTTGATAAATAGGAAATAAATACAATTGCTTGCTGGAATATTGTGATACTTAGCCAGAGAACATTTTAGGGCATATAAAAGCATGGGTAAATTATTAAATATTGTTTAATTGAGAATACAAGGGTGTGTCTTCATAAAGTGCCTTATGATGGTTTTCCTTAGGATAATCTTTTATCTAGTTTGCTGACTTGGGAATTTAATGAAACTTAGGCAGTGAAGTTTTATAATAATAATGTAGCTCTGTTAATTTTTGAGGATTTTTTTGACAATTATGTTTGGTACTTCCTTCAATACCCCTATTTATATGACTTATTTTGGACTAAATATTTAGAGGTTAAATGAATTTGAAAGTTTATGATATTTAGTATTCACTGATAATTTGTTATTCTACAATGTTCATAATTTTTGTATAGTCATTCCCTAAGTAAATCTAGTGCTTTATGTTCAAATCACCCATAAATTAATTTTGGAAAAAATTAATTAAATATCAAATTTAATTAGAAAATTATAAATTTCTGGATTTAAACTGATTATATAAGGGTAGACCCTCAATAAATATTTTAGGGCTTTTGGATGAATATTTGGAGTACCTCCTATTATGTATATCTTATAACTTAGCATGGTCTGCATAAAGTAAAACTGCAGAAACTGAGTTAGGGTGAGAAATGAACTTAGGGGAGTTGGGGTATTAGGTTACTGGTTATGGTAGGATATAAAGGAGTTCATCATCAGGAGTAGTGTTGGGTTGACTAATGTTAAAGGTGCTCGGGATCGACAAAAGATTGTCCTTCTTATTGAGAGAGAGGGTCAAAATACACTAGGGTTAGATCCAGTATAACATAAAAAGGGATCGGAGAATGGGTAATAACCAATAATAGTAAATTCCTTGCGAAATGGAATGGTGGGCTTCAACTACCATCATAGTTCCTAGTGCCCTTTGAGAGCCCTTCACGGGCTATGCCGAGGGCAATCCTGGGAAAACCTAAATCGTAGGAATAATAAACTTCAACAGCAACTAGTATAACTTGGGGTTCACTTTCACACACACCGGAGTCTCGGGAAGACACGGGCGGTAGGCTCGGTGGTTTTGGTGATGGGCAGGTTAGCCCGGTGAGCCGATGGCTCGGTAGATAATTGTGGCGGAGGGGTTAGTCCTGTGAGCTTTGGCTAGGTTGTTGGTTGTGACGGACGGGATGGTCCGGGGAGCTTTGGCTCGGTGGATAATACATTAATATTGGATTTTCATAAGATATAAAGTGGTGGGTCTTCGGTATTGGAGAGTCATCGCATCGGCACCAGTACGTTGACTCGGCGGGTGTGGTTTTACACTTAGCCAAATTAAGTCCGGTGGACCAGCGACAGAGAGTATGCAGGAGCTCCTCTTAGTGCACCAGCTTTGAGGCGTACGATAGGTCTGACTGGTAGTGCTGATACCGGTTTAGAGGTGGGCAAGGCCCAACCCACCTCTTCCGTTTTCCACTACGGAGGTATCCTGGGAGGTTAGGCTCCAAAAAGGGTGAACTAAAGGTCTGTGCACACAGAGTCGAGTGTTTGTGTTGCACTTGCATGTTCACATCATAGCATACAGGTATGACATAACATCATCATTGCATATAACCCTTGACACCTATTATATAAATCTGTATGGGAATTTTTATACAATAGGCCCTGCAAAACGACCCCTTTGTTTATAGGCTTACGTGAGCATGCTTATATGTTATTATTTTTTTCCTATGACAAATATTGCTTGCTTGTAAAACCGACACCCCATCGTATACATAGTTTTAGTAATTTTAATAAAATGGGAGCCCTGCAGAAGATCCCTTAGCTTATAAGTTTAAATGGGCATTCTTATAAGTTAAGGTTACATGTTTCATATTTTTCTTTCGTATACTTATACTTACTCTACATACTTTTATTACTACTACATGTTTACATAGAACTTCAAGATTAGTTCCGCCGCCACCTGCTTACGTTTGTTACTCTCCACCTTCATTACCTTCCCTTTTCTTCTCCACGCTCGGTGCCTAGGAGCAATTGGGGAGGTGTGGGGGATGATAGGAATTAGTCTTTTAGACTAACGGTTTTCAGACCAAATCTTTTTAGGGGATTCTGAAGCCAAACTTGGAGATGAAGCCCCGGAGGACAGAACGCTTGGAGACAGGACAGTTTAGTACCAGAGTTCAGACAGTTGGGACAATGAGTCCTGATCATTAGTAGATGTTTTAGTTTTTCTTCCGCGATGAGTGAACTGTAGTGAGGACTTGATGTAATGGGCCCGAGCCCTATTTTCAGTAATTTTATATTTATTGTTGTGGAATCTCCCTTCGTGGAGATTTATTTTATATACATGTGATTCAACTGGACTAGTTTTGAGTTCATTCCTACTCTTATACTTTATTCTACACTTCTGGGATTGATATGGTCGGCAGAATTGACATTTTGTAGTGACGACCTTCCCGGGCGTGTTGGTGTAACCGCAAAGTAACAGTTCTGGTCCTAAGACCCCCGTGGTTTAAAAAGAAAAACAAATGGGGTCTTACAGCCTCCGCTTCCCAAAAAGTGCTATCAAAAAGTGCGGGCAGAACATCGAATCCGCTTGCGATTACTGACCAGAACCTCGCAGGCTCAGTGGATATAGACATGCACCCTTATGCTGAGGATAGATCTAGATAAGGAGGTCTCGTCACTTGAGGCTCAGAATCCAAATGTTGATCTTGAACAAAAAAAGTGACCTCTTGAAGGACAAGCTGATAAAGAACTGCTTGCCAAGGCTCTAGTTGTCATCAACCCAGTAGTCCGTGAAATTCTGCCGAACTTGAAGTTGGTCGCCGCTGACTTGGAGAAATGAGCACCATCTGAGAAGAAGAAAAGAAAGAGGGGCTAGTCTTCTGTTGCCGAATGGGTTAAGAAGAAGCTGCGGGAGAGAAAGGAGAAGAATGTCTCTATGCGAAACTAGTGCTGTGAGCTTGCAGCACAGGCCGCGAGATTAGGAGGTTCAAAACACCATCTTCGTCACTCCAGATGCTCCAATCCTTGGATTTGATTCCCTATCTACGGTCAGTTTGTCCACTCCTGAAATACTCAACTCCATAGATAATGACTAGCTTGATGATATGAATCAATCCCTATTGTAGGCATTGCAACTAGAGGTGCAGATTCTGGGGGTTAAGGTTGGTGACAACTCTTCCACATCTGCAACTGAAGGAGATTAGGAGACACTAAGGGATAGGATCGCTGCGTAGAAGGAAAAGATTATTGTTAAGAAGGCCTTCGAGGTGGCCTCATAGAAGATCGTTGTTGACAAGCGGGATGAGGATTTTAGGATTGTCGCTAAGCTGATGCAGTGAGTTAAACTACAACCGGTGTCTAAGCACTTTAAGCATCAGTGGATTTATAAATTACCTCTATGGAAGTGGAAGTTGATAAATATAATCACCGAAACTAATGACATAGTAATTTCAACAAGCTCGGTGGCTGAGAAAAGAGCTAAAGTCCATCGTGAATGGAGAAAGTGACTAAGCATTTTTTACCCAGAGCGGATAAGGTGGATACGCAATTGCCCATAGTTTGATTTTTTATCTTTACATTTTGAGTCTGCAGCGGCCTAGATTTGAATATGAACCTTGCTTTCTTTGTTGTAGGCTAGAAGTCACCACTGGCTCCGTTGAGGCTGGCGAGATCATGCCCAATCCAGATGCAGCTACTTTAGTGCAACCTGGTGCGAACTCCCTTGGTGAGTCCGCACAAGGCAAGCAATCTAGCCTGGAAAATTTGATAATTTTAAAATAGGAGAAATTTTAATACGAAATAAAAGAACTTCGAGCTGAGTTGAGGACAATAATACAGCGGGAAAAGTCTCTGGAGGACCAGATCGCCAGCGTCTCAATGGCACTTGAGGAAAGCGAGAAGGAGAAGCGATGGCTTGGCGATGACGCCGGCCACTATAAGGGAAGATACATGGCTCTAGTGCGGGAAGGAAAAAGTAAGAGAGGTGTTGAGGCTCCGATGGAGAGTCCGCGATTGCCAGATCGTGCTGCCCCAGCAGAGGCTTCGGCTGCAAAAGGTGGACAGCCCGCTAGGGACGAGGTGCTAAGTCTGGCAACCGAGCCCGTGGTTCTTTTGAGCCGGATAGATCGGGAGGCCACGCATATGAACCGCACTTTCAACTCTATGCACAATATTATCCACCAATTGTATGGCGAAGTGTTGCAAGGAAGCGATCAGGGGACACATCTTGGTAGGGATAGGAAAGAGCGACCTGCGTGACCTGACTGCAGAGGCCGCTAAGTCCACTCAAGGGCGCGAACAATCAATTTGATATTTGATGATGTATATATTGTCTGTTCTTTGAACATTGCTTGTTTTTTATTGAACTGTGATGTGATCTTGTATGATCTGTATAATATTGTATTGTGATTTGAACAATGCTACGATCTGCGTGATGTGACTTTTTGTACAGGATGATGCTGAATTCGAACTGATTCTGTGTTCGCTTATTTTTATTTGAAAATTGCTTTGAATTTTCTTAGGAACACAAAAAACACTGTGAGCTAGGCGGACTGAGTTTGTTTCCGCGATCTTTAATTAAAAATGGCTAGGTCTGCGCAGACTGAGCAATCAAACTGTGCGACCTAGCTAAAAAACTGTCAGATCCGATTTCTATAAATAGAGCTTAAGTCTTCCTTCTTTATAGGAAATGCGATCGAAGCAGAAGTCCTTGCGGTCACGAAAGATGGTGTCTGCTCGTACTAATGCTGCGATTGCCTTCCACTATGCCGACCACAAAAAATGCAAGTTGACTGAGGCCGATCTCGAGGTCTTTGTGAGAAGCATATGGAGAACTCACTGGTGCATGTCCTCCTGCCTGAGGATCAAGAAAGAATAAACTTCTCCACTGCAACTCAGATTGTAGTGCCGATTGATCATTTTGACTACGGGTTTAAATTCCCTCTTCTATGGGAGGTCACTGAGATTTTTGAACATTACGGCATGGTTCCGAGGCAGATCGCGCCGAACACCTTGGCCACCATTTATTACTACATCTCTTACCTGCGATCTATAAAGATTGCGTTCTCTCTGAATATTTTCAGGAAAATATTTTCTGTCCGCTCAATAACGCCGACAGGTGGCATCCCGTATAAGGGCGTGATATACTTCTACTACAGAGGTATGAAGGTTATGGGCTTGCCGAATAAGATCCATAATTGGACCTTTAGGTACCTGATCTTTGAAGGCGACATGGGTTTTGCGCACACTCATCCGCAGGAGCATCCGGACTCTGCCTTCAAGAGTGTAAAGCTCGATACGGTGGAGACCGCAATTGTTGAGTTTTTGGCGGGAGCAGGACTTGATATCGAACACTACATCCCGCTTATGGAAAGCTTAGACAACGTAGCTCGCCAAGAGAGTAAGCTCCGTGACCTGCCTCTGTAGTCATCGGGACCTGCAGTGAATTGATTGGATTTTCTTCTCTTGCAGCGATCTTGGCGGTACCAACGAATTCGCCTCAAACCCCAAGCGGCCTGACCCCTACACAAAGGGAAAGGAAAAAAGTGGTTGCAAGAAGAATAAAAGAGGAAGGGGATCCCGCCGCGGGCTACTCCTCCTCTGAAAGCATTGACATGCAAGGTTTTGGAAGGAACCAGAAAGATCTGAGCGGGAACCCGATGATCCACTAGTACAACATGAATAATCATGTCCTCCTTTCTACCACTCTTCCCTCCTGGAAGAGTTCAAGGGTATCTCGCCATGCCCATGTGGCGATCTCCGCGCTCTTTGGGAAGCACAAATTGTGCGACCTAAAAGGAATCCCTCCTACCGATCTCCCTCTACTAGCTGCCCAGGCCAATGCGAACAGTGCTATGACGAGCCAGTTCATGGGTTTCTTGACACACGATCTACTCAAGGTGAATGAGCAACTTTAGCAGGGAATAAATTGCTGAAGGAAAGAAATAAGTGGTAAGGAAAAAGGGTTAATCTCCAGAAGTAAAAAAGAAGCGGTAAGTTTTGTATTTACGGCGTTCTCCATTGTATGTCCGCGGTGACCTGACTTGATTTTATTTTTCTGCAGACCGCGTATGATATCGCGAATCATAGCTTCCAAGACGCAATGTTTCCTCATGTGAAGGAAAGCGTCGAGGTCGCCATCGAGCGATTCATTGAACGTGGCTTCGCTAGAGATGGGGTGGAAACAGTCCCCTTTTTGAAGCTCTTCCTTGAGCTAGAAGACCAGGTCGTAGAAATGGAGCGAGCAGCAAAAGGTAAGGCAGTGGTCGAATATGAGGAAGATGGAGAAAAAGAAAGTGTAGATGGTGCAGCCAAAGATGGAGCTGTCGAGGATGCTGTTTCAAGCCAGCGGAGAGAAAGCCAGTCCGGCGAGTCCACTTCTTCATCTAGCTCTGATGATGGCAGCCCGCAGAGCGAGTTTGCGGACAGCGAGAGCTCGGAAGATAGCGGAAGCGACTCAGGGGGCTACTCTCCTGATGTCAACGTTGATGAATCGTCAAGTCCTGATGCTCCTATGGAAAAGAAGCGCAAGAGATCGATAGAGTGAAACGATGTATTTCGTTTTTATTTTTTGTAAAGTGGCGAACTCGCTCAGAGGATGCCAGTTATGAAAAAGATGTATATTTTAACTTGATAAAATACAAAGGATATTTTTATCAGCTCACGTCTTCTATTATTTTTATTGTTCATTTCTAATTCTCTACATTGCTCTGTTAAGACTTGCTGTCTGAAATATATTTGATCAAAAATCGCCACTATAGTTTAGTGAAAACCAGTCTGCGCCATTTAGAATCTAGGCCGCCTTCTTAGAGAAGTTTAGCTCGAAGATAACCAAGACTGATAACAATCCTTGCCATGACACTTGATTTTACAGTTCGTCAAGTTCATAAAACAACAGGAAAATGATTTAGTTGTAGGTCGTCGTAATATCCTTAACATGCTTAGATTTTCCATCTCTCCATAAAGATTTAATGGAGTTCACGCGGACTCTTGCGAATACCAATTCAAGTCCGCTATTTCATTAACCAATATTCTGATGATAAATTTTTTAGAGCTAAGATAAGTTAGATGATAGACGTTGCGAACTGAGAGAGAATTATAGATAAACTTTGCGAGCTGAGAAAGATGGGTTACAGACATAGATGACCAAGCGGACAGGTGCGCACAGAGCCCATTGCTTTCCTCGCGTGATCATCGAAGTTGTAACGATATCCCTTACAAGGAAAGGTAGAGCAAGCACCCACCCTGTCCCTCCAAAATGTAGAGGTGAGGTTAGATACCAGTCGGAATCCAAAATTCAGTAGCCCACCGCACTAGAATCTGTAAGCTCCCACTATACAGTGCAAAATCTCCCCACAACACGTGGTCATTGTTGTATTACGCTAATGACAATGATTCAAGGGGGGTCCAAGCTGAACACGGCAATGTATCTTGGTGAAAGTTATCCTTTGGATTTGTTGAAGAGACAGAAAGCACTTGAAAAAGTGTCAGTAAGGGGCCTTTGATTAAAAATAACTTTTGAAAAGTTTACATAAGAAGGAAAAGAGAGGAGGAGGTTCAGGAATAGAAGCGTTTTAGATCATCCCCACTCTAAGTATGTAGTACATCATTTCCTTCATAGGTTTGCAAGTGATAAGCCCTGTTATTTAGTACTTCCTTGATAATGAATGGACTAGCCCAATTCAGATTCAGCTTTCCTACCGTGCCGATTCTTGCAGCATCATACACTTATTTAAGAACAAGGTCTCCCACTTGAAAGTGTTTGATCCTCACGTTCTTATCAAAGTATTTGGCCATTCTTATCTTTACTTCTTCTTTCCTTATTGCTGCTTTATCCCTGATTTCCTCAATATGATGCAAGCTGAATTTAATCTCTTCATTGCTCAGCTCAAGCCAATCTTCCATGCCCTATCTAGCAAGCAGAACTCTTGGTGATGGAACTTCAAACTCAACTAGAATGTGAGCTCCTGAACCATGAGAGAGTTTAAAAGGAGTCTCTCCATTTGCTGATGAAGGTGATGTCCTCAAGGTCCAGAAAACCGATGGAAGTTAATCAACCCAACTACCTTTGAGATTCTGCACTTTCTTCTTAAGCAAGCCGAGAATCTGCTTGTTTGCTGTTTCAACCTAGCCATTGATCCTGGGAAGATGGACTTTTCCAATCTTCTTGCAAAAACCAACCATCTCATTGTTGTTGAACTGTGGCCCATTGTCTACAATAATAGACATTAGAATACCATGCCGACAGACTATCTCGCCCCAGATGAAGTTCTTTACAACCCTAGTTGTTGTTTTAGCCAATGCCTTGGCCTCGATCCACTTGCTGAAATAATCACTTATTACTATAATGAAATGTCGCTATCCGCTTGCCATGCGAAAAGGACCAAGGAGATCCATTACCCATACAACAAAGGGCCATGGTGTTGCAATTGATTTGAGCAGCTGAGCTGATTGATGTTGAAGCGGAGCGAACTTCTGGCACTGAGCACATTTCCTTGCATAAGCTTATGAATCTTTCTTCATAGTATGTCAAAAATATCCTTGCTGGAGGATCCTTCTTTCCAAGGTCCTTGCTCCTGAGTGACTTCCACACTCACCAGAATGAACTTAATGAAGCACATCAGGAGCTTCTTTTTCTGAAACACATCTCGCCATCGTTAACAAGAAGGTCTTTCTATACAGAACACCTGATACCAAATAGTAATATGCTGCTTTCACTCTAAACGCTTTCTTATCCTTGATTGATGGATGAAAGTTTCCTGTAGACAAATAAAGGAAGAATGGATCCATCCAGGAGGGGAATTGATCAATTTGCATCAACTCTTCTTCACCCACTGCTTGGCGAAAGAGTTCATAAGTTGTTCCTCCTGATGGAAGTCCATGCTTAGCAAGAACATCCGCTTCTTCATTCTCAGCTCTTGGAATATGCTCGATTATAATGCTCTTGAATTTGCCAACTTCGATCTTGACAAGAGCAAGGTACTTCTTTAAGATTGGTTCTCTGGTTTCAAAGTTTCCCAAGACTTGTGACACCATTACCAGAGAATCAATTTTGATGTGAACATGCTCGATCCCAATTTCCCTTGCAAGCTTTAAGCTGGCCAATAAAGCTTCACACTCTACTTGATTGTGCGTAACCGGAAAGAAGAATTTTGTTGCTTACTCTAGCTTAATACCATTTGGATTAATCAGAACCACTCCTGCTCCTGAGGAATTTCTGCCTGAGGCTCCATCAACGCAGATGGTCCAAGCCAAAGGAGATCTTTCTGCTTGACCAGAGCTAGATTCTGTTATAACAACCAAGAAGTCTGCAAGTGCTTGAGCTTTGATAGCTATTCTGGGCACATGCGAGATTTCAAACTCACTCAGCTCTATTGCCCATTTAGCTAATCTCCTTGAATGTTATGGCTTTTACAGCACACTTCTCAAAGGTTGATCTGTTACCACGTGAATTACATGTGCCTGGAAATACGGATGGAGTCTCCGAGCTGACATTACTAATGTTAAAGCCAACTTCTCAAAAATCAGATATCTTATTTCTACGCTTTTGAGGATATGGATGACATAGTAAACTGGAAACTGTCTTCTGTTCTCTTCTCGAAAAAGAACTGAGTTGACCGCCTCCGGGGCAACTCCTAGATATAAGAACCACATTTCCCCTGTTCGGGGGCTCTGCAGCAAAGGTGTTGAAGTTAACTGCTTCTTCAGCTTCTCAAAGGCTTTTGAGCACTCTTCTGTCCATTCAAACTTGGATGCTCCTCGAAGAGTTTTAAATAAAGAGGCACTCTTGTCTCCAACTCGGGAGATGAATCTCTAAAGGACAGGTAACCTTCCTCCTAATTGTTGAACTTCCTTGCGTTACTTAGGAGGTGCCATATCAAGAATAACTTTTAATTTATCAGGATTAGGGGCAAGTCCCTCTAGAGTAAGGAGATGACCAAGAAATTTCCCCTTACTTGCTCCAAAGGTGCACTTCAATGGATTGAGTTTCATCTTATATTTTCACAGAGTAGCGAACGTCTCTGCTAGATCTTGTAGGTTCAATGAGAAGGATTTACTTTTGATCAAGAGATCATCAACATACACCTCAAGGTTTCTTCCTTTTTGTTGTTTAAACGCATGATCCATCATGCGTTGATAAGTTGCACCAGTGTTCTTAAGCCTGAAAGGCATAACCAAGTAACAATATCAACCGTCGTTTGTGATAAAAGACATATGAGGAATGTCGGGCTTATGCATTCTAATTTGGTGGTAACTAGAGAAAGCATCTAAGAAACTCATAAAAGAATACCCAATCACAGAATCAACTAAAGAATCTATCAGAGGCAAGGGGTAACAATCTTTAGGACATGCTTTATTTAATCGCGTGAAATCTACACACATTCGCCATTTCCCCGTGGTTTTTAAGCATTACAACGTTAGATACCCAAGCGTTATATTTAATTTCACGGATAAATTTTGCCTTGAGGAGCTTTGCAACCTCCTCTCTAATTGGATCAACAAGATTGGGTTCCACATCTCTTTTCCTCTGTTGCACAGGCTTGAAATTTGGATCGATGTTGAGATGGTGGCAAGCGACATCTGGATCAACTCCCGGCACATCCTCCGCTGACCAAGCAAAGAAATCCAGGTTCTCTAGTAGGCAAGAGATAAACTTGGCTTTCTGATCTTCCGGTAGCTCCGAGTTGATGGAGAGCTTCCTCTCCTCCTCTCAAGTAATGGGGACTCCTTGAGTCACTTGGGCAGGTTCCAGGTGACCTCCTTCTCTGTCATCAGTTGCCTCTGAACTGGAAGAAACTTCTGGAGGAACAGCTGGTAAAGCGGGAGGAGGATTGATTTCAGTCACGTTGACTGTGCGAACATAGAATTCCCGAGCTTGCTTTGGGTCACTCCTGATCCTATAATGTTTGCCATGATTGTTGAACCTTATGGCGAGGCGGTAGGTTGAGACCACCGCTTGATACTTATTGAGCAGAGCCTCTCGAAGACTGCATAGTAGCTGCTTGGAGCATCGACTACTATGGAATGGATAACCTTTGTTACTCCTCCAAGTCTCACTGAAAGTGTGTGTAACGCCTCCATCTGTCACATTGAATATAACAGAGGGTCCGGCCGGGGTCCCACTCCATATTTCTCAGAAAAATGGGATTTGGGGAATTACTTATGAATATCAAAAACCGTTCTACGCGCATCCAAACTTAGAGCATTCTAGCGGAAGATTATTACTTGCCAGAACTCAATTAATGAATGTCCACTATTATATAAATCTCACATTTATATAAAACACCAGGAATGTATACAAGTACACACCGCTAACGGCCTTAAGGCCTTACAAGTTTCTCTTTACAAAAGGTGGTTTCATACATCAGCACGCAGACCGGCCACACATAAAATCCAACTCTTCACACAGCCTTCAACGGCCTACAAGCTGCAGCAGTAATGGCTTCAGCCCGCTCAAGCCAAGTCAGCCCGCAACACCTGCATATGGGCTTCCACCCTAAGGGTGATAAACAAAGCAACGGTCAGCATTCAACTGACCAATTATAACGACCCTATCCCTTACCCGGGGCAGTGGTTCCTTCCTTACATCATTGGAATCACAATATATATATATATATCACAATAAGTGCACTCAGGCAGAACCACATCACAAATGCCGGCCTTCGTGTCAGACTCTTCGTGCACTCAGGGCACGCTTTCGATGTACCGAAATCTGCTAGGTCCCACCATCGATTCGAGGTGATTAGCTTGTTGGCACGACATAAGCGTCCAAACTACTGTTTAAGACCTCATGCACCCAACCCACTCAAAGGCATTCACCTCACGGCAACTAGTGAGCACTATAGGTCGACCTACTCTCATAGTGTGACAAGCCCTTGAAACCGCACGTCTGCGTTGCCACTAATTGACCGCTCGCAACGCAGGTACACAGTACCTCTAGATCAACTTCCAACCGACAGTTTATCATGGCTCCGAAGCGATCGTCAAGGGTATCGATCTCCTTCTTGGACAAGTGAAGTCCTACTTTATGCATGTGCATGGGATCCTCCACCAAGAGGTGGAAAGCGTAAGCGATTCCAACAGTTGATTCAGCATTTAGATCCGGAAAGTAGACATCACTTTGCTATATGGCCTCTTGCTAACAAGGATTATAAATTCGGGGCTCCGCTTGGGATGCAGAGGACTCCACCACTGCCTTTCCCTTATCGGAGTTTAGGAAACGGGACAAGAAGAGGTTAAGGCCTGCTGAACAAACGTCTTTGGATGTTGCTTCGGGAGTAACGTATGGGCAAGGACATGTGGAGATGCATACATGTTCTTCTTATCCTGCACTCGTTTCAAGTCCTTCTCCAGCGCACATGCTGTGTTTACAAACGTTTGGAAGCCTTGGTTCACTGAACTTGGGAGCGCCAACCTCAGCTCATCTTGGAGTCCCTCATAGAACCTATTCGTCTTTCACGCTTTTTCTGCAAAGGTAGAACCCGCATAGCGCCCCAGCCTGGTAAACTCATGCAGGTAATCATCCACAGTCCGTTCACCCTGCACCAGATGTTGAAACTCATTCTCCATTGCAATTCGCCGCGATACTTGCAAATACTTTGTCCAAAACAATCAGGAGAATTCCTCCAACGAAATCTCTCTCAAGCCTCTGCCTGCAGTACGCCTCTTCTTCCAGTAGGAATGTGGCTAAAGTACTTTCTGCCCCTCATAAATCCTAATCGCTGTCAAGATCCTCTTCACTCTTGAGAGCCAATCCTCTGCTTGAGTTGGGGAATTCACCCTGACAAACGTAGGTGGATGAAAATCCATAAACTGCTTTAGTTGCTCATCAGCTGCTTTCGCATCAAGTAGAACCTCCATACGCTCTTGCCTCGCACCAACCTGTATTAGCTCCACTGCAGGCCTTGCCTACCCAATAGGTTGTGATTGAAACATGGCAAATACCTCCTCCGCAACTAAGCATATGGTTTCTGCTTAAGGGGGAGGTGTGGGCACCTCAGCTGGTGCAGCACTCTCACCCAAACGCTGGGGCTCAGACTGCCCAACACCACTCCTTGTCACCTATACATGAACAAGACATAAATAACGTCCAATCCAAAACAGTAAACATACCGAATATACACGCTCACATTCCTAGTGGACATTCTTGAGTTCAATTATGTGATCCCTACCAAAACCCGAACCTCTGATACCACTTTGTAATGCCTCCATCCGTCACATGAAATATAACAGAGGGTTTGGCTGGGGCCCCACGCCATATTTCACTGACAAATGGCGGAATTACTTATGAATATCAAAAACCGTTCTACGCGCATCCTAACTCAGAGAATTCTAGCAGAAGATTATTACTTGCAAGAACTCAATTAATGAATGTCCACTACTATATAAATATCACATTTATATAAAACACCAGGAATGAATACAAGCACACACCGCTCACGGCCTTAAGGCCTTACAAGTTTCTCTTTATAAAAGGTGGTTTCATACATCGGCATGCAGGCCGGCCACACATGAAATCCAATTCTTCACACAGCCTTCAAGGGCCTACAAGCAGTAGCAGCAAGGGCTTCAGCCCGCTAAATCCAAGTCATCCCACAACACCTGCATATGGACGTCCACCCAAAGGGTGATAAACAAAGCAACCGTCAGCATTCAGCTGACCACATATAACGACCCTACCCCTTACCCGAGACAGTGGTTCCTTCGTTTCATTCATTGCAATCACAATATATATATCACAACAACTACACTCAGGCACAACCACATCATAAACGCTGGCCTTCGTGTTAGATGCTCCGTGCACTCAGGGCACGCTTACGGTGTACCAAAATCCTCTAGGTCCCACTATTGATTCGAGGTGATTAGCTTGTTGGTTGGGCATAAGACTCCAAACCGTTATTGAAGACCTCAGGAACCCAACCCACTCAGAGGCATTCACCTCATGGCAACTAGTGAGCACTATAGGCCGACATACTCTCGTAGTGTGACAAGCCCGTGAAACTGCACCTCTGCGTTGCCACAAATCGACCACTCACAACGCAGGTATACAGTACCTCTAGATCACCTTCCCACCATAGAGTAACAAGCCCGTAAAACCACACCTCTGCATTGCTACCAATCGATCTCTCATAACACAGGCATACAGTGCCGCTTTCCTGCCAATACATCTCTTCGCACAGGCAGAGCATACAACCAAAGGAGCTATGCAAAGCTTCCGTACCACAATTCACAAGCGTCCTCACCATCTCCGCAAGCTACTCGTTATATACACGGAGTCTTCTCCGGTTCGCAATATAAGCATCACTAATCCAGACTAACCATCTAGATAGGCTTCACACAGCATGCCTATTCCATACTACACATTTCCGGATCTAAAAGCAGACTCAACCACTGGAATCGCTTACGCTTTCCACCTCTTGGTGGAGGATCCCATGCACATGCATAAAGTAGGACTTCACTTGTCCAAGAAGGAGATTGTTACCCTTGACGATCTCTTTGGAACCATGACAAACTGGATTATTTGAAATCACCGTGATGGCCTAGCCTCCACAACGCTTGCCTTAAATATTAAGTCAGACCGCTGAAGCTCCACCGGCGACCGGAATCCTTCTCCTTCTTCCTCCTCAAAGCTCTCCCTTCTCTCTTCTTGAAAAGAGAATATAGAATGAGAGAATACTCTCAATCCAAGGTCTTATTACTGTAGGGAGAAGCTTGGACCACAGGATCCAAATAGAAGGAAATTAATGGCCAGGATCTGCCCTGGAATCACTTTACCTTGGCTGAAATGGCTTGTGACACGCCCGTGTCACAATCCGTGTTCCCTAAGTTGTTAAGGAACCGACTCTATCCAGACCAGGACACGGACTTAGACATGCCCATATCAACTCCTGACACTCCTGTGTCACGAGGCACACGCCCATGTTGAGGGGCGTGTCCCACAATCGGCACAAGATCAACACTCCCGAAAAGGACACGGCTAAGGCACACGCCCATGTCCTTAGTTGTGTGCTAAATACGCCCATGTTACACGCCCGTGTCACAGGTCGTGTGCCACACTCGACACAGCCCGGTTACCAACCCGAGAAGGACACGGTCTAGGACATGCCTGTGTCCCTAGCCATGTCACCTCGACACACCCTGGGAAATGCCCGTGTCCCTGTCCGTGTCACCTTGACACGCCCTGGGACATGCCCGTATACCAGGCCGTGTACCTAACTCGAGAAACACTCCAGACCCACTCGAGTACCCAGAGCTGGAAATGCCCTGGGACACGCCCGTATCTCGCCCCATGGCATTGCTACCGTGCTATATCCCAAGAACCCCAACCCCTCTCCAGCCCACTGGCGGGTTGTTGGTGGTCACAACCTCCCTTTGATGAGCAAACTTGACAGTTAAGTTTGCTCGTACAGGGCTTCCCAGGAGGTCACCCATCCCAGTACTACTCTCGCCCCAACACGCTTAACTATGGAGTTCCTTCACTTCTCATCACCAACTGAGCTGCAGCTCAGTTGGTGATGAGAAGTGAAGGAACTCCATAGTTAAGCGTGCTTGGGCGAGAGTAATACTGGGATGGTTTACCTCCTGGGAAGCCCTGTACGGGCCAACTTAACTATCATGTTCACTCATCAAAGGGAGGTTGTGGACACCAGCAACCCGCTAGTGGGCTGGATAGGGTTTGAGGTGCTTAGGCTACATCCCGATAGCGATTCCATGGGGGGCTGTGGGCCAAATCCCAAGTCGTTACAGCGTGTCACTTCCTTTGACCTCCTACCTTTCTCCAAAGAAACCATAGAGTGGCCCTTCGGTAGAATGCAGAGGCTTTCTGGTCTTCAGGGACTCAAAGGTTTACTTGAAAAGGGGGTTGAAAAAACTTCTTGTATCGATTAGAATTGGGTCCACAGTGTAGTCCTCGATGGCTGCCTTTAAAACAACAACATCGTTGAATGGGTTGGCAGTTGGGGGAAGGTCTTCCTAGCCGAAAGTGACACTTACCCTTGATGGAGTAGAAGAAGAGGCAGAGGCGACCTCTGCCTGAGAGACCCTTATGATTGAAGATTTGACAGTTGATTCGGTCCCTGCTCCACCATGAATGCAAAAGAGGCGCCCCAAGGCTCCTTCATCATCTGCAGCAATGCATTCACTCTGAACGTTGATAGGCCCCAGATAGCCAACATCCTCGATCTCTTAACATTCCAATGGACATCAGCTACCTCCTTGCCTTTGGAGGTAGACGGCTTTGATGAAGCGTCTTTCTTGCCCAGGTCCTTCATCTTGCCTTTAGCAATCAACTTCTCGACCAGTTGGCGAAGGGATCTCCAATTCTTGGTCGAATGTCCCTTCTCCTTGTGGAACTCGTAGAATAGATCAGATTTCCTTGGTTTCTAGTCTCTTGGAAATCCCGTCTTCTTGTCATAAGACTTCCTTTGTAGAATCTGAATGACCTCATCAATGCTAAGGCCCAGATCTACAAACACCTCCACAGAGTCGCTGCAATGCTTCCTTGGAGCAAGCAGAGCATCTTGAGGAACTGGAAGAACTTGTGTTGGTAAGGCGGGAGCAGTGGCCAATGACAGTATCTGATCACGAACCTGTTGATGGCCAATGAACGGTTTCTTATGACGGAAACTTCGCCCCCTCCGGGCAGGAGGCTGATAGTCGGGGCGAGGAGGCTTGGCATGGCAATGATCAGCTAAAGAACTAGAAGCATCCCATCCTTCAGCCTTAGCTATCAGGGATGAAATGTACGACGGGTTGGCGTTCTCACCTTCAATGAACCGATTGACGAGGGTAATAAACTCCTGATAAGTTGCTGGCGCTTTGGTTATTTCAATGAACTTCAGAGGGCATTCCCTGACGCCATGGATTAAAGCAACTTTGTAGTAGTCTGGGTTCACATTCTGCACCCCTTGGATCTCCTTCTTGAAGCGATCAACGAATCGAGCAACTGAATCGTTGTCTCTTTTCCATATATCAAGAAGAGCTGCTGGACCATCCTTTCTCTTATTGGAGGTAGCAAACCTTTGTAGGAGCTCACTGCAGAACTCAGCAAAAGAAGAAATTGAGCTCAGGGACAAGTCATAGAACCACTCTCTTGCCTATCCATCGAGAGTGGTAACAAAGAGTTAACACTTGATTGCATCAGAGAGGCATCTCAAAGCTACTGCCCCTTCAAAATCCTACAGATGGGCCACTGGATCGGTCTCCTCTATATATAGAGGCAGATGAGGTTCGCTAAATTTGCTTGGAGCTGACTCCCATCAGATTCTATCCACGAAGGGAGAGGGTGCTTCATAATCAGCTGGATAGGCGGGGCAGACTAAAGCAGGATCATCTGCGGGCTGTGCGGACTAGCGGTCTACAAAGTCGAGCTGGCGGGCAGGAGTAACCCTTGCCGTCTCTCTGAAGAAGTCCATCAGAGAGGTGAATTGATCTTCTTAAGGCCGTAGAGGAGCTGCGGTCTGAGACAGAGGGCGAGCTTTAGGAGAAGGCATGACTGTCTGAGATTACCAAAGCGGAGTTCGGTGAGGTTAAGTCTGGCGGACTAGAGTGTCCGCGTGATCTGCTTCGGCTTGAGGGACAAGCCTCTGAGTCAGTACGCTTATCACCTGACTGATTGTCCAAACGATGATCGGTCTCACTACGAGATCGCTCAGACTCCCAACGAGACTGTTCAATTGCATCCCACAACGAGTCCTCAAATGAACTATAGCATTCTGAACGACGAGCTCAGCGGTCTTGTTGGGTACATTGGAAAATGTGTACCTGATTTGGAGAAGCCTCACTTAGCTCAATGATATACATCAAGGTGTATTTGATGTTATTTTGAGTTTATATGTGCAGGTTAAGAATTTGCTAGAATACAGGAAAAAGATTCTAAGTCCATATGTCGACACCTGAGGAAGCTGTGTCGACACTTCAGTAAGATTGTGTCGATATTTGGAAATGGTTGTGTCGACACTTCAGTGAGTTTGTGTCGACACCAGGAGGCAGTGTCGACACACAGAAGATTATAGTCGACATCAAATGTGTCAACACCGGGAGGCTGTGTCGACACACAGAGGCAGAGTCGACAACAACTGTGTC
This sequence comes from Platanthera zijinensis, assembly GCA_039513925.1. NCBI lineage: Eukaryota > Viridiplantae > Streptophyta > Magnoliopsida > Asparagales > Orchidaceae > Platanthera > Platanthera zijinensis. The sequence continues at coordinate 119,562,406 of CM077092.1, forward strand.
GACACCTGGAGGCAGTGCCGACACACCCTATGTTATGCGTCTACATCAACTGTGTCGACACACAGGACATGTGTCGACACACAGCTGAGTCTAGACCAAGTTGATTGCTGATGAATGGTGAAGTGTTTGTGTCGACACAAATAATCAGTGTTGACACATTCTCAAGATGAAGTGTCAAGAAGCTGTGTCGACATCATGGCAGCTTTGTCGACATCACCAAAGGCTGTGTCGACACTTAAGTCACTTTTGTCGACACATATTGACAGATGGTCTCGACACTTTATGACAGTCAGTCTCGACGCTTTGCTGACAGGGACAAAGGCTCAAGAACTATTTGAAGACTTGACAGCTGTGAGTTACAACAAGTTTACTGAAGCTGTAAGACTTGTCAGAAGTTTGTTAGAAACCGGATCAGACGGTTACCATGGATGAAGTCTATAAATAGATGGATTCAGAATAAGAAAGAAGATAATACACACAACTAACACACATATTGTGAGGTTGATCTCTAATAAAGAAAGTACAAGTCGTAAAGAAGAAGATCTTCATGAGAAGATCTAAGAAGACGTTCTGAAGTAGTTTTCTATTCAGATTCTGTCTAAGTTGAATTCAATCAAGAATTCAGAAGTATCTTCAAGAGGTTTGGATAGAGAGAGATCCAGCTATTTGAAGTCAAGAAGGAGACATTCACAAGTCTCACAAGAAGCAAATACTGAACTAATCTGTCAAGAATATTCAGATCTATTTCTGAAGTCTAAGAAGGAAACTGCCAGTCAGTTATATTCAAAGGAAATCAACCCAACTAAGTTCAGATTCAAGAAGCTTTGAAGAAAGTTAAGATCAAGTTGATTTTAGCCATCAGCTTCTTCAAGAAGCAGATCAAGAAAGTTCTAATCCCTTCTCTCTCAATAGGGGTAAGAGATTATAAAATTCCTTATCAAATTCTGTAGGATCTATTCATAGATCTGAGTTGTAAGCCTATTTTATAAAGGCTGAGTGTAGGAGATTTATTCTTTGAGTGGTAGGGCTGTTTATGCCTGAGTTGTAGGAGAAGGTATTCTCTGAGTTATAGGCCTTGTGGCAAGGCTGAGGTAGGGCTTGTTAACCTGAGTTGTAGGAATGTGGAGACATTCTGAGTTGTACGAATCCTTCTGGATTCTGAGCTAAAGGAAGAAGTTAGGCCGAATCTAGCATACTGCTAGATAGGTGAAGGGGGAAAGTGGATGTACCCAGACCTTGGGGAACCACTATAAATCTGTGTGCAATCTGTGATGTGTGTATGATTTTGATTGTTGTGTTCTGTTAGCTGTAGAAATATCTGATTAACTCAAAGAACTATAGTTATTTTCTGCCTTAAGTTAAATCAAGGAAAAGTACCTATTCACCTCCCCATCTAGGTGTTTAGGTAGTCTTGAAAGTAAAACTATCAAGTGGTATCAGAGGGAGGTTGCTCAAAGAAGGACTTAACAGTCTGAGTTAGATCCCTAAGTCAGAATCAAGAATCAAGGAAATGGGTTCTGGAGAGAATGACAAGGAACTAGGGTCGATGAAATTACCCATCTGCAGGAAAGAGATTTTTGGAATCTGGAAAGAAAGGGTTAGGTTATTTTTGGAGGCCTCTGACCCAAGGATATATATCATAGTAAAAGAAGTTCCATATATCCCAATTAATGTGTCTGCTTTAGATGCAAATCAAAGAACTCCTAAAGATTTTTCTGAAATGACTAACTATGAGATTATATTGGCAACTATGGATAAAAGAGATCAGAATATCATAGTGAGTGTCATAGATGATTCTACTTTCAAAAATTTGATTCACTGCAAAACCTCCAAGGAAATATGGGACACTTTGATTGTCTACATGGTGGGTTTTGAAGAAGTTAGACAAGACAGAAAGTCTATGCTCAATCAAGAATATGACAGTTTCAGACAAGGAGAATCTGATAGCATATCTGAATGCTACAAGAAATTCTACAGGATAGTGAATGAACTGATGTCCTATGGAAGGGTCTTCAGTACTTATGAGCTGAATGACAAATTCTAAAGATCCTTGACAAAGGATTGGGATACCAAGATTTGTGCCATTAGAGAAGTGGCCAAACTAGCAGACATTTCTCCTCCAACCTTATTTGGAAAGTTGCTATCATATGAAATGCAACTAATGGCTAGAAAAGAGGAAGAAAGAAATATAAAAGGAGAGCATAGAGAAAATTCAGTGGCCTTCAAGGCTGAAGCCACTAGAAAGAGCAGGAGGATGTCTCCATCACCTCCTAAGGAAGTTGCTGAAGCTATCTCAGAGAATTCACACAATCAGAACTCAGATAGCAGTGATTCATAGGCAGATTTTGCTGCCTTTATAAGGCAGTTTCAGAGGTTCTTGAAGAAGAAGCAGTGGAAGTCAAGGCCCTCCACATCATAGCCAGTTGATGACTACTATCAAAAGAGAAAATGATCAAGAAAGGAAAGGAGCAGGTCTAAGCCCAGCAAAGCTACAACATCAAAAATTGTTTGTTATTGCCGCAATAGGCCTGGACATGTGGTGGTTGAGTGTCCAAAAAAGAGGAAGGAGTCAGTAGACAAAAAGAAGACTCAACAAAAGGGCAAGAAGGAGAAATCCTTTGTTGCTAAGAAGGAGAAGAGTCTTACAGATCAATCCTCCTCAGAGTCAGAATCTGAAGCTGAAACATACATTGGACTGTATGCAGCTAGTGAAGAAGAGGAGTTTATGCAATTATTGGACTCCATCAATGAACAAGAAGACCATCAGTGCATGGGATTGATGGCTGAATCAAAAGACAACAAGTGCCAGGATCATCCTGGTCTCAATAAGGTACAAAGTAATTCTAGAATTTCTGATTACAGTACTGGTTCAGAGTCAGATTCATCTTCATCAAGCGACGAGGATGGATCAGAATTTGAAGGAGATATTCATCAGTTGATAGACGAATATGGGGACTTATTGCAAGTACTTAAGAAAAGCAAAAACCTGGCCAAAACTCAGGCTAAGGAAATTGCAGATCTTAAGATGACTGCATCTGGATTAGAGAAAGAATTTGATCAAAAATTGAATGAGATTACCAAGCTGAAAACTATATCTGTTATTCAGATGGGTACAATCACATATAAAAATGATCTAATTAAAATTCTGGAAGTCAGACTTCAAAAGGAGAAAGATCTCGTGGCTTGTTACTCTAAGCCAAAATCAGTCTTACCCTTAATAGATGAGTTTGTGGCTCAAAAGGGTAAGGAAGGATTAGGCTTTAAAGGTAACAGCAGGACTGTCCAATTCAAGAGAAAAGGAAAAGCACCAGTCCAGCCAGTAAATTTTAAAGTGCCTGTAATGTTTAGAAAGGTACAAGTGCCTTCTAACAGATATGATATTGAAAAAATTCATGGTCATAATAAGACTGATGTTCTGAATAACAAGGGTGTTAATGCCAATAAGTCATCCCATGTTCATAAACCCCATGGTTATAAGAAATCAGTGGGTGTAGCTGCAGCAGCACCAGCACAGAATAGAAATTTTTCTGCCAAAAATGTATATAGACCTAGGTACAACAAGTATGAATGCTGGTGCAGTGGCAAGTCAGGCCATTTTGCCTTAGACTTCAGGCATAACATAAGTGTCAGGAAGAACAACAGTCTACCAGTTAGAAGAGCTGCTGGTAGTTTTGATATGAATGGTGCTAACTTGAACCAAGGACCCAAGACTTACTTGGGTTCTAAGGGAAAGTAATTCTGTATTGCAGGAAAGTCCAAGTTGCCATGCCCCTATATGGTATTTGGACAGTGGATGTTCCAGGCACATGACTGGAACAAAGGGGCTACTGAAGGAGTATACACCTATCAAGGATGGGCCTAAAGTAATCTTTGGTGGATCTGAAAGAGGAATCATCAAAGGATTTGGTAACATTTCTTCAAACCAAATTACCATCACTCTAGTGGCTTGTGTAAAAGATTTGAAACATAACCTGATAAGCATAAGTCAGCTGAGTGATCTAGGATATGACATTTCATTTGTTAAAAATGGATAACATATCAAAAGGTCAAGTGATCAAAAGGTCATATTGATTGTGTATAGAAAAAGAAATGTTTATTGTCTTGACTTTGTGTGTGAGAATAAGGTTTCCCCAATTTGTCTTGTAGCTGATGAGAGAGCATCTCATTGTGTTAAATGGCACAAGAGGTTGGCTCATCTTAACTACAAAACAATTGGCCAGCTCTTTAGCAAAGAGTTAGTGAGGAATGGTCCTCAGGTTAAGTGTATAAAGGATGGGATATGTTCAGCTTGTCAAAAGGGCAAGTAGACAAAATCCTCCTTTCATAGCCTTGAAAATAAGGATTCAGTCAGGTGTCTATACCTACTGCATATGGATTTATTTGGTCCTATGTCTGTTCATAGTCTAGGTAGGAAGGTCTACACTTTTGTGGTTGTAGATGACTATTCTAGATATTCCTGGGTGGTCTTTCTGAGACAGAAATCTGAAACCCCAAGTGTTTTACATAGTTTTGTCAAACAAATTCAGAATGAACTGAACACTACAGTGGTCAAAATCAGAAGTGACCATGACACTGAATTTCAATCTGAAAGTATGACAATATTATGTGACGAATTTGGGATTTTCCAAGAATTCTCCTCACCTAGAACACCACAGCAAAATGGTATTGCTGAAAGAAAGAATAGGACATTGATTGAGGCTGGTAGAACTCTATTAAGTGACACTTCTCTCCCAGAATATTTCTTTGCTGAGGCAGTTTGTACTGCATGTCATGTGATCAATAGGGCCTCTATTACCAAAAGCCACAAAAAGACACCCTATGAGATCATGAAAGGTAGAAAACAAAATTTATCCTATTTTAGAATCTTTGGTTGTAAGTGTTATATCCTTAACAATAGCAAGTCTTATCTAACTAAGTTTGCTGCCAAATCCCAAGATGGGATATTTGTTGGGTACAACAACAATAGTAAGGCTTATAGAGTCTACAACTTGATTACTCAGGTTATAGAAGAATCTGTACATGTTATATTTGATGAAACTAGATTAATCAACAGTGAGTTTCCTTGTAGTTCATGCAGTGCAACAGGTATAAGAAATAGAATGGACAAGCTTTCCATTGTAGAAGGCTCAACTACAGATAAAGTATTGGAAAATGATGGCTACTGTCCAGGGGGAGTACAAGACTCTCTAGAAGCTGATGACAACCAAGAGGTACAACATAATGAAGAAATTGGAGGTGTTCAGCCAGAAGGAAGTTTACCTCCAGCTATAAGACATCTAAAGTATCATCCGGCAAATCAGATAATTGGTGATCCAAGACAAGGAATGCAAACCAGAAGCAGAAATCTGAATACAGTCCTGCACTCAGGTTTTCTATCTCAATTGGATCCAAAGAAATTTGAAGAAGCTATCCAAGACCAACACTGGATTAATGTTATGCAAGAGGAGCTTAATCAGTTTAGAAGATGCAAGGTCTGGGAATTAGTTCCTAAACCAAAAGACCACAACATCATTGGTACGAAGTGGATTTTTTGGAACAAGTTGGATGAGAGTGGAGTTATTGTGAAGAACAAAGCAAGATTCGTTGCAAAAGGATACATGCAGGAAGAGGGAATAGACTTTGATCAAACATTTGCCCCAGTAGCAAGACTGGAAGCAATCAGGATGTTCCTTGCCTATGCAGCATATCAAGGCTTTAAGGTATACCAAATGAATGTGAAATCAACATTCCTGAATGGTGATCTAAAAGAAGAAGTCTATATAGAGCAGCCATCAGGTTTTGTAGATTCTCTTAAACCTGGCTATGTCTATAGATTTAGGAAAGCATTGTATGGGTTAAAGCAAGCCGCAAGGGCTTGGTTTGAAACCATGTCTACTTTCCTTATTGAGAACAAATTCTCAAGAGGTAAAATAGACAAAACTCTATTCCTAATGGAATCTAAAGGTAAGATAATCTTAATTCAGATCTATGTAGATGACATAATTTTTGGGTCTACAGAGAACAACCTTTGCAAGAAGTTTGCCAAACTTATACAAGGGAAGTTTGAAATGAGCAGTACGAGGGAACTTAAGTTCTTCTTGGGACTCCAAGTAAGACATACTGAAGATGGCTTGTCCATATCCAAGTCTAAGTTCACCAAGGAGTTAATTAAGAAGTATGGTATGGAATCATCCTCCACCATGAGAACTCATATGGGAACAAGTATTCCTATATGCAAAGATGATGCAGGTAAACCTGTAGATGAGTCTTTGTATAGAGGAATAATTGGATCTCTATTATATCTTACTGCTAGTAGACCAGACATTATGTATGCTACATGTGTCTGTGCTAAGTACCAAGCATGCCCTAAAGAATCACATTATACTGCAGTCAAGAGGATTTTGAGATATCTAAAGGGCACACCTAATCTTGGCCTTTGGTACCCTAGGAATGGAGATTTTCTACTAACAGGTTATTCAGATGCATATTTTGCAGGCTATAGAGAAGATAGAAAAAGTACTACAGGTCGTCTTGTCAATGAGCTCTTCCGCAGGTACCAGAACTTCCGGAAAATCCAACCTCAGGTCGCCCACGGACCTTCACAAACGAAATTGAAGGAACCATAGAACTTAAGTAAGAAACCAAATTTCACTAATGATAGATCAACTTTGAAGGAAGGTTGATATCCTAGAGCAGTAAGAAGCAGACTAGTGTTGCAATATCCACAGCTGAGTCTTAATATGTGGCAGCAGGAATTTGCTGTGCACAGCTGTTATGGATTCAGCATCAGCTAAGGGACTATGGTATTCAAGTAAGTAAAACACCTTTATTGTGTGATTCTAAAAGTGCTATTTCTATTGCAAACAATCCTGTTTCACATAGTAGGACTAAGCATATAGAGATAAGATACCATTTTCTAAGACAACATGTAGAAAAAGAAGACATCTCATTAGAATTTGTTAAAACCGATTTTCAAATTATAGATGTATTTACTAAGCCTCTGGATGAAACTAAAATTAATAGATTTAAAATTTAATTAGGAATGCTGACCATAGGTTAGTTTACCAAAAATTGGCTAAGTAAAATGGTGTCGACACATTCAGTGATAAGTTGTCGACACAGAGAAGTCATGTCGACAATTCAGGGATATTGTGTCGACACAGAAGAAATGTGTCAACACCTAAGGGACAAAGTGTCGACACATCCAGAAATGTAGTGTCGACACAACCAGAGTAATGGTGTCGACACTTCCAGATTTTGTGTCGACACTTATAATAAGAGTCGACACAGAATTTCTGATGAACTACTAAGTATCTCCTGTGTCGACATATCATTAATTGGTGTCGACACATAGTAGTCAGTGCCGTGGTCGAGACAATAGAAGTTTGTGTCGACACTTTTCAACAGTATCGACACTTTTAGACAGTTTTTGCCCGCCTTTTGACCCTCTTTGATTAGAAGGGTATAAATAGGTCAAGAACTTATTCTGTCGACACACTCACTAGGGTTTCGAGGCAAAAACCTTGTGTCGACAAACTCTCTCCTCTCTTATCAAGCTTTCTCTTCATTCCAATGTCGCCCAAGGTTGAAGACAACATCAATGAAGGGTATGAGTTGGTTAGGCATGCATTCGCCGATGCCGCAACAGAGATCAAACAGGTCATTTCTCTTCTTGCAGACAACGAATTGGAATATCTTGTCTCTGAACCTACAAAGATATGGAAGAAAAAAGTATTCGAGTTCTATACTCCTGCTTCAATAGACTCAACAGGATTGAAGATCAAATCCACTATACATGGAGAAAAAGTCAAGCTGTCTCAGAAGAGGTTGAGCAAGATTCTCCATCTACCTAGAATCCATGATGAGGAAGTGGTCCCAGCCTCAAGGACCAGGGAGGCGCTTCAACGGTGTGGATTGGATCCAACCTTAAAGATAGGAGCAACCATCAACAGGAAAAGCATGAATCATCAAGGGAAATTCCTATCTGAAATAGTAGGAAAAGTGATCTTATGTAAACCTGGTGGCCATGATAGGATATCAGCCTATATGTTCAGCCTGATGACGAGGGTAATATTTAAGATTCACACCAATTGGTCTGCAATACTGTTTGATAAGATTAAAGAAGGAATCAAGAAGCCAAACTTGGCTAGGATCATGAGTCTGTACCTGGCTGGAATAATTCCAGAGGTGATGCAACAGATTCCTAGATCAAAGATAAATCACATGAGGAGAATGGACATAAGGTTACTCTTAAGATGGGATAGAGTTCTTTCAAAGGAGATGCCTGATGTGGACAGGCAAGAGCCTGCAGCAAAATCCCCAGTGCATGACATTTCTGAGCATGGTCATGAAGATGAACAAGAAAAGGAAGCACAAATTAGAGAATAAGTTCAGGAAGAGACTATATCTGCACAGGTGCAGGGGGAGCCAATTACTGCACAGTTGCAGGGGGAGCCATATTCTGAACAGGTGCAGGAGGAAGAAAGAATCAATTTATCATAAGACTTAGTTGTCTGGTCTGTTGCTGATGGAATTCTGATGAGTTGCTGCTACTGGAAAAAGTACTGATTCTCCTTCTCTCACATAACAAGAATTCACTCTTGAAGAGTTATTTCTTGATCTTGGAGGAGCAGCAGATAAAATGGAGACCCAAAGATTTGAGGGGGAGCAAGTAAGGTTTGAGGGGGAGCAGGTTAATATTGAGGAGGAGCAACATGGAGCTGAGAAAGAAATTTCTTCCACTCCTCAAGAGAGAGTTAATATTAAAAGTTCTTCAGAGTCTGAGCATAAAGAAGTAAGGGAGGCCAAGAAAAGAAAACTAATGGTCTTTAAGAGAAGAAGTCAAAGCTATAAGAAGGCTCTCCAAACAACTACTTCAACTTCTACTCCTGAGATTGATTACAGCAAGTACTTGGTTGACTTACAAGTAAAATTTTATGAGCAGAGATTGCTTCTAGAAAAATATGTGGATGAAAGCAAAAAGGCTCTTCAATTTGATCTAGCCCAAGAGATAAAGTCTATCAGATTTGAGGTCAATCAGAATAAAAAAGAGATGACAGATTGCTACCAAAAGGGAGGCAATGCTGTGGTATTTCTTGCCAAGCAACAAGAAGAAATAAAGAAGCAAGTGGATGAGATTGCAGTCAAACAAGGCTATGTCCTTGAAAATCAAATAAGAATGAATGACAATCTGACTGAATCTCACAATGAGATTGTCACTGAGTTAAAAAATGCTGTTACTGGAATGACTCTTACAAGGGCTAAAGAAATGGATGACTATGATAAGAAGCTATAGGCTGCCCTAGATTCAGTTAAAACTGCCATCATTTCATCTCAAAAGATAATTAATGACAAGCTTCAAAAGTTAATGCAATTCTTTAAAGATGGAGTCAATTACCTTGATTGGCAAATAAGATTTCAAAAAGAGGACTTAAGGGATCATATGACCAGAGAAGTCATAAAGGGGGAGAGGGTGTTTGTATATACTTGCTCTGATCATGCCAAATGGGTAACCAACAGCATAAGAGCAACTCTGGGATATCCACCCTTGTGTGATGATGATAATATGGCTGAGTCAGGGGTGCAACCAATTCTACTTGAAGGTGATCAACCTGAGGTTGCCCAAGCCATTTACCCTCCTACAGATATTGAAATGGTACATCAACAAGTTGAGTCTATGTACAACCCTCCTCTACCAGTTACTAATGTTATTTTTGAAAAGGTAGATATGCCAGAAGCTGGTATGAAAGCTTAGCAAGATGCTCTATTATCAAAGAAAAGATTTAGAGAGCAAGCAGATATAAAGCCAGACTTTGAGCAGTGGAGCCCCACTTCAAGGAATATCATTTTATCTGCCTGGAAAGCTATAAAAGATCAAGTACATGAAAGGGGAAAATGGTACAATGAGCAAGAATGTCAAAAGTATGAAGCCAGGCAGGAGGCCATAGTTCAACACATGAGAAAGGCTAAGATCGGGAAGCTACCTCCTTATACTCAGGAACCTAACAAGTATTTCCCCAAGCCCTTTCATTATTTTGAAAGGCAAAGGATCAAGGCTGAAGCACAAAAGAAAGCTGTGTTGAAAGGCAAGAAGCCTATTAAAGATACAGAACCTATTGTGCAGGCTCAGATTAAATCTGTAAAAGGGATTGTCATCAAGGAGCCAGTCCAGCCTTAGTCTAAGTTTTACTAGTTTTTGTCCAAGAGCTATGTAATTGTTAGTTTGTTAAAGAAATCAATGTAAACAACTTGTAACAAACATTTTTGAGTTAATATACAAAACATTGTTCTGTGATCATTCTCATTTACATTTTTATTCTTTGATGTAACTATGATATGTGTTTTGTTTATATAGTACCCTGTAATATAATGCTTATATACATCATCATGTTTATTTTTTAAGTGGTGTATATCATTGGCTAAAGGGTTATGACTTCTCCAAATAGAGGGAGATTGTTGGGTACATTGGAAAATGTGTACCTGATTTGGAGAAGCCTCACTTAGCTCAATGATATACATCAAGGTGTATTTGATGTTATTTTGAGTTTATATTTGCAGGTTAAGAATGTGCTAGAATGCAGGAAAAAGATTCTAAGTCCATATGTCGACACCTGAGGAAGCTGTGTCGACACTTCAGTAAGATTATGTCGACACTTGGAAATGGCTGTGTCGACACTTAAGTGAGTTTGTGTCGACACTGGGAGGCAGTGTCGACACACAGAAGATTATAGTCGACATCAAATGTGTCGACACCGGGAGGCTGTGTCGACACACAGAGGTAGAGTCGACAACAACTGTGTCGATACTGGAGGCAGTGTCGACACACGCTACGTTCTGAGTCTACATCAACTGTGTCGACAATCAGGACTTGTGTCGACAAACAGCTGAGTCTAGACCAAGTTGATTGCTGATGAATGGTGAAGTGTTTGTGTCGACACAAATAAACAGTGTCGACACATTCTCAAGATGCAGTGTCAAGAAGCTGTGTCGACATCAAGGCAGCTTTGTCGACATCACCAAAGACTGTGTCGACACTTAAGTCACTTGTGTCGACACATATTGACAGATGGTCTCGACACTTTATGACAGTCAGTCTCGACGCTTTGCTGACAGAGACAAAGGCTCAAGAACTGTTTGAAGACTTGACAGCTGTGAGTTACAACAGGTTTACTGAAGCAGTCAGACTTGTTAGAAGTTAGTTAGAAATCGGATCAGCCGGTTACCATGGATGAAGTCTATAAATAGATGGATTCAGAAGAAGAAAGAAGATAATACACACAACTAACACACCTATTATGAGGTTGATCTCTAATAAAGAAAGTACAAGTCGTAAAGAAGAAGATCTTCGTGAGAAGATCTAAGAAGACGTTCTGAAGTAGTTTTCTATTCAGATTCTGTCTAAGTTGAATTCAATCAAGAATTCAGAAGTATCTTCAAGAGGTTTGGATAGAGAGAGATCCAGCTATTTGAAGTCAAGAAGGAGACATTCACATGTCTCACAAGAAGCAGATACTGAACTAATCTGTCAAGAATATTCAGATCTATTTTTGAAGTCTAAGAAGGAAGCTGCCAGTCAGTTATATTCAAAGAAAATCAACCCAACTAAGTTCAGATTCAAGAAGCTTTGAAGAAAGCTAAGATCAAGTTGATTTCAGCCATCAGCTTCTTCAAGAAGCAGATCAAGAAAGTTCTTATCCCTTATCTCTCAACAGGGGTAAGAGATTATAAAATTCCTTATCAAATTCTGTAGGATCTATTCATAGATCTGAGTTGTAAGCCTATTTTATAAAGGCTGAGTGTAGGAGATTTATTCTCTGAGTGATAGGGCTGTTTATGCCTGAGTTGTAGGAGAAGGTATTCTCTGAGTTATAGGTCTTGTGGTAAGGCTGAGGTAGGGCTTGTTAGCCTGAGTTGTAGGAATGTGGAGACATTCTGAGTTGTACGAATCCTTCTGGATTCTGAGCTAAAGGAAGAAGTTAGGCCGAATCTAGCATACTGCTAGAAAGGTGAAGGGGGAAAGTGGATGTACCCAGACCTTGGGGAACCACTATAAATCTGTGTGCAATTTGTGATGTGTGTATGATTTTGATTGTTGTGTTCTGTTAGCTGTAGAAATATCTGATTAACTCAAAGAACTGTAGTTATTTTCTGCCTTAAGTTAAATCAAGGAAAAGTACCTATTCACCCCCCATCTAGGTGTTTAGGTAGTCTTGAAAGTAACACTATTAGGTCTGATATGGTTCGCTGTTTTCAAAAAACTGCTTGAGATCTAAAGGTCTCGTGTTAACTGTTGATGCGCGGAAACGGACACTACCAGCTAACAGTTCGAACACAGGGGAAAGGAAGAGAAAAGAGGCGACTGCAAGCAGCTACCTACTAGCGGATCAGAGAAAGAAATAGAGCCGTGAGCCACGGCAACACCAGACTTCGCCCGTTGCGGCCTTAATGCCTCTTTTACGGTGGGCTTTTCTTTGATTGAAAATGGTTGATTACAAGTAGAGGAGAAGAGTTGAAAGAAGAGCAAGCTAGAGACCGCAAAGCCTGAGATTCGAGTCCGCAGCCTTTAACAAGTAGGATCCTGGGCTAGAGTAAGCGTACATTGGGTGCACCGCTTCCCCCTATTTATAGGTTCGGGGGCCTGCCCAAACAGGCAATGCTAAAATAACTGGCTGCTCGGGGTACAGGAGAACCGGACAGCGGTGACGGGAAACAAAAAGGAGAAGACAAGCCAGTCTGCGCAAGAGGGGCGGACTAGGCTCGTGATCTGGAGCTTCCGTCTATTGTTACACGGCGCGATCCTTGTTGAAGGGTCGCGACCTATGCGGGCTGATGCTTGAGTCTGTCTGAAGAGAGTTGGCGGATGATCCGAAAAGCTGATCTCCTTAGGCTGGATGACCTGGGTGGACCGGAGAATTGAGTCCGCCGCTGAAGGAGGCTGGTACTTGAATCATCCCGACTGGACGATTTGTGCGGACTGGAGTATTGAGTCTGCCGCTGGAGCTAGATCTTACTGATGCTGCGATTTGCTGACCTAAGCGGACTATAGAACCGAGTCCGCAAATAAAGGAGGATGACCAGGGTCCTTTGTTGAACATGTTGCGGATTCTGGGGTTAACACCTTTCATAATCTCAAAAGGAGTCTTCTTTTGGTACTTAATGATAGTGGCTTTATTCAGGACATGAAAAGTAGTGTTCACAACCTCAGCCCAGAAGTATTCTGGGAGATAATTGCCACTAAGCAATGACCTTCCAGCCTCTATTTGAGCCATGTTTTTCCTCTCAGCTACCCCAATTTGATAGGGTATTCTTGGAGAAGAAAACTCCTAAAATATACCTTGCTCTTCACAAAACCTTGTCATGCTTTCAGATTGAAATTTTGTGCCATGGTCACTTCTGATTTTGACCGCAAAACAGTCCTTTTCATTCTTAATTTGCTTAACAAAGGTCACAATGATGTCAAGGGTTTCAAACTTTTTCTTAAAAAAGAATACCCAATAAATCTGTAATAGTCAACAACTATCACAAGAGTGTAAACTTTCCTACTTAGACTATGAACTGGCATATGACCAAATAAGTCCATATGTAGGAGGTATAAAGACCTCTCAGAATCCTTGGCCCCAATGCTCTTAAAGGAGGCCTTTGTCTGTTTTCCCTTTTGGCATGCAAAGAAATTGCCCTCTTTGGTGCATTTAAGATTGGGTGCATTACTGACTATCTTTTTACTGAAGAGCTTGTTGATTGCCTTGTAATTCAAGTGAGCAAGTATCTTGTGTCATTGCACAAAACAAGAGACTTTCTCATTTTTCCACAAGATACACTAGAGATTCTATACTTATTCATAGTGTTAACACCGGATCTGACCGCTCCCCAAGATGACCTCAAGTACAAGCGACAAGGCATTTTCTAGCCGCCTAGCCGCCCTTCTGCAGGGTCTCCCCAGCATAGCGGCTGCGGAGCAAGTCTCGGTCAGGAGCTGTCTGGTCGCCTCGCCGCGCGGCTAGGTGGCCCCCTCTTTATTTATCCCCCCTGTATCTTGTCCTCGCTGCACGTTTCTCCTGTGTACAGGCAGCCAGTATTTTTAGCCCTGCCCGTTTGCCCAGGCCCCCTGAGCTTATAAATAGGCTTTAACAGTACCTTCCAGTGCATAGAGTTCGGATCCCCAAGCTTACCGCCTGTGGCAGCGGGTTCGAAATCTTCTTATAGCGGGTACATGTTCGTGCGGGTTCTCTACTCTAACTGATGTAATCGTTTTCTATTGTAATGGAAAAGCCCGCCGTAAGAGAGGCATTCAGGCCGTAGTGGGAGAAGTCAGGTGTTGCCGCCTCAGGCGTCCTGCTCTGATTTTTGCTCTGATCGCTAGTAACCGACAACCCGATAGTGTCCTCCCTCCTTCTTCCCCTATGATCGAACGGTTGACTAGACGGTGTCGTTTTCGCGCATCAATAGTTAACACGCAACCTTCAGATCTAAGTTAGTTAGGTAATATCTTCGGTTAAATAATGTCAGACCATTAGACTGCTCAGAACAGCCTTCATCCCATTGAGGATACCTACTTGGACGTCGTGATGAAGTTAGCTCGGGAAACCGACCAAATTCGCCAGGAAATCGTTCAGCAATTCGCGGCGACTAACTACGTCTTAGCCGCTATTATCCGTCGACTAGATTTGTTGCCTGCACTAGCGACGATGGCATATGGCAACTCGCCGCCAACAGTGGACAGTCCTCCTATTAAACAACCTGCTTATCCGCCCAGAGGACCATCTACCTATCCGGTCCTCTATCCGCAATACCTCCCGACATCCTGTTCGCCTGTGCTAGCTGTAGTCCCCATGCAGTTTCCAGTTGTTTGGCAGAAGGTGTGTTCTTATGAACCCAGTCCCCAATCCGCCGCTTACTCTACCAATCGTGCGAAGACAGTATAGAAAACTTCTGCTTCTACGAAGAGGAAAGCAAATGTATCAACTTTATTCCGAATTAAACAACGAGAGAATGAGAATATAAACTCACTTTGATTGAAGGCTTAAAAGAAGGACCATTTAAATTCGAAGCCACCATCAGGAAAGAGAAAACATATCAGGAGATAATTAATCTTGCTAGCCAGTACTCTCAGGTTGGAAGAGGTAATTCTCACTATGTCATAAATAACAAACCAAACTGTAAGAAATCTTTTCATCCTGCAGACCAGAAGTCCAACAACTCTAATCAGTTCTGTCAGTATCATAAGGAGAAGGGTCACTTGACAGAAGATTGTAGAGCTCTAAAACAACTAGTGCAAAGGATGTTGAAGCAGGGTAAGATGTGTGATCTACTCTCAAAAGATGATCACTCTGAACCATCAACTTCAAAAGGCAAAGGTGTGCCAGACATCCTCCCTGACATGAAATAGATAGATCCAAAAGCTTCACCTTCAATATTGAAGGCTATTGCATCAAGCTGTTAGTATTACCAGCTAATTTCCTAAAAACTTATTTATTGAATATGTTTTTCTATCATTTGTCCTTATACCTCAAGGCCTCTTACTAACACTTTTTCCAGTGTTTTCTTTCCTTGACAGCTTGAGAAATAAGAATAACTGACTCCAAGAGAAATTGCTGTGTTCAGCTTGGATCCACCCCTTGAATCGTTGTCATTAGCGTAACACCACCATGACCATGTGTAGCAGGGAGATTTCGCACCGTGTAGTGGGAGCTTGCAGATTCTAGTGTGGAGGGCCATTGAATTATGGATCATGAATGGAATTTCAAACCCCACTTCTGCATTTTGCTGGGACAGGGTGGGTGCTAGTTCTTCCATGCCTTGTAGGGGATATCGTTACAGCTTTGGCGGCCCGTGAGGAAAGCACTGCTATATGCACCTGCCCTCAGGTTGTCCTAGCTTGTGAACCTCAAATACTCTTTGGAACCCTCAAGCAGTGCCTGCAGGAGACCCACAGCTGGGTTGATCTCTGAGGAAAGCAATGTTATATGCACCTGCCCAGTCGATCAACTTGGGTTGTACTCCAGGCAAGAGGGCAGTAAATCCTTCCCTTTTTATTAGTGTGGATTGAGTCTACAACTTTTGTGACCCTGTGAGGAAAGTACTGCTATATGCACCTGCCTGCTTGGTCGATTAAGTCTGTAGCTCATTTCTCAACTGGCAGAATTCTGGTATTCACTTCAGTCCGCAAGAGTTGATTTATCGGATGGCCGAGGTATCTTCTTATTAAGTGATGAGGTCTACAGCTTTTGCAACCCTGTGAGGAAAGTACTGCTATATGCACCTGCCCGCTTGGTCGTCTAAGTCTGTAGCTCATTTCTCAGCTGGTATAATTCTGGTATTCACTTTAGTCCGCAAGAGTTGATTTATCGGATGACCGAGATATTTTCTTATTGAGTGATGTCTACAGCTTTTGCGACCCTGTGAGGAAAGTACTGCTATATGTACCTACCCTCTTGGTCTCCTAAGCCTGTAGCCATCTTTCTTAGTGGCCAATATTTATCACCAGACTCCTTCTTAAAAGAATAGATTGGAATTGGTATTCGTCAAAGTCTAGATATTATCTTGTTAAAGCAAGCAGTTGATAACACCTTTGCTGAATCTCAATATTCTTGTCGCTTAACCATGCGGTTAGATGTCAAGCAGACTGGTTTTATCCTATTGAACGAGGAATTCGTACTATGGATATTTGTTAATCGCTCGAGAATATTATCGTATATCCATTGATTCATGTTGCGGATGTCATTCTTAACCGCTCGGGAAGACTATGTGTTATCACTTTTTCATATTACAGATATCTCCTCTATTCGCACGATAAGAAGAGATTATCGTATCTCCATTTGACTTGAGATTATTCTTTTCTTATTCAGTTAAATAGCAGAGATTGCTCCCTCCGGCTGACCTAACTCATCATATTGTTTAAAACTACATAGCCGCCCGGCAAGATACATTTAATCGCTCTGGCTTATTTCTATCTTATCGCATCATGTAAAATATAATTGCATCATGTCAGCATTGCAGAAAATAAACCGTAAGTCGGCGTTCATCAACGGATAGTCCGACTAGATTTATCTAATTCGCGTAAGAATATGTACGACTTAGAAATATCAGCTCAAATACGGTTATTTCATCGCCCGGCTAAAGTATAACACTTATTAAGATCTAATTGCATAAACAGAAATATCATTTCTTTGATCAGAAGTACAAAAATATCTATCCACGCGGTTTACATAAACCTTACCGCGGTATCAACAAAATTCTCAATGTTTAACACTCGCTATACATCACTTTTTGCCTTTTTCTTCAATGGCTCGGAATCGACTTCACTTGAAGAGCTTGTAGAGCTGCTGGTTTTTGTTGATCTCGAACTCAGGGATTCCTCTTCGCTCGAGCTACTAGCTTGACTTGAACTCTTATCCGCAGCGGTCTCATCGGACACATCATCCTGATTGCTTTTAACTTCTTCCTCGGTGATCTCTTCAACAGTTGCCCTAGCCGCCACATCTTTCGTGGCTTCAGCTTCCCGGAAGCCGGGGAATACATCATCAAAAGAAACTTTTTCATGGCTAGGCTTGAATTCTCACTTCTCCTTCAGAATATCCAGCATATCTTCCCCGCCTTCCCGCAAATGTTTGGCAATTTGATTCAAGAAGGCCGGGTTCTCCGGGTCGTAGGCTTTCTGCAAAAGTTCAAGGTAAATATTGGGCTAATGCTAGGATTGTAACATCCCATTTCTGGCTAGACCCCTAGGAGTCGGTCTGTCGTGACAAAACCCTATAAAGCCCAAGAATTGAAATACATCAACAAGATTTCGGGTCACGGGTTGGTCACGCCCGTGACCAACCCGTCACGCCCGTGACCTAGGGCGTGACCCCTTCGACGATCGTCGATCACAGGAAGACAATATGCGAGCGCAGAATTTGCAACCCGGGCCTGTCATGCCCGTGACCTACGTGTCACGCCCTTGACCTAGGGCGAAACCCCCTTCGACGATCGTCGATCTCAGGAAGACGATTGTCGAGCGAAGAATTTGCAACCTGGGCCTGTCACGCCCGTGACCTACGTGTCACGTCCGTGACCTAGGGCGTGACCCCCTTCGATGATCGTCTATCTCAGAAAGACGATCGGCGAGTGCATAATTTGCTACCCGAGCCTGTCATGTCCGTGACCTATGTGTCACGCCCGTGACCTTGGGAGTGACCCCCCTTCGACGATCGTCGATCTCAAGTAGACGATCGGCGAACTCAGAACTTTCCACAAGGGCCTGTCACGCCCGTGACAAAGGCCGAAATGTCGGTTCAGGACCGAAATTATTCTAACACGCGTTATAATAAATTCCTATATGGAAAGTTACACCAGGAGTATTTATGAGCCGTTTCCTTCTCTAATTAGTTAATAAAATGAGGAAGTGTTGGTCCAATAGGAAATCGCCACCTGGATCAGTCTTTTCACCTTCCACCTTTTCCTCTCCCTCCACCATAAACGAAATATTATTAAGAGAGAGCATTCATGGCCATGAATGCTTTACCCTTTCCCCTCCCCACTTGGAGATCTATAAAAGCCCCCTTAGAGCAAGATGATAAGTTTACACTCTTGACCAAACAGATTGGATTATTGTTCTTTCTATAGGAGAAGTTCAGCAACGCCACCACCGCGCCATGACAATCCGATGTTCATCTCGCCTCCAAACCGCGAACAAGGTCCTCCTCTACTTCATCTTTTGTGGGTAGATCTTAGGATCTTAGAAAGGAATTCGTGCTCAATGGAGCCGGGCCTATCTCGTGTTTTCATGGAAAAACCATGAAAAACATAATTTCAGGTACGCCGGAAACCGCCACCTCCGGCGGCCAAAGCACCGCCGACCGATAGCCATCGCCTCGACGTAGGTGGTTGTGGTGGTGGTTGGCCAGGGAAGTGACCGGCCGGCCGGCAACGGATCACGGAAGAGCAACAGGAAAAAATTTGTTTTCCTGAGTTCAGTTACGGGTTCTGTAGAAGATGAACAGTAAAACATAATTATGATATAAAATTATGTATATAGTATATAAAGGAAATATATATTAAATGGGCCATTTTTTGTTGCAAAACAAGGAACTTAGAGGCCGATTTTGGAAAAATGGCCAGTCACGAAAGTTGTAGCCCTTCGAGTCTAGATTAATTTAAAATTATATTGAACTCGTTTGGGTAAATGGTTAGACCGCAACACCCATTTTAGTGGGGGCTGTACCTAGAGTTGGGCAGGAACTAAAATAAATGCCCATGCTCCGTCCCTTGTCCAAATGACCTAAAATTTGTGCAGGGGGTTACCCTTAGCTATACCTAAAGGCTGTCCAAAAATGGAAATTTTTGGAGACACGTTGCCTAAGTTTTTTGTTTTAATTTAATTAAGTTAGAGGAATTTATTTAAGTGGTCAAATGACCTCCAAACCCTCCCAATTTTTGGTGAGTTGTCCCTGGCAATAAAACCTAGCTCTGTACAAAATTTCAACTCATTTGGATGAGTTTTGGATAGGAAGTCACATGTTCTTAACTAGGAATTAACGAGACGGTTTTGAGTAAAAAGTGCACTAAGAGGTTGAACGGTCAAATCACCTCAACAGAGGCTGATATTTTGACCACTGACTTAGAGGGGTTATTATAACCCACTTGGAGAAAATGGTGTGGTTAAGGGTTGGTTCACTCTAGGATCCAAACTCAAACCCAAAATGGAGGGTTTTGAGGGTTGTGAAGGACATGGGAGCAATTGCTCTCGTATTGTCTTGAAATTTAGTGGAGTTGACATTAACATAATATAAATTATCTGGATGGAATCTTGGAGGATTTGGAGACAGGTAGATACCTCAAAACCCTAACCTTAGCTTTAGGGTAAAATACTAATTAAGTACAATCCGTCATTAAACATTATCTAAAAGCTGTGAAACTCGGGTAGAGTAAGTTTTGGGGCGGGCAGAATCTATAGCAATTTTACTGGAATTTTATGATTTCTATTTCCAGCACTTCATTTGTAACGTTTATTATTGCCCTAATTGATGATTTAATTGTTTGAATCTTTCTGTTCATTGAAATCTCCATGGAATCTTGGAAGTAAATGTTTTAGGTTAGAATGGTTGCTTCTGAAATTTTGTATAATTTTTAGTTGAGTAAATCAAGTACTTCCTTCACAAATGTTAAAAAGGGGTTTTATGCTTTGAAAATTAATTATGGATGATATTGATGCTGAAAAATTATGAAACTTAGCCAACGCTATTTTTAAGGTTGTACCTACATAATATAATTAATTTATAATTTTTGGATGGATATTCTTTGTACTTGATTCATAAATAACGAAAGATTGAAAATATTGCTAAAATAGTTTTAGTGCCTTTTTGATGATATTAAAATTGTGATACCTTGGATTTAACATATTGAGATAGCAAAATATTTATAATGATTTTGTTGGACATCTTGCACGAGTACTTTGGATAGTTCTTGTTCTAACCGGTAGCCCATGGAATTTTTGAGGAAATTAATTAAAGGCCAAATAAATTAGGAAAATTATAGTTTGCTGATTTTAGGCTAATCATATCATGATATACCTCCAGTAAATAATTTAGGGCATTTGGATGAGTATTGGATCATTTCCTAACCGGTTCGACATATAGTCTAGGTTGGTCTACATATAGCAAATTGTTAAATTGAAATAGGACATGATCTGGGATAGTGGTTGGAGTTTGTCATTTTGTCTGGGTGGATAGATGTGGAATATTTCTCAATAGAATGATATGAAGAGTAGTGAGAAGTGGTGTTAGCTAGAGTTAGGAGGTGCTCGGGTTTGACGAAAGATCGTCTTTCCCGAAGAGAGGAAAGTTAAAAATCACACTAGGTTAGTCTATCGTAATATGAGAAGGGAATGGGTAAAGGGAATCAACCAATAACAATAAGTGCCTTGCAAAAGGGAACGATGGGCTTCAGCTACCATCATAGTTCTTGGTGCCCTTTGAGAGCCCTTCACAGGGAATACCGGGGGCAGTCCTGGGTTGACGTAAACTGCAATAACAAACTGAAAAGAGTAACATAGTAATTAGGATCTCACATTTCACAAACACTGTTAGCACAGGAGGATTGTTGGGAGCTTTGGCTCGATTGGTTAAGAGACAGACGGAATGGTCCGGGGAGCTTCGGCTCGATTGGTTAAGAGATAGACGTTTTGGTCCGGGGAGCTTCGGCTCAGTTTTTTGTTTGATTACGATTAAATTTGCATGTGTATAAAAGGAAAGAAAATTAAGGTGGTGGGTCTTCGGTATTGGAGGGTCGATGCACCGACACCAATACGCTGACTCGGTAAGTGTGGTTAGCACTTCGCCAACAGATGTCCGGTGCCCCAGCCGGCAAGAGTATGCAGGAGTCTGCTTCGTGCACCAAGCGTTGAGGCGTACGATAGGTCCGAACGGTAGTGCTTTACTGGTTTAGAGGTGGGCGAGGCCCAACCCACCGCTTCAGTCTGCAACTATAGAGGTATCCTGAGAGGTAACGGTTCCGAAAGGGGGAACTAAAGGTCTGTGTGCACAGAGTCGGGTGTTTGAGTTGCACTTTCATGTTCCATCATACCCACTTGCATGTCATAGCATAATCGATTCATTTAACTCTGACACCTAAAGTATAAATGGAATGGGACGCTTATACATTAGGACTTGCAAAAGGACCCCTTGGTCTATAAGCTTGTGTGGGCAAGTTTATAAATTAAGGTCATTTTTGATATATATATATATACTGCTGTTTGATAACCGACACCCCAATGTATAAGTGGTATGGGACACTTTATACAATGGGAGCCTTGCAGAAGAACCCTTGGCTTATGCGCTTCCGCACATAAGTTAAGTTACTTTACCTACCTTCTGTTTCTGTCATATTTATTATTGAATTGCTAGATTAGTTCTGCTGCCACCTGTTCCTTTGATTTTATCTCCACCTTCATGTCCTTCCCTTTCTTCATCACCGTTCGGTACCTAGGAGCCATGGGGGAAGGGGTAGGGGATGATAGGGCATAGTCTTTATGACTAACGGTTTTTAAACCGCATCATTTTAGGGAATCGTGGAGCCCAGCATGGGGGAGCAGCCCCAGAGGTCGATGCGCTTAGAGATGGGGCAGTCTAGCTCCGGAGTTCATACAGCCGGGACCGTGAGTCTTGTCCTTGAGTAGATTTTTTGTTTTTGCTTCCGCATGAGTGATTTGTAGTGAGGACATGATGTACTGGGCATAAGGCCGTATTTTAGTACTCTGATATGTTGTTCTGTGGACACTCCCTTCGTGGAGATTTTATTTCTATATATGTGATTTTCTTGTATACTTGTACTACTTCATTGTGTTACCTTTCTGTGATGGAATTGGCCGGCAGAATCGGTGCTTCGTGGTGATGACCCTTCAGGGCATGAAGGTGTCACCGCAAAGGGGCGGTTCTTGGCCTAAGACCCCGGTGTTTGAAAAATGAAAAAAAGGGGGGGTCTTACAAGTGGTATCAGAGGAAACATCGATCTAAAAAAAAGGTAGCAGTCCACTAACCCTGGGTCACCCCCGCTCGAGTTTAGTTTGGGGACAAACTAAGCAGCAGAAGCAGTGGTGTGCCCATATGGGGATCAAATATAAATTCCCCACTTTTAGTAAAGATTGAACGTTTTCTCTGTATGGGTTTTGTTATGCAGCCTCCAGCACACCCTACGCCACAAGGTGGAGTTCAACAGGCTCAGGATGTTGCACCACCTCAACCGGTCCCCACTCCTATCCTTCACTCAGACATGGGACAGACTCTGACAGCCATTCTGGAGGATTTTAGGGCCGAGTAGGTTCCGGTCCCGCAGCCAAACCCGGGGGCCAACTAGTTGAGCATCTTTCGAGGACTTTCTCCCCCGTCCTACTTGGGAACAGAGTTAGCGGTTCGGACGGAAGAGTGGCTGGATATTATGTATGAGATGCTGACCGGGATATGGTGTCCCTGGGAGGAGAGGGTGTCTCTGGTTGTCTCTTGCCTGGAGTCCCATGCCAAGATGTGGTGGAAGACGCTGCTGGACATGACGTTTGCCGATAGGGAGGTTGCGGAAGTTACCTGGGAAGAGTTCAGGGCCACGCTGCTGAATCATTTTGTTTCGCAGTCAGTCAGTGATGAGTTGGAGAAGCGGTTCTTACAGATGAAGCAGGAAACCCGGACGGTGGTGGAGTACCATCGGGAGTTCGACCATTTGGCTCGATATGCAGACTCTTACCAGCTGGACGAAGCAGGGTACATCAAGACTTTTTATAAGGGCCTGCGGGAGGACTTGAGGGAGGCTTTATTGTTTGTATCCGACGGGCCTATCTCCCGGATTTTGGAGATGGCAAAGTGGATTGAGGCTGATTAGAACACCACTCGGGGCCGGAAGCGGCAAGCGGAGGATCAGGGTCGGAGAGCCAGAAATGACCAGCGACGAGGTGCTATACCAGAGGGAAGAAGGACATAGGACCAGCCTCGTCGGGAAGTGAGGCAGGAGCCGAGGGAGCAGGTGATATTGGCCCCTTAACCTCTTCGGATGCAGAAGATGTCGAGAGCCGGGGTAATGGCGTATCCCCCACCAGAGTGCTTCCATTGTCATTAGATTGGGCACCTCTGGAGGAACTGCCCCATGAGGGGGGCACCACCTCCAGCACCACAGGGTGGCCCACCAGCTCAGCATTACGGAGGCCGAGGATGCGGCCGAGGTCATGGATACCAGGGGGAGATCGTAGACAGGAAAGGGAGCAGGTGTATGCTTTGGACCTGGCGCAGCCTCGGAATCCAGAGCAGTTCATAGCAGGTACGCTACAATGCTTCGTTATTTTCATAGATTTTCCCTCTCAGTTGTTAAATCTTAGAACTGTACTAGATAGATTAACAAGGAAAGAAAACTCGTTATAGAACCCTAAGACATCTAATCACCCCAGGTATAGTCTTCATCAGCGGCAAGCCTGCCCACACACTTTTCGATACTGGAGCTACTCACTCCTTTGTGTAGAAGACGTTCATAGACGAACTGGAAGGCGTGGAGCGATTCACGGGCTCGAAGATGAGGGTGCGACTACCTGATTGATCTGAACTCCTTACCTCAGACCACTGCAATATGGAGGCAGAAATTGGTGGAAAGGCGTTTGAGGCTCCAGCGACGATTTTGAAGCTGACGGACTACGATCTGATCCTGGGCATGGCATGGCTGCACTGGAACCATGCCCAGATTGATTGCCAAGCGAAGAGGATCACCGTGAGACACGGGGACTCCTTTATTATCATCGAAGGTATAAGACCTGCCTCTCGTATACTCTTATCTTCGGTACAGGCCGTTAAGGCCCATCTGCAGGGAGAGGAGGTCTATTAGATTCTATTTGAGATGGCGAAAATCAAGGAGTCTGTGACAGACATCCCGGTGGTGCGAGATTTCGCTGACATCTTTCCAGAGAAACTTCCAGGACTACCTCCGCACCAAGAGCAGGACTTCCAGATACAGCTTGTGTCGGGGGCCAAGCTTGCATCTAGGGCCCCTTACTGGATGGCCCCGAAAGAGTTGACAGAGTTCCGAAGTCAGTTGCAGGAACTAGTAGAGGCAGGGTTTGTCCGGCCAAGCTCTTCACTGTGGGGAGCCCCGGTGCTATTCGTCAAGAAGAAGGACGGAAGTCTCCGCTTGTGTATTGACTATCGAGCGCTGAACAGACTGATGGTCCGGAATACATACCCACTTCCACAAATTGACGAGTTGTTTTATCAACTGGAGGGAGCACACTTCTTCTCGAAACTTGAATTGAGGTTAGGTAATTATCAGCTACGGATTCGAGAGGAGGACATTCTGAAGACCACCTTCAGTAGTAAATACGAACTGTTTGAGTTTACAGTGATGCCCTTCGGGCTCACAAATGCGCGGTCAGCATTTACAAGACTCATGAACAGAGTATTCGAGGAGTATTTGGATGTTTTTGTCATAGTATTTATTGACGACATCCTCATCTACTCAAGGACGGAAGAGGAGCATACACGACACCTGACATTGACTTTACAGAGGCTACGGGAGCATCATCTGTACGCGATGTTCAGCAATTCCAGTTTTGGTTAAAGGAGGTGGACTTCTTAGGTCATATTATCAGTGGTGTTGGGTTGGCAGTAGACCCGACCATGATTTGGGCAGTTCAGGAGTGGCCACCGTTGAAGACAGCAACAGATGTACGGAGCTTTATGGGACTTGCCGGATATTATCGGAAGTTCGTCGAAGTATTTTCCCCGAATTGCACTCCCTCTTACATCCTTGACAAAGAAGGAAACCCCTTTCGTTTGGACACCACAGTGCGAGGCGTTCTTCGTGGAGTTGAAAGGTCAGCTTACCTCGACTCCCATTCTCGCTCTTCCGTCGGGAAGGGAGGGATTCCAGGTGTATACGGACGCCTCCTACCAGGGGATGGGTGTCATTCTTATGCAGAACGGGCACGTGATAGCCTACGCCTCCCGATAGTTGAAGATACATGAGAAGAACTATCCGGTGCATGATCTAGAGATGGGTGCATTGATCTTTGCTATGAAGATTTGGTGACACTACCTCTACGGGGTCCACTGTGACATCTTTTCAGATCACAAAAATCTAAAATATGTGGACACACAGAAGGAACTCAACATCAGACAGAGACGTTGGGTGGAGTTCTTGTCGGATTACCAGTACACCATGCATTATCATCCCGAAAAGGCGAACGTGGTGGCAGATGCTTTGAGCCGGAGAGGAGATACCTCAGGGAAGGGACCACAACTAATGTCCATGGAGCTGGTCCGGTCCTTCAGAGATATGAAGATATCCCTAGTTTCCGAGAATGATCTAGAGGTATAGGGAGTATCTAGCATCGATGGTGGCCATAGAGGATATTCGGGACCGCATCCGGGACGGACAGAGGACAGATGCATGGGCAGAGCCGATATTCCGAGCCTTGGAGGAGGGTTCGACGGGAGATTATTCACTGAGAGATGGATTGCTATGTTTTAGAGGTAGGGTATATATACTCGCAGGAGGCCGGATTCGGGAGGACATTATGGCGGAGGCACATTATAGCAGATATTCTATTCACCCGGGGATCACCAAGATGACTGCAGACTTCAAGAAGATGATTTTTTGGCCAGGGATGAAGAGGACATTACGTGCTTCGTGACTCATTGTGAAGCATGCCAGTTGGTAAAGGCGGAGTGCATGAACCCCGCTGGATTTCTACAGCCACTCCCGGTGCCGGAGTGGAAATTTGAGGACATCGCGATTGATTTTATTCATGGACTCGCCCGATCACGGACGGGAAACGACTCAATTTGGGTCATCTTCGATCGGTTGACAAAGGTGGCAAGATTCATTCTGATCAAGAAGGATGACTCTGTGGGAGTACTAGTGAGGAGATTTGTGGAGCATTTTGTTCGATGCCATGGGGTTCCTAAGACAATCGTTTCGGATCGGGATGGCCGGTTCACTTCCAGGGAGTGGAGATCCGTGCATGCTTACTTAGGCACGCGATTGACCTTCAGCAACGCATTCCATCCACAGACGGATGGGCAGACGGAACGCACCAAATGAACGCTGGAAGATCTTTTGAGGCTATGCATTTTGGACCGCGGGGAACCATGGGAGAAGCTCTTACCCATGGTCGAGTTCTCCTATAACAACAGATACCAGTCCAGCATCAGGATGGCGCCTTATGAAGCCTTGTATGGAAGGAAATGTAGGACCCCGCTTTCTTGGGTTCAGGACGAGGATCCGAAGGCGTTGTGATCGGATTTTGTTGAAGACACTGAGGCTCAGGTGAGACTGATCAGAGACAGGATGTTAGAGGCGCAGAGCAGACAGGCTAAGTATTATTAAGCCCGGCATCGTTAGGTGGAGTTTCAAGTGGGAGAACGAGTGTTTTTGAAGATCCGGCCCATGCATGGAGTTTCACGGGTGCGTGGTCGGAGGAAGAAGCTCATCCCTAGGTATATGGGCCCTTACAGGATCCTGGAGCGGATCCGGGCCCTAGCTTATAGGCTGGAGTTGCCACTAGAGCTGGAAGCTCTGCACGACGTCTTCCACATTTCTTCGCTTAGGAGGGCTCTACTACGCCCGGAGAAGAAGATTTTTACCACCGAAGGGCCGGTAGCTTCAAACCGATCTGTTCACTTGGAGCTAGTTCGGATCGATGACAAAGGAGTACGGATCTTGCGTCGTAAGAAGATCCCCTTAGTACAGGTTCTTTGGAGGAACAATGGTCAGGAGGAGCACACCTGGGAACCGCAGGACCTGATGAGGCAAAAATACCCGGAGTTGTTCAGTCAGGTATACCTCACAACCTCTTGGTATACTATAAATTACCTTCTTCTATTGAACCGGTAGGACTATATAAGGGAAATATAGAACCTAGGCATGCGCAGGAAAGTAGGGGCTAATCTTTTGTTTATTGGGGAGATTTCCTTTGTTTATCAAACAAGTAATCTCGCTTCGACTCAATAGGAAAACCATATGGGATGTTACAAGTTTATTTTATTTCGGTAGAAATCCCCGTAGACTCAACCTCAATTTCGGGGATGAAATTTTTGTTTTGTTTATTGGGATTTGTAACATCCCATTTCCGGCTAGACCAATAGGAGTCGGTCTGTCGTGACAGAACCCTATGAAGCCCAAGAATTGAAATACATCAACCAAGATTTCGGGTCACGGGTTGGTCACGCCCGTGAATGACCCGTCACGCCTGTGACCTAGGGCGTGACCCCTTCGACGATCATCGATCTCAGGAAGACGATCGGTGAGCGCAGAATTTGCAACCCGGGCCTGTCACGCCCGTGACCTACGTGTCCCGCCCGTGACTTAGGGCGTGACCCCCTTCGATGATCGTCGATCTCAAGAAGACGATCGTCGAGCGCAAAATTTGCAACTCGGGCTTGTCACGCCTGTGACCTACGTGTCATGCCCGTGACCTAGGGCATGACCCCCTTCGACGATCGTCGATCTATGAAAGATGATCGGCGAGTGCAGAATTTGCTACCCGGGCCTGTCACGCCCGTGACCTATGTGTCACGCTCGTGACCTAGGGTGTGACCCCCCTTCGACGATCATCGATCTAAGGTAGATGATCGGCGAACTCAGAACTTTCAACAAGGGCATGTCACGCCCCTTACCTAAGTGTCATGCCCGTGACAAAGGCCGAAACATCGGTTCAGGCCCGAAATTATTCTAACACGTGTTATAATAAATTCTGGTATGGAAAGTTACACAGGGAGTATTTATGGGTCGTTTCCTTCTCTAATTACTTAATAAAATGCGGAAGTGTTGGTCCAATAGGAAATCGCCACCTGGATCAGTCTTTTCACCTTCCACCTTTTCCTCTCCCTCCACCATAACCGAAATATTATTAAGAGAGAGCATTCATGGCCATGAATGCTTTACCCTTTTCCCTCCCCACTTGGAGATCTATAAAAGCCCCCTTAGAGAGAGATGAGAAGTTTACACTCTTGACAAAATGGATTGGATTATTGTTCTTGCTGTAGGAGAAGTTAAGCAACGCCACCACCACGCCATGACAATCCGACGTTCATCTCGCCTCCAAACCACGAACAAGGTCCTCCTCTACTTCTTCTTTTGTGGGTAGATCTTAGGATCTTAAAAAGGAGTTCGTGCTAAACGGATCCGGACCTATCTCGTGTTTTCATGGAAAAACCATGAAAAACATAATTTCGAGTACGCCGGAAACCGCCACCTCTGAAGGCCAAACCACCGCCGACCGATAGTCATCGCCTCGACGGAGGTGGTGGTGGTGGCTTGCCAGGGAAGTGACCGGACGGCCGGCAACGGATCACGGAAGAGCTATAGGAAAAAATGAGTTTTCCTGAGTTTAGTTATGGGTTCTGTAGAAGATGAACTGTAAAACATTATTATGATATAAAATTATGTATATAATATATAAAGGAAATATATATTAAATGGGCCATTTTTATTGTTGCAAAACGAGGCACTTAGAGGCCGATTTAGGAAAAATGGCCAGTCACAAAAGTTGTAGCCCTTCGAGTCTAGATTAATATAAAATATATTGCAAGTCGTTTGGGTAAATGGTTTGACCGCAACACCTGTTTTAGTGGGGGTTGTACCTAGAGTTGGGCAGGAACAAAAATAAATTCCCATGCTCCGTCCCTTATCCAAATGACCTGAAACTTGGGCAGGTGGTTTCGCTTAGCCATACCTAGAGGCTGTCAAAAAATAGGAATTTTTGGAGACACTTTGCCTAAGGTTTTTGTTTTAATTTAATTAAGTTATGGGAATTTATTTAAGTGGTCAAATTACCTCCAAACCTTCCAAATTTTTGGTGAGTTGTCTCTAGCAATAAAACGTAGCTCTGTACAAAATTTCAACTCATTTTGATTAGTTTTGGATAGGAAGTCACATGTTCTTAAATAGGCTTTAACGAGATGTTTTTGAGTAAAAAGTTCACTAGGAGGTTGGAACGGTCAAATCACCTCAACAGAGGCTGATATTTTGACCACTGACTTAGAGGGGTTATTATAACCCACTTGTAGAAAATGGTGTGGTTTAGGGTTGGTTTACCCTAGGATCCAAACTCAAACCCTAAATGGAGGGTTTTGCTGGTTGTGAAGGACATGGGGGCAATAGCTCTCGTATTGCCTTGAAATTTAGTGGAGTTGACATTAACATAATATAAATTATCTGGATAGAATCTTGGTGTATTTGGAGATAGGTAGATACCTCAAAACCCTAACCTTATCTTTAGGGTAAAATACTAATTAAATACAATTTGTCATTAAACATTATCTAAAAGCTGTGAAACTCCCGGGTAGAGTAAGTTTTGGGGCGGGCAGAATCTATAGCAATTTTACTGGAATTTTATGATGTCTTTTTCAAGCACTTCATTTGTAACGTTTATTATATCCCTAATTGATGATTTAATTATTTGAATCTTTCTGTTCATTGATACCCCATGGAATCTTGGAAGTAATGTTTTAGGTCAGAATGGTGTCTCTTGAAATTTTGTATAATTTTTAGTTGAGTAAATCTAGTACTTCCTTCACAAATGTTAAAAAGGGGTTTTATGCTTTGAAAATTAATTATAGATGATATTGCTGCTGAAAAATTATGAAACTTAGCGAATGCTATTTTTAAGGTTGTACCTACATAATATAATTAATTTATAATTTTTGCAAGGATATTCTCTGTACTTAATTCATAAATAATGAAAGATTGAAAATATTTCTAAAATAGTTTTAGTGCCCTTTTGATGATAGAAAAATTGTGATACCCTGGATTTACCATATTGAGATAGCAAAATATTTATAATGATTTGTTGGACATCTTGCATGAGTACTTAGGATAGTTCATGTTCAAACCGGTAGCCCATGGAATTTTTGAGAAAATTAATTAAATGCCAGATAAATTAGGAAAATTATAGTTTGCTCATTTTAGGCTAATCATATCATGATATACCTCCAGTAAATAATTTAGGGCATTTGGATGAGTATTGGATCATTTCCTAACTGGTTCAACATATAGTCTAAGTTGGTCTACATATAGCAAATTGTTAAATTGCAATAGGACATGATCTGCGATAGTGGTTGGAGTTAGTCATTTTGTTTGGGTGGATAGATGTGGAAGATTTCACAATAGAATGATATGAAGAGAAGTGAGAAGTGGTGTTGGCTAGAGTTAGGAGGTGCTCGGGTTCGACGAAAGATCGTCTTTCCCGAAGAGAGGAAGGTTAAAAATAACCCTAGGTTAGTCTATCATAAAATGAGAAGGGAATGGGTAAAGGGAATCAACCAATAACAATAAGTGCCTTGCAAAAGGGAACGATGGGCTTCAGCTACCCTCATAGTTCCTAGTGCTCTTTGAGAGCCCTTCACATGGAATACCGGGGGTAGTCCTGGGTTAACGTAAACTGTAATAAAAAACTGAAAAGAGTAACATAGTAATTAGGATCTCACATTCCACAAACATTGTTAGCACAGGAGGATTGTTGGGAGCTTCTACTCAATTGGTTAAGAGACGGACGGAATGGTCCGGGGAGCTTCGGCTCGATTGGTTAAGAGACTGACGATTTGGTCCGGGGAGCTTCGACTCGGTTTTTTGTTTGATTACGATTAAATTTGCATGTGCATAAAAGGAAAGAAAATTAAGGTGGTGGGTCTCCGGTATTGGAGGGTCGATGCACCGACACCAATACGCTGACTCGGCAAGTGTGGTTAGCACTTCTCCAACAGAAGTATGGTGCACCAGTCGGCAAGAGTACGCAGGTGTCCTCTTCTTGCACCAAGCGTTGAGGCGTGCGATAGGTCTGACCGGCAGTGCTTTACTGGTTTAGAGGTTGGCGAGGCCCAACCACTGCTTCCGTCTGCCACCATGGAGGTATCCTGGGAGGTAACGGCTCCAAAAGGGGGAACTAAAGGTCTGTGTGCACAGAGTCGGGTGTGTGAGTTGCACTTGCATGTTCCATCATACCCACTTGCTTGTCATAGAATAATCGATTCATTTAACCCTGACACCTAAAGTATAAGTGGAATGGAACGCTAATACTTTAGGACATGCAAAACGACCCCTTGGTCTATAAGCTTGTGTGGGAAAGTTTATAAATTAAGGTCATTTTTGATATATATATATATACTGCTGTTTGATAACCGACACCCCAATGTATAAGTGGTATGGGACACTTTATATGATGGGAGCCTTGCAGAAGATCCCTTGGCTTATGCGCTTCCGCACATAAGTTAAGGTTACTTTACCTACCTTATGTTTCTGTCATATTTATTATGGAATTGCTAGATTAGATCCGCTGCCACCTATTCCTTTGATTTAATCTTCACCTTCATGTCCTTCCCTTTCTTCCTCACCGCTCGGTACCTAGGAGCCATGGGGGAAGGGGTAGGGGATGATAGGGCTTACTCTTTATGATTAACGGTTTTCGAACCGCATCATTTTAGGGAATCGTGGAGTCCAGCACGGGGGAGCAGCCCCAGAGACCAGTGCGCTTTGAGATGGGGCAGTCTAGCTCCGGAGTTCATACAGCCAGGACCGTGAGTCTCGACCTTGAGTAGATGTTTTGTTTTTTATTCCGCATGAGTGATTTATAATGAGGACATGATGTACCGGGCATAAGCCCGTATTTTTGTACTCTGATATGTTATTCTGTGGACACTCCCTTCATGGAGATTTTATTTCTATATATGTGATTTTCTTGTGGACTTGTGATAATACGTTTTGTAGCCTAAACTATTATCGTATTTTCTATTTTATATTATCCAAAGTATGTCTATTATTAGTTTATTTGTATCATTTTTATGTAAATTTTATTGCCACTAACTTTTTCCTGTCTTTTTGCAGGTTTCCAGAAAATTGCCAAAATGGCCTGTCACGCCCCATTGTCACGCCCTCCCTGGGCGTGACCTAGGGCGTGTCACCCGATCCCGAGGACACCTGCTGGAAGGGACAGAAAACGGTCAAAACCGCTATCACGCTTTCCTGTCACGCCCTCCCGGGGCGTGTCACTAGGCGTGACCAGGGGCGTGTCGCCCTCTGCCGCAAAGCTGCCGCCGCATTAAATGCCCTTCCTCCTCAGCACGCAAATAGTACTGTCACGCCCCATGTCACGCCCGTGACATGGGCGTGACACCTTCCTTTTTCGGCGACTGACGGATTTCCGACTAATGATTTGGACATGACATGCCTGTCACGCCCCCCTGTCACGGGCGTGACCTAGGGCGTGACCACCGACGTACCGAAGCAATCATCCCTCCCGCCAGAATCCAGAGCCCGAGGTCAAATCCGTATTGTCACGCCCCCTGACACGCCCCCCTAGGGAGTGTCAGAGGGCGTGACCAACCCGAGAAAAAAACTATAATTTGAGCCCCCCTCCTCCCCATTTCAGCAAGCTTTGGTTGAGTGGGGGAGGTGCTGCCCCTTTGTTTCTTGATCCTTTTTCATGCTTTCTCTCTCTCTCTCTCCACCTCTCTTTGTACTTTTTGTTTAACCCTAGTTAATCTTAGTTTGTTCTAGCTTTTATTGTAATTTTCTTCTTGCTTAGTGCTTAATGTAGGGCTAGAATAGGGTTTAATTTTCATGCACTTGTAATTTTATTTTCATTAGTGTAACTTGCCCTTTTTCATTAATAAAATTGTTCTTCCCTTAGCTTGTGTTCTTTTATGTTTTTCTACTCATCTCCCCCCTCCACTCCATTATGATTAACTAATCCTCCTTGTACTCGATCTTGATGATCCGAGGTTAGAGCGATTATGTTATGATGTTTTAATCAATCTTTTCTTTTTAGGTTAGGGCCTTGAATTACTCTTGATTAATCACGGGTTGGGGGTATATTTTCGATATATACTCTCCGCCTTTGCTTTCATTCTGGGCTAGCCGAGAGGCCGAAAGAATGAAGTGAGCATTCAAGAGTAAAGGGAGTTGTACGCACCCCTCGAGAGAGGCAGACGTCCAAATCTCCCGGATTGGAGTAAAATCCAATAGTGGGGTTCACCGCGTAAAGCGAGTTTTAGGCCTCCGATTTAGACGAGAGTCGGTCGGACCTTCCTAAACTTAGTTAGGCACGACTTCGAGAGAGGCGTGTTCAAGCTTTAGGAACCTCCACGTTCAAGGACCTTTATCCTATTAAGTTTAGATTTTTATCGCATTTTCTCAATCGTCTTTAGCTGAGGTGAATCTTGATCGAGTGCATTTCCATTTCATATTTTTTACCTTTCGTAGTAATCGTTTTACTTAATAGCTTTACTTAATTGCAGTGTTTCTCTTTCTAGTATAACTTTACTTTCTCCCTTGCACTTAGATTTTCTAAAACCCTAGTTTTTCCGTCTATAAGATAATAGCGTTCATGTGAGTAAGCATAGCCAACAGTTTCCGGATTTCAATACGACACTTGTGTCCCCTTGCTACAATTTGATAGGTATACTTGCCTCATCGGGTTGCTAGTTCGGTTGCGTTTATTTTCTTCGAACCCTAGCGCGCAACAAGTTTTTGGCGCCGTTGCCGGGGACCCAACTTCCATTGATATTTTGAAAACACAAACCTATTAATTTTATCTCTTCTCTTTCTCATCCTCTTTCTTTAAAATTTAAAAAAAAAACAAAAATTATCACCGCTCTTAATAGTAACCAACCTCACAATTTTCTACGCCACCTAATTCTCTCGAAAAGGGCAAAGGGTTTTAAGCGCCACTGTCTTGTCTAGTACCTTGCGAACCCTTCACGGGGTAGTCCTTGGGAAGTTCGGGAGTTAATCTATAAAAAAAAATCTATTTCAAAAAGAAAAAAAAAATTCTAATCTTTTTTCTAGTTTATCCTTTTTCTCTTCCTCTTCTTCTTTTTTGTTCTTTTAGTGCATGACCCGCGGGAGTCCGTCGGTTATTTTGGAGTTGGACCACAAAATTGAGCGTACTCTTCGGAGAAGATCGCGATTTCAAGGTCCTACTATCCAAGTGCCGGTTGAGGACTCCGAGTCATTTGCTACTTTAAGAATGGAAGAACCCAACGTAGATGAGGCCGTGCAAAGGACTATGTCCTATTATGCACGACCGAACCTCAAAGGAACAGAATCAAGTATAGTACGCCCTGCTATAGCAAATAATAACTTCGAACAAAAGCCTAGCATAATTCAAATGGTGCAGCAATATGTGCAATTTGACGGACTTCAAGATGAAGATCCGAACGCACATATAGCTAGCTTTCTTGAAATTTGCGACACCTTCAAGATAAATGGTGTCACAAATGATGCGATCAGGCCGAGACTCTTCCCCTTCTCTCTAAGAACTAAAGCTAAGCAGTGGCTGAACACACTTCCGAAAAATAGCATAACCACTTGAAATGAATTAACTGAAAAAATTTTGGCGAAGTATTTTCCGCCAGCTAAAACTGCAAAACTTAGGAACAACATCTCTGCCTTCGGACAAATAGA
Organism: Platanthera zijinensis; assembly: GCA_039513925.1. Taxonomy (NCBI): domain Eukaryota; kingdom Viridiplantae; phylum Streptophyta; class Magnoliopsida; order Asparagales; family Orchidaceae; genus Platanthera; species Platanthera zijinensis. The sequence continues at coordinate 119,597,290 of CM077092.1, forward strand.
CTCTGAAACCCTATACGAAACCTGGGAGAGATTTAAAGAATTATTAAGACGATGCCCACATCACGCGCTGCCTGTATGGTTACAAGTTCAGACGTTTTATAACGGGCTAAATCAAAGCACGAAGCAAATGATAGACGCATCTTCTGGCGGTACTTTAAATCATAAGACCCCGGAAGCCGCTCTTAAGCTTTTTGAGGACATGGCCATGAACACTTATAAGTGGAATGTGCCTAGGTCCCGCCCGAACAAGCCTGCAGGTATCAATGAAGTGGACAACGTCTCCCAGCTCGCTCTGCAAGTAGAAATCCTAAGAAAAAAAATAACGGAGATGACTGCTGCCTCCGCCCCTCAGGTATGGGAATCTGCAACCCCTACTCTAGAACATTTAGATTATGTTAATAATATGCCTAGAACTGCTTTTAATAATTTTTCTGCTGCGAATTTTCATCCGCCTGGTTTTAATTTTTCGAATAGTTTTAACCCTGCTTTAAGAAATCACCCGAACTTTTCATGGAGTAATCCATCGAATGCAATGCGCCCACCCCCGCAAAATGATTTTTCTGCACCACCACCACCACCTCTTCAAAATTACCCAAAACCTCCAAGCTTGGAGGAATTACTTTCCAAATATATCACCACAAATGACGCCACTATAAGAACTTTAATCGGAAGCGTAAAAAGTCTAGAAAATCAGGTAGGACAGCTCGCGAAAATAATTTCTGAGCGACCCGCAGGGTCTCTTCCTTCCAATACCGAACCCAACCCGAGAGAGCAAGCGAAAGCTATAACTCTTCGGAGTGGGAAGCAAGTCTCCGGTATGGTAAGTGAAGAGCCCAAGGCAAGCTCCGCTCCCGCCTCTAAAAATCAAAGCTCCGCTCCCGTTTTAAAAATTCCACCCTCTGCTGAAGAAGTAATCACCCCCGCTTTAGAAAATAATCTCACTCCACCACCCATCTTCAAAAATCCTCCAACTCCTCCATACCCCTCCGAACTTAATAGACAACGTCAAGATGATCAGTACTCTCGCTTCTTAGAGATCTTCAAGCAAATCCACATTAATCTTCCCTTCCACGAGGCTATTTCGAAGATGCCGAAATACGCCAAGTATCTTAAAGACCTCCCCACAAACAAGAAGAAGTTAGAGAATCTTTCGCACGTCACGCTAAACGCCGAGTGCTCCGCCGTTTTAACAAACGGTTTGCCAAAGAAAATCAGTGACCCGGGTAGTTTTTCTATCCCGTGTATCTTCGGTGATCTTTTGTTAAACACGTGTTAGCCGACTTAGGCGCGAGTATAAACCTGATGCCCTTTTCATTGTTCAAAAAGTTAGGGATTGGTAGCCTTAACCCCACGCGTATGAGTATCCAGCTAGCCGATAGATCCGTCAAGTACCCGTTAGGAATAGTGGAGGACGTTCTAGTGAAAGTCGACAAGTTCATCATCCCGGTGGACTTTGTCATTTTGGACATCGAAGAAGACGTCGAGGTTCCCCTGATCCTTGGCGACCCTTCCTTGCCACCTCCCGAGCCATCATTGACGTAAGCAATGGTAAGCTCTTTCTTCGAGTAGGCGACGACGAAGTCACATTTTCTATCACCCCTTCGATGAAGAACACCTTAGCGAACGATGACTCGTGTTTTTTCGTAGACGCCGTGAGTGATGATTCTTCCTACTGCCTCTCCGACTTTGAAAAAGAATTTTCTACTTTTTGCTCCTCTTCTCTTACAACTGAATCACTGCAAGGAAGTGATGAATCTTCTTATTGTCTTTCTGAGTTTGAAAAAGAATTTTCTGATTTTTGTTCTTCCTCTATTCTTCCCACTGAATCGCTACAAGAAGCCATCTTGGCTGCTAGCCCCACCCCTTATTACGTTCCTTATAAAAAAGTTTATGAAGATATTATTTTTGAAAAAGAAAGAATCTCAAAATCCCCTTATGAAGAACCTCCTACCCTAGAACTTAAAGAACTTCCCGAACACCTTAAGTATGCTTTCTTAGAAAAGGATTCCAAGTTACCAATTATCGTTTCGGCCTACCTCACGGATACGCAAAACGATAAACTTCTTCTAGTTCTACGTAAGCATCGCCGAGCTATTGCTTGGCAAATTTCTGATATCAAGGGCATAAGCCCATCTTTCTGTTCCCATAAAATTTTAATGGAAGATAATTCGCGTAACTCTATCCAACCTCAGCGCCGTATAAACCCGAATATGAAAGAAGTAGTTAAGGGCGAGGTTATGAAACTATTAGACGCAGGAATTATCTACCCTATTTCGGACAGTAAGTGGGGATAGCCCTGTTCAGGTAGTTCCAAAGAAGGGAGGGATAACCGTATTTAGTAATGAGAATAATGAATTAATCCCGACACGGACGGTGACGGGTTGGCGTATGTGCATAGATTACCGTAAGTTAAATGACGCCACCCGCAAGGACCACTTTCCTTTACGTTTATCGACCAGATTTTAGAACGTCTCTCCGGCCATAGGTTTCTCGATGGCTCTCGGGGTACTTTTAAATACCCATCTCTCCCGAGGACCAAGAGAAAACTACGTTTACTTGTCCCTTCGACACCTTCGCTTACCGAAGAATGCCGTTTGGATTATGTAATGCGCCAGCTACATTCCAGCGATGTATGCTCGCAATATTTCACAAGTACGTAGAAAGCATTATGGAGGTATTTATGGATGATTTCTCCGTGTTCGGCGATTCCTTCGATAGATGTTTAGAAAACCTCGAAAAAGTCTTAGAACGATGCGAAGAAACTAACCTTGCCCTAAATTGGGAAAAATGCCATTTTATGGTGAGGGAAGGGTTAGTTTTGGGTCATAAAATTTCTGCTAAAGGTATTGAGGTAGACGTTGCCAAGATAGAAGTTATTGAGAAGTTGCTGCCGCCTACAAACATAAAAGCTATAAGAAGTTTCTTAGGCCATGCTGGTTTTTATCGTCGTTTTATAAAGGACTTTTCCAAGATCACAAAGCCCCTCACCCATCTCATAAAAAAAGACGCTCCATTCATTTTTGACGACTCTTGTATTTCTGCCTTTGAATCAATTAAAGAAAAGTTAATTAACGCACCGATTATGATAGCTCCGGTGTGGGACCTTCCTTTCAAAATTATGTGCGATGCGAGTAGTTTTGCGGTGGGAGCCGTGTTAGGTCAACGCATATCTAAAAACTTCCACCCCATCTATTACTCTAGTAAAACCCTCACATCTGCACAAGAAAATTACACCACAACCGAGAAGGAGCTCTTAGCTGTAGTATTTGCGTTTGATAAATTCCGCCCTTACATTACACTTTCAAAAATCATTGTTTTTACGGACCACTCGGCCCTCAAGTACCTTCTTGCCAAAACGGATGCTAAGCCTCGCTTGATTCATTGGGTCTTACTCCTCCAGGAGTTTGACTTAGAGATCCGTGATAAGCGAGGAGCCGAGAACTTGGCCGCCGACCATCTATCCAGATTAGATAACCCCTTTATAGAAAAATTAAATGAAAAATCTTTTAATGACTATTTTCCTGATGAGAAGCTGCTTTTAGTTAATACATCTACTTCTCCTTGGTTCGCGCACATCGCCAACTATCTAGTGGCCCGGGTGCTCCCAAAGGAGTTCTTCTCTCAGCAAAAGAAGAAATTCTTTTCTGAGCTGAAGAACTACTTTTGGGAAGACCCATATCTTTTCAAAATTTGTGCGGATCAAGTGATAAGGAGATGTGTTTCTTTTGATGAAGGAATTGATATTCTAAAACATTTGCATGAAGGTCCGACAGGTGGGCACTATCAAGCTGCTCGCACCGCTCATAAGGTGCTTTGCGCGGGTTTTTACTGGCCTAGCCTGTTTAAAGACGCGCAAGCCTTTGTGAGCAGGTGTGATAGTTGCCAACGGTCGGGCAACATCTCTAATAAAAATGAAACGCCGCAAAATTATTTCTTAGAGTGCGAAATTTTCGACCTCTGGGGAATTGATTTTGTTGGCCCCCTTCCTTCTAGCTTCGGAAACAAATTTATTTTAGTTGCTGTTGATTATGTTTCACGATGGGCTGAGGCCCAAGCTCTTCCTACGAACGACTCCCGAGTTGTAGTCACGTTTAGTCACGTTTCTAAAAAAAATTATTTTCTAGATTCGGTACGCCTCGCGCAATCGTTAGCAATAGGGGTTCCCATTTCTGTAACGCGCAATTTTCAAAAATTCTTACCAAATACGGCGTTACGCATAAACTTTCCACTGCCTACCACCCCCAAACAAACGGACAAGTCGAAGTAGTTAATAGAGAAATAAAAAGAATATTAGAAAAGACTGTTTCAACTTCTAGAAAAGACTGGTCAGCCAAACTTGACGATGCCTTATGGGCCTACCGAACAGCGTACAAAACCGCCCTCGGATGTACGCCGTATCGGCTGGTCTATGGAAAATCGTGCCATCTGCCCATAGAGTTAGAACACCGCGCCTTTTGGGCCTTCAAATTTTTAAACTTCGATCCCCACTCAGTCGGTGACCTTCGAAAATTTCAACTAAATGAACTCGACGAGTGGCGCTCTTATGCTTATGAAAATAATAAACTTTATAAAGAGCGGACGAAGCGTTTACACGATAAACACTTAAGGCACCCTAAAAACTTTAAGCCGGGCGACCAAGTCCTTTTATATAATTCTCGTTTACGTTTATTTCGGGCAAATTAAAATCTCGCTGGTCTGGCCCGTTTTCTGTTTTAGAAGTATTTCCTTATGGAACTGTTTTAATTTCTCACCCTGATAAGGGTAATTTCAAAGTGAATGGTCAGCGTCTTAAACTCTACTTTTCTGGTGATGATGATGTCAGTCCAAACATTATTAAGTTTCTGCTTCACGAACTCTAACTTTGAACTATTAATTTTCACTAAAAACAATTTTATATCTGGACAACAATATTTTTGGACAATATTATTTTTTTGATGCGTCGAGCTCAACGACGCTTTATCCAAAGGGCGCTCTTGGGAGGCAACCCAAGTTATCTTTTTCTATTTTCTTTATTTTACAATTTTTGCCTCGGACGGCTCCGACAAGCTGAAGCTTCTGCGATCGCCTGCTCCAACATTGCTGAATCCATCACGAAGTCCAAAGAAGACATTCAGAGGAGCGGCATCACTCAGCTTTCGCAGTAAATAAATCCGGGGAAGTACCTGTATTTCAATTCTGTACTTTATTTTTCTCTCCTTCTCCAATCCCCTTCTTTAGCCATTGAGGACAATGTCTGTTTTAAGCTTGGGGGAGGACTTCCTCCTTCATTCTTGCTTAGTGTAAATATTTTTCTTTTTGTATATATTTTAAATATTTCCAAAATAAAAAAAAATGAATATCTTAAAATTCCAAAAAAAAAGAGAAAAAATTTCTAAAATTCCAAAAAAAGAGAATATTTCTCAAAATTAAAAAATATATATATGTGTTTTTGAATGGTTTAGACATTTTGGTATTTCAATAGTACCCCTAGTTTTTGTTTTCGTTTTACTCAAAATCTCCTATAAACAACTTAGTTAATTATAATATTTCTAATCGTCCTTTTTAATTATGTTTCATAATTAAAATGTTGGCCATGCTGTGTTTCTAATTCACGGTAGCATGTTAAGGTGAAATATTTTTCTAAAACTCGCATTTCTATTATGGTTTTTTGTTGTTTATTTAATTTACTTTCTCAAAAATTCATCATCCATCATTTTCTTTTTCGTTTTTGAATAATTTTTGTAAAGTCAACTTTTGAATAACGTAGTAGATGTGAACGATCCAAGTCACCTATTATTTCTATTTTCAAGTTAATTTCATCAATCTTCTTTTATTATCTAGGACTCGCTTTTTGAAAATGTTCAAACCTTTGTTTTAAATAAATTCAAAAGCGTGAAAATGATTTAGGCCGTTTTTGTTTTCGTTTGAGCTTTCCTGCCAACCTAAAAACTTTTACCACTAGTTAGCCATTTTTGAGCCTTTTTCCGATTTCATTTGATAGCTCCTCCCTTCATTTCAGTTTCACCAAAGCCAAAATTTCCAACCTATCGAATCGCACTAGCCTTTTTGAGTTTTATAAATTATTTTTGACGATTTTGATAGGGTATTTTGTGATTTTTGTGGGAGAAAGGTTTTCGAAAAAAAAGAGTATGTTCGAAAGTGATGTTTATTTTTGTTTGGCCAACTCAAAAAGGAAAATAAAAATATTTATGGCCTTTGTTTTGAAAAAAGAAAAAAAAAGAAAAAAAAAAGAAGAAAAAAAAAATGTGTGTATATATTTTTATGAATGTTTTTGAAACTCTTTGTTTTGGTTTAGTGTGATTTTAAAACCTTCACGTTTATCTTTGTATTCCACTCCTAATCATTTTCCTAAACCAAACGTTTCTGTCCTATTTAAGTCCTTCTGATTCAGGCTTTTTGATTTTTATTTAATAACTAAGAAAAGAAAAACAGTAAATCTGTTTTAGTTTTAGATTTAAACCTAGATTTTTGATAATTAAATTGATATAATTATAATGCGTTGCTTGGATCTAGTAACAACTCAATGCGTGTTTTTCATTTTCGTTGCTTTGCTTAAGTCCATTTAAAAAATCTCGTTAAAATTTTGGATGATTTGTTTTTATTAAGTAAAGTTTATAAATGTTTTACCATACCTAAATAATTGTTTTAGACATACATTTCACAATTTCCCTACTTAGAATTTTGCATAGTACTTGTGTAGGCATAATTAGAACTTTTTGATTAGTCCTTTTTATAAATTTCTAGTTTTTATATTTTTGCTTGGGGACAAGCAAAGCTTAAGCTTGGGGGAATTTGATAATACGTTTTGTAGCCTAAACTATTATCGTATTTTCTATTTTATATTGTACAAAGTATGTCTATTATTAGTTTATTTGTATCATTTTTATGTAAATATTATTGCCACTGACTTTTTCTTGTCTTTTTGCAGGTTTCTAGAAAATTGGCCAAAATGACCTGACACGCCCCCCTGTCACGCCCTCCCTAGGCATGACCTAGGGCGTATCACCCGATCCCGAGGACTCCTGCTGGAAGGGACAGAAAACGGTCAAAACCGCTGTCACGCCCCCTGACACGCCCTCACTGGGCGTGTCACCAGGCGTGACTATGGGCGTGTCGCCCTCTGCCGCAAAGCCTGCCGCCGCATTAAATGTCGTTTCTCCACAGCACGCAACCAGTACTGTCACGCCCCTTATCACGCCCGTGACCTGGGCGTGACACCCTCCTTTTTCGGTGACTGACGGATTTCCGACTAATGATTTGGACATGACGTGCCTGTCACGCACCCCTGTCACGGGCGTGACCTAGGGCGTGACCACCGACGTACCGAAGCAATCGTCCCTCCCGCCAGAATCCAGAGCCCGAGGTCAAGATAGTACTGTCACGCCCCCGGACACGCCCCCCCTAGGGCGTGTCGGAGGGCGTGACCAACCCGAGAAAAAATTCTATAAATTGAGACCCCCCTCTCCATTTCAGCAAGCTTTGGTTGAGAGGGGGAGGTGCTGCCCCTTTGGTTCTTGAGTTTTTTTCATGCTTTTTCTCTGTCTCTCTCTCTCCCTCTCTTTGTAATTCTTGTTCAACCCTAGCTTAATCTTAGTTTGTTCTAGCTTTTATTGTAATTTTGCTCTTTCTTAGTGCTACTTGTAGGGCTAGAATAGGATTTCAATTTCATGCACTTGTAATTTTATTTTCATTAGTGTAAATTGCCCCTTTTCATTAATATAATTGTTCTTCCTTTAGCTTGTGTTCCTTTATATGCTTTTCTACTCATCTCCCCTCCTCTACTCCATTATGATTAACTAATCCTCCTTGTACTCGGTCTTGATGATCCGAGGTTAGAGCGATTATGTTATGATGTTTTAATTAATCTTTTCTTTTTAGGTTAGGGCCTTGAATTACTCTTGATTAATCACGGGTTGGAGGTATATTTTCGATATATACTCTCCGCCTTTGCTTTCATTCTGGGCTAGCCGAGAGGCCGAAAGAATGAAGTGAGCATTCAAGAGTAAAAGGAGTTGTACGCACCCCTCGAGAGAGGCAGACGTCCAAATCTCCCGGATTGGAGTAAAATCCAATAGTGGGGTTCACCGTGTAAAGCGAGTTTTAGGCCTCCGATTTAGACGAGAGTCGGTCGGACCTTCCTAAACTCAGTTGGGCACGACTTCGAGAGAGGCGTGTTCAAGCTTTAGGAACCTCCACGGTCAAGGACCTTTATCCTATTAAGTTTAGATTTTTATCGCATTTTCTCAATCGTCTTTAGCCGAGGTGAATCTTGATCGAGTGCATTTCCATTTCATATTTTCTACCTTTCGTAGTAATCGTTTTACTTAATAGCTTTACTTAATTGCAGTGTTTCTCTTTCTAGTATAGCTTTACTTTCTCCCTTGCACTTAGATTTTCTAAAACCCTAGTTTTTCCGTCGATAAGATAATAGCGTTCGTGTGAGTAAGCATAGCCAACAGTTCCCGGATTTCAATACGACACTTGTGTCCCCTTGCTACAATTCGATAGGTATACTTGCCTCATCGGGTTGCTAGTTTGGTTGCGTTTATTTTCTTCGAACCCTAGCGCGCAACAACTTGTACTACTTCATTATGCTACCTTTCTGTAATGGAATTGGCCGACAGAATTGGCGCTTCGTGGTGATGACCCTTCAGGGTGTGAAGGTGTCACCGCAAAGGGGCGGTTCTGGGCCTAAGACCTCGGTGTTTGAAAAAGAAAAAAAAGGGGGTCTTACAAGGATAACCGGAAAAGCCACGAGGTAAAATCTTACCGCATTATTACTCTCCAGTTTCTTGTTTTCTTCCTTCAGTTGCTTTACTTCCTCCAATATTCGTTCGGCTAAGCTGACCACTTCGGCAAGAGCTTCAGCGATGAAATGATCTGTTACAAAGCTTCTCGCTCGAATTTATGCGGCTAGAGCAAGAAGCTTCTTTGTGGGAATTGTCCGCAGGTCAGCTAAGTTTTCCTTGTCGTGCATTGCCCAGCCAACCTCGCGGGCGTGCTTGGAGATCTTCTCATTCTTCCATAAAGGAAGAGTCATGGAGACTTGAACATGCTTCCTGCGTGGATGCCACTTCATAACTGCCTTACTACGACGGTCTTTCAACTTCTCACCCATTCTGTGGGGAGTGAAGGGTTCTGAATCGTAGCCGCGGCGACATCTTTTTCCGCGCGGCGGTCATCCTCTCGTTTCTTCCGCGCCTCGCTCTGCGTCAGAGTGGGCCCTCCAGGTGTCTCTGGCCTATTCGTTGGCACCCTAAGAATGGATGCAAAGGGATAAAAGTTTTCTATCTGATCTGTAAGACGGGTAACAAATAATTAATCGCTAAAACATACCTTCCTCTACAGGCCATCCACCCACAATCGGAAGCATCAGAATGTAATGCAGAATATCAAGACGCGAGCCAGCAAGAAATTCAGCGATCTCCTTCTCGCTACCTTCTACTTTAAGCCGCTCGAATAGACTTGTCGACCGAACTTGCGGGCGGACAGGTAGAAGGCCCAGATTCCCCTCGAACATTACGAATCTGGTCGACCAGTTCAGGAGCTTATTCGACAAGTTCACCGTCTTCATCCAGGTGCAACCAAAGTATACCTCACCTTTGAAGACTCGGCTATCTTTCTTGCCGGTAATGATGGAGCGGATGTCAAAGCAGTGGCGGAAAAGATCCTTGGTGAACTTTACCCGCTCGGTCCGCAGGTAAATGATGAAGCTCACCATTGAGGCAATTGTATTCGGCGAGAGTTGACCGGGGACAATGCCAAAGAAATATAGAATTTTGATAAGTTCAAGTAGCAGTGGCAGGATAAAACCATAATCGAAGTGATCGATCTGGATGGCGACCAGATTCCTCCCAGAAGTGTTGATTCACTCGTCTTCTTGCGGTAAACGCGCAGCTACTTCAGGATCAGCCATATGGACAGCGATGAAGCGGTCAAGCTAAGTTATCGTTATGACTGATCTCCTATGCTCGGCTTCAAGGAAGGCAGAGGCAGCAGCAGCTCGCGCAGGTGTCATGAATCCTTGCCGCAGAAACTGGTGCTTTGATATTCTTCCATAGAATGCGGAGCAAGGCTATATTAATAGAACCTGCAAGAATGTTTATATTCGCGCGACTAGAAAAATAACGTCGCTTCATTGCTCTACCTGTAGACCAGTTCCCGTGAACCTAATATTGAAGCCGGTATAATCGTAAGCAGCAAGAAATAATATTAAATAGACAAATCATCATAGATCGCGCGGATAAACAAATCAAACCGCAAATATTAAAAGGTACTAAAAATGACAATGTATCAGCGACCACGAGGTAAGTTCGTTCTAACTCTACTTATTACAATTAACGTTCCCTTTCCTCGGTCGCTCCCCGCTCGGTTCTATTGGATCCCTGCCAATGTGAGCCACTTGGTCGCCAATGTTCAGTAAAACTAACATCGCGGTTATCAAATGGTGGCTCAAGGTGTTCTGGGCCCAGTGTATCCGAGAAGCATCCCTAATTATGCGGCTAATTGGAACAGTTGGCTGGCTCGGAAAAAGCCAGCGGTTTGCTGGGCCATACGGGTAGGTTTCTCTGACCTGCCACAGGGGCAGAAGCTTCTCCCCTAGCAGAGCCGTGACCCTATTCCCGCGGTTTCTCCGAACTAGCGAAATCATGTCGCCGACACTTCTCTCTTTCCACCCCCTCGTAATATTTCCTCTTGTAGTGAGCAGCATCATCCTTTGCTTTCTGAAGTTGCCTGCCCTAGGTTGAGACTTGATCACAGACAGCTCTTTCTCGATCGCGGCTAGCGGTCAGTTCAACAGATATAGCGCTTTCCCTCCCGTGGCAAGCCACCAGATCCGCGGACAGAGTCTTTACCCGCTCCTCTATGCTCCTCCTGACCTCTTCTTCCTCCTGTAACCTCACCTTTAGCCGCTCGAAGTAGACAAATAGCGCAGAGAAGCTGCGCTGGCCTTCATCATTCTCGAGTCGCCACGCAGTTTCATTCAGAATGGCCAGGGAGTTTACTCCAGCAAGATCTGCATCACAAAGCAAACGGACAAAGTTAGTCTTATCGCGCTGCAAGATCGGCAAGCAGCAATACTAATAGAATAGGAACCCAAGCAAAGGCTATCTTCTCTAGTCGCGGCTGCAGTCTGACGGCTAAAAAAAATAGGTCTCCTCAACCTCTCAGGATCTGTCTTCTTTAGGTAATTGTCCCTCAGAAGTCGCTCGGCCCGCCAATTCTTCTCAAGCTCTTCACGCGACAGGAGCAGGTCATCGGTCTTAGTGATTATGCGGATAGACCTTTTTGTCCGCAGTGGTTCCATGTAAGGTGGTGGAATTTTTATTACCTCGGGGCAGGTTTGAGCATACTTGTCCGCATAAGTTTGACGATAGCCTGGCGGTCAGCTTCAGCTTGTTCTGCACCCGGAAGAACCAAGGGATCAAGGATTTCTTCTCCAGCGGCTAGTAGCTTCTTCTCCACAAGGATTCTTTCCCGCAGTTTAACCTTATAATCTCCTTCGGATGGCCTGGTGATTTCTTTCCCTGCTTTCACCGACAAAACCTCCAAGTGAGAATCTCCCCCGGATAATTGTTTGCGGCTGGCTTCTTTTTCCTTCTCCTGCAGGAAATCGTAGTGGATGGAAAGGTTAGACCTACTCGCTAAGCCTCCCCCCATTTCTAGGAGTCGTTCGAGCTTTTCGAAAGCATTTACTTCCTCAGATCGGGAAGTTTCTTCTTCTGACCGATCGAGAACATCGGCTTTGTTGGTCACTGTCATGAGCACCGCGGGTTTCTTGTTTTCTCTCTTCTTCTTCCGGATGATCGCCTCTTTCCTCTCCTCAGCTGATGATGTCGGCTTGTGCTTCCTTTTCTTTGTCGGGATTGCGGTTTTCATGATATCAAGGTTTTCCCTGAGCTTGTCGGCGGCATTCTTGGCTGCTTTTTTTGCCTTGTCTATAACATTGGCAATCTATTCGCTTGCTCGCCCGACTTCAGCCTTGGAGTCCCCCTTGCCGTTATCTTTGCTTGATGGCGTCGATGTGATGTACACATCTGAGCCCACCAAAGGTTGAGGGGTGCTCTCCCAGGCAGTCTCTAGAATCTTGCTACCCACCGTATTCTTGAGCAGATCTTCAAAAGGCTTAACCATAATGGCATCAATAGGTCGCTCCAGAGCCCCATTGGCTATTGTCTCAGTGGCCGGTTTTGGAGATGGTTCACTCTTTAGTAGTCCTCCGTCTGACCGACGCAGCTTCAGCGTGACGACCTTGGCAGTATTTATTTTTTGCAACTTCTCAGGTGCTTCACGACTAGTTGATTCTTTCAGTGGCGATTTAACCGTGGCAAGGCCATTGTCGCTCATTTTCACCAAGATACTCTTTCGGGAAGACATTGCAACCAACAGAATTCTAACCGCAGTAGGGGAAAAATGACCCGCCACAATGGTTATTTTGTTGAAACTGCATCTGCGCCAACGATATTTATAGTTTCAAGAGCATTTACTGCATCTGCGGTCAGGCAATTAACTACATTTTCGAAATTCCTCGGAATTTAAAAATGTGCGTTGATTATGTTAACACTGGATCTGACCGCTCCCCAAGATGACCTCAAGTACCAGCAGCAAGGCATTTTCTAGCCGCCTAGCCTCCCTTGCGCAGAGTCTCCCAGGCATAGCAGCTGCAAAGCAAGTCTCAGGCAGGAGCTGTCAGTCTGGAGCTGTCTAGCCGCCTCGCCACATGGCTAGGTTGCCCCCTCTTTCTTTTTGCCCCTTGTATCTGGTCACCACTGTCTGTTTCTCCTGTGCACGGGCAGCTGGTATTTTTAGCCCTGCCCGTTTGGGTAGGCCCCCTGAGCCTATAAATAGGCGTAAACAATACCTTCCAGCGCATCAAGTTCGGATCCCCAAGCTTGCCGCCTGTGGTAGCGGATTCAAAATCTTCCTCTAGCGGGTACATGTCTGCATGGGTTCTCTACTCAAACCGCTGTAATGTTTTCTCTTATAAAGGAAAAGCCTGTAGCAAGAGAGGCATTCAGGCCGCGGCGGGCGAAGTCCGGTGTTGCCGCCTCGGGCGGTCTGCTCTGATTTTTTGCTCTGATCGCTAGTAACCGACTACCCGACAGTCTCCTCCCTCCTTCTTCCTCTGTGATCGAACGGTTAACTAGATGGTGTTGTTTTCACGCATCAACACATAGGAAACTTAAATAGTAAATATTTCCACTCCTACTGCCTGTCAAAATGACCTTTTGGTCACTTGACCTTTTGATCAAAAACTTATCCTTTTGGAAGACAATGACATAGCCAATATCACATAGTTGGTTTATGCTAATAAGATTGTGTTGCAATCCTTCCACATAAGCTACTTTTTAATGGAGACTATACCATTGGTAATCATACCATAGACTTTGGTAACTCCTCTATATGAACCAACAATGATGACTTTAGGTCCATTCCTCACTAGAGTATAATCCTTTAGATGGCTCCTATTCAAGTCATTTGTCTAGAACACCCACTGTCCAAGTACCTTATTGGAATTTGATGGTTACTTGGACTACCCTGCAATCACAGATTAATTTACCATAGGAAACCAAAAAGGTTTGGGTTTTTGGTTCATGTTAGCTTGAGAATAACTATGTCTACCTGTAGCTGCTATGATAGGAAGACCCACCATTGCCCTTGGCACACTAGGGTTATGCCAACAGTCTAAGACAAAGTGACTAACTTTACAATAACAACAACACTCATGGATAATGTATCTCCTCTTCTAAACAACATTTGATGTTTTTAAGCCATCCGTATTTATCTATTTAGAGGGGAGAGCATCAACCTTTTATGTTTCTTTCAATAAGGATTTGATTGGAGGTAAGTCAGTCAGTAGGTACACTTGTTTTATTTTGAATCAGATGTCTTCTTTGCACCTGGCATAGTGTTGATGGATTCAGAAATTGCCAAGGGAGGCTTACTAATAGTCTTCCTCATAGTCTTATTCTTTGTACAAGGAACATGGGGGTTGTCCATTGCCTTAACATTAAGAGTGGGAGCCGGAGCACCAAACACAAACAATCTATGATGGGCCATCTCGATTTCCTCATAGAGAGCCTTTAAGACACTCGATTTTGAATTACTTCGACATGAGTAAATCAAATTAAAATAACAAAGTAGATCTTAATAAAGTAAAATGCTACTTGACCGTTGGGGTTCCCGAAGTTTGAACAGGCGCCTCTTGGAGAAGTGCCCAACTGAGTTTAGGGAGTTTCGACCGAACTCTCCTCCCGTATTTGGATGCCTAAAAACTCGCCTTAAGTGGTGAACCTCACTATTGGATTTGACTCAAATCCGGGAGATTTACGTCATTCTCTCGAGAGAGGTGTATTCAACTCTCTTTACTCTTAGACGATCAATTCAAACTATGAGCCTCTCAGCTAGCTAAGAATGAAAACCTCAATAGAGATTATATATCGATAATATAGTCCTGCTATATTTAAATCAACAGTAAATCGAAGGTCAATACTTTAAAAAGAGAAAGAATGTTAGAACATCATAACTTGATCAACTCATCCTCAACTAAATGCAATTGAGTACTAATGAGGATTTACTGACTCATAATAACGTAGGAAATGAAAATAATTTTAAGAATATGCATAATAAGAAAGAGAGAGAGAGAAAAAGGAATAACAAATTATTTTATTTCTTATTGGAAAGAAGTCACCAAAAGGACAAAAAGACATTACAAAGAGAGTTTCCAAGAAGATTACAAGTATGATAAAAGAGATTGCAAGAACATTAAAACATGAAAAAATGAAGCTGAAATACTAAAAATAAAATGCTAATTGCTCTCTAGAAGGCTCAAATCTTGTCCCGGAATACTTGGAGCATGGTGTAATTTATAGGATTTTTTCGACAAGTTTACGCCCCCTAACACGTCTGTGTAGCGGGTGTGTAGGGTTTGTTGACTTCTACTGATGGAAATCTGGTGGGATGGCGATTGGCTCGGGAGTTGTTGAGCTGCACCAGTGACACGCACGTATAGGGGTGCGTGTAGGGTTCGACTTGTCAGAGGAGTGGCGCAAAGTCGCACTACAGTGTATCTTCGGAACTTGGCGGGACACGCCCTAAGTACATGCCCGTGATTGGGGCGTGTAAACTGGATTCTTCTTGAACTTTGATTGGGGCGAATCTGTGGTGGATTTTGTTACACGTCCAACGTAATTGCTCGTGTAAGAAGTACATGCTCGTGTCCCATGGGCTTGTAAGTTAGATTGTTCTAGAAACAAACTTCGGACCGTTGCTTCATTCCAATCGGGTTACACGCCAGAGGTACATGTCTGCGATTGGGGTATACGCCCATGACCTGGTGTACATGCCTGTGACCTGGTGTACACTCCCATGACCTGGGGTACATAAAGTGGAAAATTACCATAAAGTTTCAAAATTCTGAAAAATAGAAAATAAACTAAGTTTTAATAATTTTTATAAAAGAAACTAATTATATGCTCAAAATTCATGTAATATATAAGTTTAAACAAGAAAATGCAAAGATTTACCCAAGTAATTTAGACTAAATTGAGTATCATCAAATTCCCCCATACTCATGCTTTGTATGTCCTCAAGCTAAGATATAAAAACTAGCCAACATAAATTTAACTAATCAAAAGACTTATTTATGTCACACACCAGTACCCTATGAAATTCTGAGTAGGAAGAAAATGAAAGATAAATCTAAAGCTTTTACTTAATTATGAAGTTGCACTTTAAAATCTTTAATAACAAAAATAATCATCCAAAATTTTAGCCAAAAGTCTTTAAACAAATTGAAGCAATGTAATGAAGGAATAGTGCATTGAGTTATTACCATACCCTAAGAGACAAAATATAATCATGTCAATCTAAAATCAAGAATCTAAATTTGTACCCAACAAATTAATATGATTTGGAATTATCTATTCTTTTCTGCACCTGACTAAAAATGAACACATGAGCATGAGTCAAAAGGACTTTGTTAGGACCGAGAAATGGATTAGGTATATGATTTGGAATGATATTCAAAGATAAAATTTGTGGGTAACAATCGTTCTAAACCCAAGAATGAGTTGTATAGAAATTTCAACCATGAGGTAAGTATAAGCAACTTTCTTTTTTTTTCATTTCTTTTCTTTTATTAGTTTTTTTACAACATTATTTTTTAAAACAAAAGGCCATATAAAAATTCCTTTTGTAATTGGCCAAACACAAACATCTTCAAATAAAACCCATGTTTCTTGAATAATTTTCTTTTGAGCATACCCTTTTTGAAGTTCTCCAAATATCACACAACCCTATCACAATCCTAAAATTTAAATGAAACTCAAAAGTTTAGTGTGATCGAATAGGTTGGAAAAAATTGGCTTTGGTGAGATGATAAGTAGAGGTAGCAAGTAAAACATGGAAAAAGGCCCAAAAGAGGCTAACTAAGAGTTTATTTAAAAGGTTGGCAAGAAGGCTCAAACGAATTCAAAAATGGCCTAAATCATATTCATGCTCCTAAATTCATTTAAAGTAAAGGTTTTGAAAAATTTCGAGTAGAATAAGTTCTAGATTGCAAATAGAAACTAATGAAATTATCATAAATATAATGATAATATGCGTCTAGGATAATTCACATCTACTACACTAATCCAAAGTTACTATTACAAAAAATTTTAAACACCAAAATGAAAAATAGTGGATGAAGAATTTTTAAGAAACTAAAGAAAATAAAAGTAGAAAATAATGAAGAAGTGCAACATTTAGAAAAAAAATTTCAAATTGATATTCTACCAAGAATTAGAAACACAACATGACCAATAATTTATTCGTACAACATAATTAAAAAGAAGGATTATAAAAAATTCAAACTAGCTAAGTTTAAATAAAAGATTTTTAGAATAATAAAACACAAAAGAAGGGTTACTATTGATTCTACCAAAATTAGTATAAACAAAAATTATAAAAACTCATTTTCTCTAATTTTTTTTAAAAAAAATGGAGAGAAAATATTTTTTAGATTTTCAAAGTTTATAGAATTTTTTTTTTGAAATTTTCTAAAATTAGGAAAGACTTTAATGAGAAAAGGCTCCCCCCATACTTAAAATTAAGCATTGTCCCTAATATTTAAAGCAAAGTAGGAATAGGAAGAAAATAAAAGATTTTACGGGGGGAAAGATGGCTTCCTATCTAGCGAAGGAGGTGAAGATCGCAACAAAAATCGTGCAAGAAAATTGTTAATACAACAAAACAAACAAAATAATAGGGATAACTATGCGATGCCTCCCACAAGCGCTTTGTTTAAGGTCACGAGCTTGACCCACTTGCCAAAGATGAAAATTTAAGGCATAAGGTCGTACGAATCACTCTTCTCCAAGATGTGTCTCCTGGGAGGTATAACTTGAGGCGCTTCCCGTTCACTTTAAAAGAGCCTTTTTCCGGGTTGGAAATAAGAACCGTCGCTTATGGCCAAGCATCTTTAACCATAAAGGGGCCGGACCATCTTGACTTTAATTTCCCAAATAGAGGCGAAGACGAGAGTTATAAAGAAGGATGAGATTGCTCGGCGAAATGTTTTTCGAAAATTTGATATTTTCGTCGTGATAAAATGTTTTTCGCTCTTTATAAAGTTTATTACTCTCGTACGCATTTGACTTCCACTCATCGAGTTTGTTTACCTGAAATTTTTGTTATTCGACGGCTAGGGTAGTACCTAAATTTAGTAATTCGAGAACCCAGAATGCACGGGACTCTAACTCGACCGTAAAGTGGCAAACTTTTCCATTAACCAATTGATACGGCGTGCATTCGATGGTTGTCTTATATGATGTTTGATAGGCCCATAGTGCATCATTGAGCTTTTGTGTTCAATCCTCCTATTCATAGAAACCGTTTTTTCTAGAATGCGTTTTAGTTCCCGATTAACGATTTCGACTTGACCGTACGTTTGGGGGTGATAGGCAGTGGAGAGTTTATGCGTGACACCATATTTTGTAAAATTTTTGGTGAAATGACTATTGCAAAAGTCGGTTCCCCTATCACTAATGATATCGCGAGGCATGCCAAATTGAGAAACTAACCTTTTATGAATTAATTATAACTCGCGCATCATTGGTGGGGAGAGCTTGCTCTTTCGCCCACCTTGATACGTAGTCGATAATGACTAGAATATATTTATTCTGATAAGGAGGGAGAGGTCAAATGAAATCAATTCCCCAAATATCGAAAATTTCGCATTCTAGGAAAATATTTTGAGGCATCTCATCCCGGAGGGAGATATTACCCGACCGCTAGCATCAATCGCAGACACTCACATTGGTGTGAGCATCTTTAAAAACGGTGTGCTAATAAAAACTCGCTTATAGTGCCTTCCATCCGGTACGGTTTCCCTGATAATAACCACTCGTTAGTCCTTCGTTGCAGTGCCGTAATATTTGCAATCCTTCCTCACTTGAAATGCAACGTCTCACTGCCTTGTCTGCACAGACACGGAATAAGATGGTGTCTTCCCAAAAGTAATTCTTAAGTTAGAAAATAATTTCTTCTTTTGCTTACTCAAGAATTCTTTTGGCTAGAAACGAGCTATTAAATTATTAGCCAAATCGGTGAACCAGGGTATTGAAATAGTATTTTGATGTTTAAGAACAAGGAGGTGCTCTTCAGGGAAGTTATCATTAATATCGCCAAATTTTTTGCACCCCTCTTGTCCTTGATCTCTATATCAAACTCTTGCAAAGGAGTATCCATCGCAAAAGGCGGGGCTTGGCATTCATCTTACTTAATAAATACCTAAGGACGGAGTGATTCGTAAAGACAACAACTTTAGAGAGGGTGATGTATGACCTAAAGTTATCAAAAGCAAGCACGATCGCTAGAAGCTCCTTTTAGGTGGTGGTGTAGTTGGCTTGTGCATACATAAGTGTCTTGCTCGCATAATAAATTGGGTGAAAGAATTTATTCACCCATTGTCCTAAAATAGAGCCGACGATAATATCACTTGCATTGCACATAATTTAAAAAGGGAGAGACTAATCCAGTACGACTAGGATCGGAGAATTTACTAACTTCTCTTTAATAAGATTAAAAGCTACAAGACATTCATTATTAAAGACGAAAGAAGTCTCTTTTTCGAGAAGATGGGTTAACGACTTGGTGATTTTAGAAAAATTTTGAATAAAGCGCCAATAGAACCCTGTGTGGCTTAAGTAAATACTAATAGCTTTAATATTCATTAGAGGGGGGAGTTTTTCAATAACCTCGATCTTGGCCTGATCGACCTCGATCCCTTTGCTTGAAATCTTTTGGCCGAGGACAAATCCCTATCAGACCATAAAGTGGTTCTTCTCCCAATTGATGGCTAAGTTACTTTCCTCACAACGGATAAGCACACGCTCAAGATTTTTTAAATAGTTTTTAAATGAATTACAGAAGACCGAGAAGTCGTACATGAAGACTTCCATCACCTCTTCTACCAACTCACCAAAGATTGCCAACATACATCACTGAAATGTAGCTGGCGCATTGCACAAACCAAAAGGAATCCTTCTATAAGCGAAGGTGCCAAAGGTACAAGTGAAGGTGGCCTTCTCTTGGTCCTTGGGTGAAATAGGGATTGGAAGTATCCTGAGAGTCCACCGAGAAGACAGTAAAAAGAGTGACCGGATAGGCGTTCTAAGATTTGATCGATAAAATGTAACGGAAAATGGTATTTTAGGTGGGATCGTTAATTTTTCGATAATAGATGCACATCTGCCTTCCCGTAATAGTACGGGTTGGAATTAATTCATTATTTTCATTTGCTACCACCGTTACACCGCCTTTCTTTGGCACGACTTGTACTGGGCTAACACTAGTACAATCGGATATGTTTTAGATGACTCCCGCATCTAAAAGTTTGATCACCTCATCCTTCACGACTTCCTTCATATTTGGATTTAGTCATCGTTGGGGAAAGACAATATTACGTGAATTATCTTCCAAGAAAATCTTATGAGTACATAAAGATTGGTTGATCCCCTTTATAATGGATAGCTGCCACGCAATTGCGTGGCGATGATTTATTAGAACAAGAGCCAACTCAGAAATTTTTGAGCCGCTCAAATCAGAGGAGATGATGATGGGCAGCTTAAAGTTGCTCTCTAAAAATTGATATTTTAGATGATGAGGGAGTTCCTTCAACTCTAAGGTGGGTGGTTCCTCATAAGAAGTTTTGATTTTCAAAGTTTTGATGTGTAGTGGTTCGGGTGGTGTGGGGAGAGAGACTTCTTATACACAGAATAGCTGGGTGATAATGGGTTCATCGTATGATAAAGGTACTAACTTGGGTAGTGCAGAATTTTTTTTTTCAAAACATTCCTCTGGGTGAAAGTAGGAATCATCCTTTTCTAAGGTATTACACATCGAGGGATTTATACTAAAACTTACTTTATCATCTCCAACCCGAAGGAGGAGATTTCAATCACTTACATCAATAATTGTGGGGGAGGTGGCAAGAAAGGGGCGGCTAAGTATAAGGGGTACTTCGACATCCTCTTTGATGTCTAAAATAACAATCCACTAGGAAGATGAATTTGTCTACTTTAACAAGCACGTCCTCCACTATACCTACCGGATAATTAACTGATCAATCAGCTAACTGAAAACTCATGCTGGTTGGGTTCAGAAGTACTAACCCTAGCTTTTTAAATAAAGAAAATGACATTAGATATATACTTGCTCTCAAATCAGCTAGTTCGTTTTTTATAAACGAATTACCAAATAGGCACGAGATGGAAAACCTTCCCAGGTCATTAACTTTCTAGGGTAATTTGTTTAGTACTATCGTAGAGCATTTTATATTAAGAGAAATATCTAAAATATCCTCAAGCTTTTTCTTAATGGAGAGCAACTCCTTGATATATTTTGCATACTTCGACATTTGGGAGATAGCCTCACAGAATGGAACATTTATTTGAATTTGTTTTAAAATATCTAAACTTTTTTGTAACTTTCCTAGGCGCGCTCATTTTTCAAATTAGATGGATAAGGTATATTTGAACTAGAGGCGTGAGGTACGAACATTGCAGGCAAATTCGAAGCTAAAATAGGGGGAGGAGGAGAAGGAAGAGAAGGAAGTACCATAGGTTCATCATTTTTGAAGGCTACCTCCTTTTCACTGCAGTGGGTGATTGCATTTGCGCTTTCTCTTGGGTTTTGTTTAGTATTGCCTTGCAGAGTGCCTTATTGTTGCTCGAAGAACATTTTTTCTAGTTGGACCACTTGATTTTCTAAGATTTTAATTGACCCTATAATGTTCCTGATATTAGATACATTTGTGGCAACATACTTGGCAAATACCTCCTCAAGCGCAGAGGGATTTAGTGGTTGTGATGGGAAATAAGGTGGATTAAATTGAGGTCGGGGACTAGATTAAAAGAAGGATTTAGATTTTGAGAGCATTGAGCATTCCCTTGGTTGCTCAATGAAAAATTCGGATGGTTCCTATAACCCGTATTGTAGGTGTTGTTATACGGAGCATTGTTTGTGTTAACCCCAGAATCCGCCACATGTTCAGTTGGGCAGATCCTTCTCCCCTTCTAGCAGACTCGATTGCCTGAGTCTGCGTAGGTCGTAAGGACCATAGATCCAAGGATGCTCAGTAGCGGACTATACTTTTCAATCCGCCCAAGTCCCTGAGCAGGATTTCCAGTTTTCCTCCTTTAGCGGCGGATTAAATTGTCCAGTTCGCCTGGTTTGCTCAGCCTCGGTCAGCTTCCAGATCATTCGCCAGCTCTCCGGGCGGACTCAATCATCATCCCGCAGAGCTCGCAGACCCTTGGCCAGGATTGCGCCCTGTAGCCAGATGGCAGCTCCAGCCCGCGAGCCCATTCCACCCCTCTTACGCGAACTGCTTGTATTTTATTCATTGATTCCCGTCACCGCTTCCCGGTTCTCCTATACCCCGGGCAGCCGGTTATTTTAGCACTGCCCGTTTGGGCTAGCCCCCGAACCTATAAATAGGGGGAAGTGGTGCACCCAATGCACGCTGACTCGAGCCTAAGAGCCTACTTGTTAAACGTTGTGGACTCGAATCTCGGGCTTTGCGGACTCAAGGTTGCTCTCTGTTCTGTTCTCATTTCCTCTACTTGTAATCTGCTTTTTACAATCAAAGGAAAGCTCGTCGCAAGAGAGGCATTCAGGCCGTGACGGGCAAAGTGTGTTGTTGTCGTAGATCACGACTCTACTTTCTCGTTCTCTGGTCCGCTCAGTAGATTGGTGCTTACAGTTTTCCTTTTCCCCTTCTTTCCCCAGTGCTCGAACCATTAGCTGGTGGTGCTCGATTCCCTTTCGCTTTTCGTGCATCAACAGTTAACACGCATCCTTCAGATTCAAGTAGTTTTTTGAAACCAGTGGACAGAGATGTCAGATAGCCTAGCCCGTCGTTCAGATTACTCCAGCTCACCAAAAGATTATATATAAGAGGCCATTGAACAGTCTCGCTAGGAGGCTGAATGATCTCGCAGGGAGACCGATCAGCGACTTGATACCATCAGTCAGTCCTTGCTCGCGCTGACTCAGCGTCTTGCTCCTCAGGACACAAAAGACATTACGGACATCCCAGTTCGCTAGACCACAGTCCGCCAGAATCTGGTCCGCCAGACTCCAGCTCGCCAAACTCCTCTTTGGCGATCTCCTGCAGTCACTCCACAGCCTTGACATCGAGCTCAGCCCGCAGCTGCTCTGTGACCTCAACGTGATCAGTACGCTGTTGCGCGCTAGGGTTCGAAGAAAATAAACGCAACCGAACTAGCAATCCAATGAGGCAAGTATACCTATCGAATTGTAGCTAGGGGACACAAGTGTCGTACTGAAATCCTGGAACTGTTGAGTATGCTTACTCACACGAAGACTATTATCTTATCGACGGAAAAACTAGGGTTTTAGAGAATCTAATTGCAAGGAAGGAAGTAAAGCTAAAGCTAGAAAGAGAGCTATTACAGTTAATTAAAGAACATAAGAAAATCGATTACTATGAAAGGTTGAAAATAGGAAAAGTAAATGCACTCGATCAAGAATCACCTCGGCTAAAGACGATTAAGAAAATGCGATAAAAATCTTAACTTAATAGGATAAAGGTCCTTGACCGTGGAGGTTCCTAAAGCTTGAACAGGATTCTCTTGAAGTCGTGCCCAACTGAGTTTAGGAAGGTCCGACCGACTCTCGTCTAAATCGGAGGCCTAAAACTCACTTTACGCGGTGAACCCCACTTTTGGATTTTACTCCAATCCGGGAGATTTGGACGTCTGCCTCTCTCGAGGGGTGCGTACAACTCCCTTTACTCATGAATGCTCACTTCATTCTATCGGCCTCTCGGCTAGCCCAGAATGAAAGCAAAGGTGGAGGGTATATATTGATAATATACCTCCAACCCATGATTAATCAAGAGGTAATTCAAGGCCCTAACCTAAAAAGAAATGATTAATTAAAACATCATAACTTAATCGCTCTAACCTCAAATCATCAAGATCGAGTACAAGGAGGATTAGTTAATCATAATGGAGTGGAGGAGGGAGGGATGAGCAGTAAAGCATATAAAAGGAACACTATTAAAGGAAGAGCACTTATATTAATTAAAAGGAGTAAGTTACACTAATGAAATAGAAATTACAAGTGCAAGGAATTGAAAGTCCTATTCTAGCCCTATATTAAGCAATAAGAAAAAGCAAGATTATAACAAAAGCTAAGGCAAACTAAAAACTAAACTATGGTTAAACAAAAATTACAAAAGAGAGAGAGAGAGAGAGAGAGAGAGAGAGAGAGAAAAGCATAAAAAAGATCAAGAAACAAAGGGGTAGCACCTCCCCCACTCAACAAAAGCTTGCTGAAATGGAAGGGGGGGTCTTGAATTTATAGGAAAAATTCTCGGGTTGGTCACGCCCTACGACACGCCCTAGGGGTCGTGTCAGGGGGCGTGACATGTACGAAGTTGACCTCGGGCTCTTCATTCTGGCAGGAGGGATGATTGCTTCTGTACGTCGGTTGACACGCCCTAGGTCACGCCCGTGTAGGTTGGGCGTGACACGTACGTCGCGTCGAAATCATTGGTCGGAAATCCGTCAGTCGTTGGAAAAGTTGATGTCATGCCCCAGGTCACGCCCGTGACGGGGGGCGTGACAGTACTATTGTGTGCTGTGGCGGAACCTGCATTCAATGCGGCGGCAGGCTTTGCGGCAGAGGGCGACAAGCCCTCGATCACGCTTGGCGACACACCCGGGGAGGGCGTGTTAGGGGGCGTGACAACGGTTTTGTTCGTTTTCCTGTCCCTTCCAACAAAAGTCCTCGGGATCGGGTGACACGCCCTAGGTCACGCCCAGGGAGGGCGTGACAGTGGGGCGTGTCAGGTCATTTTTGACCAATTTTCTGAAAACCTTCAAAAGGTCAAGAAAATGTTAGTGGCAATAATATTTACATAAAAAGGATAAAAGATAAACTAAAAAGACATGATTTGTACATTATAAACTAAAAAAATACAATAATAGTTTAGGCTACAAAACATATTATCAAATTCCCCCAAGCTTAAGCTTTGCTTGTCCCCAAGCAAAAATATAAAAACTAGATATTTATAAAAAGGTCTAATCAAAAAGTTTTAATTAAGCCTACACAGGTACTATGCGGAATTCTAAGTAGGGAAAAGGTGAAATGTAAGTCTAAAACAATTATTTAGGTATGGTAAAACTTTTATAAACTTTACTCAATAAAAACAAATCATCCAAAATTTTAACGAAATTCATTAAATAGACTTAAGCAAAGCAATGAAAATGAAAAACACGCATTGAGTTGTTACTAGATCCAAGCAACGCATTATAATAATATCAATTTAATTAACAAAAATCTAGGTTTAAATACAAAACTAAAACTGATTTACTTTTTTCTTTTCTTAGTTGTTAAATAAAAATCAAAAAGTGTGAATCAAAAGGACTTAAATAGGACAGAAACGTTTGGTTTAGGAATATGATTGGGAGTGAAATTCAAAGATAAACGTGAAGGTTTAAAATCACACTAAACCAAAGCAAAGAGTTTCAAAAACTTTCATAAAAATATATATACATTTTTTTTCTTTTTCTTCTTTTTTTTCATTTTTTTTTCAAAACGAAGGCCATAAATATTTTTATTTTCCTTTTGAATTGGCCAAATAGAAATAAACATAACTTTTGAGCATACTTTTTTTTTCAAAAACCTTTCTCCCACAAAAATCACAAAATATCCTATCCAAATTGTCAAAATAATTTATGAAACTCAAAAAGGCTAGTGTGATTCGATAGGTTGGAAATTTTGGCTTTGGTGAAAATGAAATGAAGGGAGGAGCTATCAAATTTAATCGAAAAAAGGCTCAAAAACGGCTAACTAGTGGTAAAAGTTTTTTTGTTGGCAGGAAAGCTCAAACGAAAACAAAAACGACCTAAATCATTTTCACGCTTTTGAATTTATTTAAAACAAAGGTTTGTAAAATTTCAAAAAGCGAGTCCTAGATAATAAAAGAAGATTGATGAAATTAACTTGAAAATAAAGATAATAGGTGACTTGGATCGTTCACATCTACTACGTTATTCAAAAGTTGACTTTACAAAAATTATTCAAAAACGAAAAAGAAAATAGTGGATGATGAATTTTTGAGAAAGTAAAGGAAATAAAAAACAAAAAACCATAATAGAAATGCAAGTTTTAGAAAAATATTTTACCTTAACATGCTTCCGTGAATTAGAAACACAGCATGACCAACATTTTACTTGTGAAACATAATTAAAAAGGACGATTAGAAATATTATAATAAACTACGTTGTTTATAGAAAATTTTGAGTAAAACAAAAACAAAAACTAGGGGTACTATTGAAATACAAAAATGTCTAAACTATTCAAAAACACATATATATTTTTTAATTTTGTGAAATATTCTCTTTTTTTTTTGGATTTTGGAAAATTTTTTCTCTTTTTTTTGGAATTTTAAGATATTCTTTTTTTTATTTTGGAAATATTTAAAATATATACAAAAAGAAAATTTTTTACACTAAGCAAAAATGAAGGAGGAGGTCCTCCCCCAAGCTTAAAATAAACATTATCCTCAATGGCTAAAGAAGGGGATTGGATAAGAAGAGAAAAGTAAAGTACAGAATTGAAAGACAGAATTGAAAGACAGGTACTTCCCCGGATTTATTCGCTGCGAAAGCTGAGTGATGCCGCTCCCCCGAATGTTTTCTTTGGACTTCGTGATGGATTCATCAACGTTGGAGCAGGCGATCGCAGAAGCTTCAACTTGTCGGAGCCGTCTGAGGCCAAAAATTGTAAAATAAAGAAAACAGAAAAAGATAACTTGGGTTGCCTCCCAAGAGCGCCCTTTGGTTAAAGCGTCGTTGAGCTCGACGCATCAAAAAAATAATTTTGTCCAAGAATATTGTTGTCCAGAAATAAAATTGTTTTTAGCAAAAAATTAAAAGTTCAAAGTTAAAGTTCGTGAAGCAGAAACTTAATAATGTTTGGACTGATATCATCATCACCAGAAAAGTAGAGTTTAAGACGCTGACCATTTACTTTGAAATTACCCTTATCAGGGTGAGAAATTAAAATAGTTCCATAAGGAAATACTTCTAAAACAGAAAACGGGCCATACCAGCAAGATTTTAATTTGCCCGGAAATAAACGTAAACGAGAATTATATAAAAGGACTTGGTCGCCCGGCTTAAAGTTTTTAGGGTGCCTTAAGTGTTTATCGTGTAAACGCTTCGTCCGCTCTTTATAAAGTTTATTATTTTCATTCGCATAAGAGCGCCACTCATCGAGTTCATTTAGTTGAAATTTTTGAAGGTCAGCGACTGAGTGGGGATCGAAGTTTAAAAATTTTAAGGCCCAAAAGGCGCGGTGCTCTAACTCTACGGGCAGATGGCATAATTTTCCATAGACCAGCCGATACGGCGTACATCCGAGGGCGGTTTTGTATGCTGTTCGGTAGGCCCGTAGAGCATCGTCAAGTTTGGCTGACCAGTCTTTCCTAGAAGTTGAAACTATCTTTTCTAATATTCTTTTTATTTCTCTATTAACTACTTCGACTTGTCCGTTAGTTTGGGGTGGTAGGCAGTGGAAAGCTTATGTGTAACGCCGTATTTGGTAAGGATTTTTGAAAATTGCGCGTTACAGAAATGGGAACCCCTATCGCTAATGATTGCGCGTGGCGTACCGAATCTAGAAAATAATTTTTTTAAAAATGTGACTACAACTCGGGAGTCGTTCGTAGGAAGAGCTTAGGCCTCAGCCCATCGTGAAACATAATCAACAGCAACTAAAATATATTTGTTTTCGAAGCTAGAAGGAAGGGGGCCAACAAAATCAATTCCCCAGAGGTCGAAAATTTCGCACTCTAAGAAATAATTTCGCGGCATTTCTTTTTATTAGAAATGTTGCCCGACTGTTGGCAACATTCACACCTACTCACAAAGGCTTGCGCGTCTTTAAATAGGCTAGGCCAGTAAAAACCCGCGCAAAGCACCTTGTGAGCGGTGCGAGCAGCTTGATAGTGCCCACCTGTCGGACCTTCATGTAAATGTTTTAGAATATCAATTCCTTCATCATAAGAAACACATCTCCTTATCACTTGATCCGCACAAATTCTGAAAAGATGCGGGTCTTCCCAAAAGTAGTTCTTCCGCTCAGAAAAGAATTTCTTCTTTTGCTGAGATGAGAACTCTTTTGGGAGCACCTGGGCCACTAGATAGTTGGTGATGTGCGCGAACCAAGGAGAAGTAGATGTGTTAACTAAAAGCAGCTTCTCATCAGGAAAATAATCATTAAAAGATTTTTCATTTAATTTTTCTATAAAGGGGTTATCTAATCTGGATAGATGGTCGGCGGCCAAGTTCTCGGCTCCTCGCTTATCACGGATCTCTAAATCAAACTCCTGGAAGAGTAAGACCCAGTGAATCAAGCGAGGCTTGGCATCCATTTTGGCAAGAAGGTACTTGAGGGCCGAGTGGTTCGTAAAAACAATGATATTTTAAAGTGTAATGTAAGGGCGGAATTTATCAAATGCGAATAATACAGCTAAGAGCTCCTTCTCGGTTGTGGTGTAATTTTATTGTGCAGATGTGAGTGTTTTACTAGCGTAATAGATGGGGTGGAAGTTTTTAGATATGCGTTGACCTAATACGGCTCCCACCGCAAAACTACTCGCATCGCACATAATCTCGAAAGGAAGGTCCCACACCGGAGCTATCATAATCGGTGCGTTAATTAACTTTTCTTTAATTGATTCAAAGGCAGAAATACAAGAGTCATCAAAAATGAATGGAGCATCTTTTTCTAAGAGATGGGTGAGGGGCTTAGTGATCTTGGAGAAGTCCTTTATAAAACGACGGTAAAATCCAGCGTGGCCGAGGAAACTTCTTTTAGCTTTTATGTTTGTAGGCGGCGGCAACTTATCAATAACTTCTATCTTGGCAACGTCAACCTCAATACCTTTAGCAGAATATTTATGACCCAAAACTAACCCTTCCCTTACCATAAAATGGCATTTTTCCCAATTTAGGGCAAGGTTAGTTTCTTCGCATCGTTCTAAGGCTTTTTCGAGGTTTTCTAAACATCTATCAAAGGAATCGCCGAACACGGATAAATCGTCCATAAATACCTCCATAATGTTTTCTACATACTTGTCAAATATTGCGAGCATATATCGCTGGAATGTAGCTGGCGCATTGCACAATCCAAACGGCATTCTTCGGTAAGCGAAGGTGCCGAAGGGACAAGTAAACGTAGTTTTATCTTGGTCCTCGGGAGAGATGGGTATTTGAAAGTACCCCGAGAGGCCATCGAGAAAACAATAAAAGCTATGGCCGGATAATCATTCTAAAATCTGGTCGATAAACGGTAAAGGAAAGTGGTGCTTACGGGTGGCGTCATTCAACTTACGATAATCTATACACATACGCCAACCCGTCACCGTCCGTGTCGGGATTAATTCATTATTCTCATTACTAACTACGGTTATCCCTCCCTTCTTTGGCACTACCTGAACGGGGCTAACCCACTTACTGTCTGAAATAGGGTAGATAATTCCTGCATCTAATAATTTCATAACCTCGCCCTTAACTACTTCTTTCATATTCGGGTTTATACGGCGCTGAAATTGAATACAGTTACGCGAATTATCTTCCATTAAAATTTTATGGGCATAGAAAGATGGGCTTATGCCCTTGATATCAGAAATTTGCCAAGCAATAGCCCGACTATGCTTACGTAGAACTAGAAGAAGTTTATCGTTTTGCGTATCCGTGAGGTAGGCCGAAACGATAACTGGTAACTTGGAATCTTTTTCTAAGAAAGCATACTTCAGGTGTTTCGGAAGTTCTTTAAGTTCTAGGGTAGGGGGTTCTTCATAAGACGATTTAGAGATTCTTTCTTTTTCAAAAATAATATCTTCATAAACTTTTTTATAAGGAACGTAATAAGGGGTGGGGCTAGCAGCCAAGACGGCTTCTTGTAGCGATTCAGCGGGAAGAAAAGAGGAAGAACAAAAATCAGAAAATTCTTTTTCAAACTCAGAAAGACAATCAGAAGATTCATCACTTCCCTGCAGCGATTCAGCGGGAAGAGAAGAAGAAAAACAAAAATAAGAAAGTACTTTTTCAAAGTCGGAGAGGCAGTAGGAAGATTCATCACTCACGGCGTCTACGAAAAAACATGAGTCATCATTTGCTAGGGTGTTCTTCATCGAAGGTGTGATAGAAAAAGTGACTTCGTCGTCGCCTACTCGAAGGAAGAGCTTACCATTGCTTACATCAATGATGGCTCTGGAGGTGGCAAGGAAGGGTCGGCCAAGGATCAGGGGAACCTCGACGTCTTCTTCGATGTCCAAAATGACAAAGTTCACCGGGAAGATGAACTTGTCGACTTTTACTAGAACGTCCTCCACTATTCCTAACGAGTACTTGACGGATCTATCAGCTAGCTGGATACTCATACGCGTGGGGTTAAGGCTACCAATTCCTAGCTTTTTAAACAACAAAAAGGGCATCAGGTTTATACTCGCGCCTAAGTCGGATAACGCGTGTTTAACAAAAAGATCACCGAAGACACACGGGATAGAGAAACTACCCGGGTCACTGATTTTCTTCGGCAAACTGTTTGTTAAAACAGCGGAGCACTCGGCGTTTAGCGTGACGTGCGAAAGATTCTCTAACTTCTTCTTGTTGGTGAGGAGGTCCTTAAGATACTTGGCGTATTTCGGCATCTGTGAAATAGCCTCGTGGAAGGGAAGATTAATGAGGATTTGCTTGAAGATCTCTAAGAAGCGGGAGTACTGATCATCTTGACGTTGTCTATTAAGTTCGGAGGTATATGGATGAGTTGAATTATTTTTGAAGATGGGTGGTGGAGTGAGATTTGTTTCTAAAGCGGGGGTGATAACTTCTTCAGCAGAGGGTGGAATTTTTAAAACGGGAGCGGAGCTTTGATTTTTAGAGGCGGGAGCGGAGCTTGCCTCGGGCTATTCACTTGCCATACCGGAGACTTGATTCCCACTCCGAAGAGTTATAGCTTTCGCTTGCTCTCTCAGGTTGGGTTCGGTATTGGAAGGAAGAGACCCTGCGGGTCGCTCAGAAATTATTTTCGCGAGCTGTCCTACTTGATTTTCTAGACTTTTTACGCTTCTGGTTAAAGTTCTTATAGTAGCGTCATTTGTGGTGATATATTTAGAAAGTAATTCCTCCAAGCTTGGAGGTTTTGAATAATTTTGAAGAGGTGGTGGTGGTGGTGGTGCAGAAAAATCATTTTGCGGTGGTGGGCGCATTGCATTCGATGGATTACTCCATGAAAAGTTCGGATGATTTCTTAAAGCAGCGTTATAACTATTCGGAAAATTAAAACCAGGAGGATGAAATTTCGCAGCAGAAAAATTATTAAAAGTAGTTCTAGGCATATTATTAACATAATCTAAATGTTCTAGAGTAGGGGTTGCAGATTCCCATACCTGAGGGGCGGAGGCAGCAGTCATCTCCGTGATTTTTTTGCTTAGGATTTCTACTTGCAGAGCGAGCTGGGAGACGTTGTCCACTTCATAGATACCTGCAGGCTTGTTCGGGCGGGACCTAGGCACATTCCACTGATAAGTGTTCATGGCCATGTCCTCAAAAAGCTCAAGAGCTACTTCCGGGGTCTTATGATTTAAAGTACCGCCAGAAGCTGTGTCTATCATTTGCTTCGTGCTTTGATTTAGCCCGTTATAGAACGTCTGCACTTGTAATCATACAGGCAGTGCATGATGTGGGCATCGTCTTAATAATTCTTTAAATCTCTCCCAGGTTTAATATAGGGTTTCAGAGTCTATTTGTCCGAAGGCAGAGATATCGTTCCAAAGTTTTGCAGTTTTAGCTGGCGGAAAATACTTGCCAAAAATTTTTCAGTTAATTCATTCCATGTGGTTATGCTATTCTTAGGAAGTGTGTTCAGCCACTGCTTAGCTTTAGTTCTTAAAGAGAAGGGGAAGAGTCTCAGCCTGATTGCATCATTTGTGACACCATTTATCTTGAAGGTGTCGCAAATTTCAAGAAGCTAGCTATATGTGCGTTCGGATCTTCATCTTGAAGTCCGTCAAATTGCACATATTGCTGCACCATTTGAATTATGCTAGGTTTTAATTCGAAGTTATTATTTGCTATAGCAGGGCAGACTATACTAGATTCGGTTCCCTCGAGGTTCGGTCGTGCATAATAGGACATAGTCCTTTGCACGGCCTCATCTACGTTGGGTTCTTCCATTCTTAAAGTAGCAAATGACTCGGAGTCCTCAACCGGCACTTAGATAGTAGGACCTTGAAATCACGATCTTCTCCGAAGAGTACGCTCAATTTCGTGGTCCAAGTCCAAAATAACCGATGGACTCCCGCGGTTCATGCACTAAAAGAACAGAAAAGAAGAAAAGAAAGAGAAAAAGGATAAACTAGAAAGAAAGCTAGATTAGAATTTTTTTTCTTCTTGTTTTTTTTTGAAATAGATATTTTTATAGATTAACTCTCGAACTTCCCAAGGACTACCCTGTGAAGGGTTCCCAAGGTACTAGACAAGATAGTGGCGCTTTAAGCCCTTTGCCCTTTTCGAGAGAATTTGGTGGCCTAGAAAAATTGTGAAGTTGATTACTATTAAGAGCGGTGATAAATTTATTTGATTTTTAAAACTTTTAAAGAAATAAGATAAGAAAGAGAAAAGATAAAATTAATAGGTTCGTGTTTTCAATTTATCAACGAAAGTTAGATCCCCGGCAACGACGCCAAAAACTTGTTGCGCGCTAGGGTTTGAAGAAAATAAACGTAACCGAACTAGCAATCCAATGAGGCAAGTATACCTATCGAATTATAGCTAGGGGACACAAGTGTCGTATTGAAATCCGGGAACTGTTGAGTATGCTTACTCATACGAAGACTATTATCTTATCGACGGAAAAACTAGGGTTTTAGAGAATCTAATTGCAAGGAAGGAAGTAAAGCTAAAGCTAGAAAGAGAGCTATTACAGTTAATTAAAGAGCATAAGAAAATCGATTACTATGAAAGGTTGAAAATATGAAAAGGAAATGCACTCGATCAAGAATCACCTCGGCTAAAGACGATTAAGAAAATGAGATAAAAATCTAAACTTAATAGAATAAAGGTCCTTGACCGTTGAGGTTCCTAAAGCTTGAACAATATTCTCTCGAAGTCGTGCCCAACAGAGTTTAGGAAGGTCCGACAGACTCTCGTCTAAATCGGAGGCCTAAAACTCGCTTTACGCAGTGAACCCCACTATTGGATTTTACTCCAATCCGGGAGATTTGGACGTCTGCCTCTCTCGAGGGGTGCGTACAACTCCCTTTACTCCTGAATGCTCACTTCATTCTATCGGCCTCTCGGCTAGCCCAGAATGAAAGCAAAGGTGGAGGGTATATATCGATAATATACATCCAACCCATGATTAATCAAGAGTAATTCAAGGCCCTAACCTAAAAAGAAAAGATTAATTAAAACATCATAACTTAATCGCTCTAACCACGGATCATCAAGATCGAGTACAAGGAGGATTTGTTAATCATAATGGAGTGGAGGAGGGAGGGATGAGTAGTAAAGCATATAAAAGGACCACTAGTAAAGGAAGAGCACTTATATTAATTAAAAGGAGCAAGTTACACTAATAAAATAGAAATTACAAGTGCAAGGAATTGAAAGTCCTATACTAGCCCTATATTAAGCAATAAGAAAAAGCAAGATTACAACAAAAGCTAAGGCAAACTAAAAACTAAACTATGGTTAAACAAAAATTACAAAGAGAGAGAGAGAGAGAGAGAGAGAGAGAGAGAGAGAGAGAGAGAGAAAAGCATAAAAAAGATCAAGAAACAAAGGGACATCACCTCCCCCACTCAACAAAAGCTTACTGAAATGAAAGGGGGGTCTTAATTTATAGGAAAAATTCTCGGGTTGGTCACGCCCTACGACACGCCCTAGGGGGGGCGTGTCAGGGGGCGTGACATGTACGAAGTTGACCTCAGGCTCTTCATTCTGGCGGGAGGGATGATTGCTTCTGTACGTCGGTTGACACGCCCTAGGTCACGCCTGTGTAGGTTGGGCGTGACATGTATGTCGCGTCGAAATCATTGGTCGTAAATCCGTCATTCGTTGGAAAAGTTGATGTCACGCCCCAGGTCACGCCCGTGATGGGGGGCGTGACAGTACTGTTGTGTGCTGTGGCGGAACCTGCATTCAATGCGGCGGCAGGCTTTGCGGCAGAGGGCGACACGCCCTCTGTCACGCCTGGCGACACGCCCGGGGAGGGCGTGTTAGGGGGCGTGACAGCAGTTTTGTTCGTTTTCCTGTCCCTTCCAACAAAAGTCCTCGGGATTGGGTGACACGCCCTAGGTCACGCCCAGGGAGGGCGTGATAGTGGGGCGTGTCAGGTCATTTTTGACAAATTTTCTGAAAACCTGCAAAAGGTCAAGAAAATGTTAGTGGCAATAATATTTACATAAAAAGGATAAAAGATAAACTAAAAAGACATGATTTGTACATTATAAACTAGAAAAATACAATAATAGTTTAGGCTACAAAACGTATTATCATATGCCCCTCTGATGGACTTCTTCAGAGAGGCGACCAGGGGCACTCCAGCCCGCTAGCTCGACTTCCCTGACCGTAAACCGCCGAACCCGCGGACCCTTTCGTTCCAGTCCGCCCCTCCTATCCTGCAGAGTTCTAACTCCATCTCCCTTCGTCGATAGAATCCGATGGGAGTCTTCTCCTAATAGCTTTAGAGAACCCCGTATTTTTTTCTACTCAGGGGAGACTGATCTAATTGCCCATCTGCAGGCATTTGAAGTGGTTGTTGCCTTGAGATGCCTCTCCGATGCCTTGAAATGTAAGCTTTTGGTTACCACTCTCGATGGACAGACGAGAGAGTGGTTCTACGAGTTGCCTTCGGGCATAATTTCTTCCTTCGCTGAGCTTCACAGTGAACTCTTGTTGAGGTTGCTACCTCAAAAAAGAGAAAAGATGGACCAGCGGCTCTCTTTGACATCAAGCAAAGGGATAATGAATCAGTTGCATAGTTTGTTGCTCGCTTTCAAAAAGAGATCCAGGGGGTGAGGAATGGGAACCCCAATTATTATAAGTTTGCCCTAATTCATGCCCTCCGGGAAGGCCTTTAAAATTTCAAAGCAACAACGAAGTCACCATCCACCTATCAGGAATTGATCGCAATGGTCAATCGCTTCATTGAGGGCAAGAATGCCAACCCGACCTATATCTCATCCCTGACAGCTAAGGCTAAAGGAAGGGATGCTTCCAACTCTTCTTCTAGCAACCATCATCACAATAAGCCTCCTCAGCCCGACTTCTAGCCTCACTCTCAAAGGGGTCGGAACCTCCGCCATAAGAAACCCTTCATTGGCCATCAACAGTTTCATGATCAGAGACTGCCATTGGCCGCCACTCCCGCCGTACCGCTTCAAGCCCTTCCTATTCTTCAGAATGCCTTGCCTGCCGCAAGGCCGTATGAGAACAGATCCATGGAGTAGCTTGCAGATCTGGGACTCGACATTGAAGAGGTCGTCTAGATCATTCAAAGAAAATCAGAGTAAAAGAAGCAAGGACCTCAAAGAGAGTGGAGGCCAAGGAACAATTTCCAGTTCTGTGAATTCCACAGAGAGAAGGGTCACATAACTACAGACTGCAAGGCCCTCGTCAGTTGTTTGAAAGATTACTTGCCGAAGGCAAGATCAAGGATCTGGGAAAGAAAAGTGATTCTTCAAAGCCTTCCACCTCCAAGGGCAAGGAGGTGGCTGAAGTTCAGTTAGAATGTGTGGAGATAGAGGATGTAGGCCGTCTGGGGCCTATCAATGTTCATCTTGAGTGTTTTGATGCAAATGATGAGGGTTACCTGGGGAGAATCTCCTATATTCATGGAGGAAAAAGGACTGAAGCTTCTCGGAAGTCTTAAATTGCGAGGGTTTCCAGAGCAGAGGTCGCCTCTTCTTTCTCCTCTTCTCCATCTGGTGAAGTTTCCTTTTGCCAGGAAGATCTTCCTCAAACTTCCAATCTGTTTGATGATGCTATTGTAGTCAAGGCAGCCATTGAAGATTATATAGTGGATAGAATTCTAATCGATACACGAAGCTCAGTCAATCTCCTATTCAAGTCAACCTTCGAGGCCCTGAGAACCTGGAAGCCTTTGCTTTCCACCGAAGGGCGCTCTACAGTTTTTCAGGAGAAAACAAAGAAGTGGAGGGGAGCTTCACTCTCTCGGTAAAGTTTGGACGAACGGTCAAGCCAATTAAGTTCATAGTGGTCGATGCTCCTAGATGTTATCATGCAATCTTTGGAAGGCATTTGCTTAACAAGTTTCAAGCGGTGGTTTCGACTTACCACCTTGCAATCAATTTTTATGCTGATGGCAAGATGTGCAGGGTCAGGAGCAACCCAAGGCAGGCTAGAGAGTGTTATCTTCGAACAGTCAACATGACTGAAATCGCCTCTCCCGTCTTCCCAGTAGTAGCAGAAACGTCTTCTCAGCCAGAGGCTGCCGTTGATAGTGATGTAGCTCACCTGGAACCTACCCAGGTGACGCAAGGAGTCCCCATTTCTGAGGGGGAGGAGAGGAAGCTCTTCATTAACTCAGAATTACCAAGAGATCAAAAGGCCGAGTTGATCTCCTGTTTGCTGAAGAATCTGGATGTCTTCACTTGGGCTGTGGAAGACATGTCAGGCATTGATCCGGATGTTTCTTTCCACCACCTCAATGTTGATCCCATCTTTAAGCTAGTGTAGTAGAAGAAGAGGGATGTGGCAACAAAGCTCGCTGATCCAATTAGAGAGGAGGTCTCGTAGCTCCTCAAGGCAAATTTTATTCGTGAAATCCAATAACCTAGGTAGATATCAAATATTGTAATGGTTAAAAACCAAAAGGGAAATGGTGAATGTGTGTGGATTTTACTCGTTTAAATAAAGCGTGCCCCAAAGATTTTTATCCCTTGCCTTAGATAGATTCTATAGTTGATTCTGCGGTTGGATACTCTTTTATGAGTTTTTTAGATGCATTTTCTGGTTACCACCAAATAAGAATGCATAAGCCCGACATTGCTTATACGTCCTTTATTACCAATGATGGTTGTTATTGTTATCTTATAATGCACTTCGGGCTCAAAAATGCTGGTGCAACCTATCAATGCATGATGGATCGTGTGTTTAAGGGAAAAAGGTAGAAACCTTGAGGTGTACGTAGATGATCTTCTGATCAAAAGCAAGTCTTTTTCACTACACCTGTAAGATCTAGTAGAGACTTTCTCTACTCTACGTAGATATAAAATGAAACTCAACCCAT
This sequence comes from Platanthera zijinensis, assembly GCA_039513925.1. Taxonomy (NCBI): domain Eukaryota; kingdom Viridiplantae; phylum Streptophyta; class Magnoliopsida; order Asparagales; family Orchidaceae; genus Platanthera; species Platanthera zijinensis. The sequence continues at coordinate 119,634,133 of CM077092.1, forward strand.
CAAAGTGCACTTTTGGGGCAAGTAAGGGGAACTTCCTTGGTCATCTCTTTACTCCAGAAGGACTTGCCCCTAACCCTGACAAAGTTTAATCCATCCTTGATATTGCTCCTCCCCATTCTCCAAAAGAAGTTCAGCAGTTAGGGGGGAGGTTTGCAGGTCTCAGGAGGTTTATCTCTCGGGTTGGAGATAAGAGTGCATCGTTCTTTAAAACTCTTCGAGGAGAGTCAAAATTTCAATAGACGGAAGAGTGCTCTGAAGCCTTTGAACAGTTAAAGAAATAAATGACTTCGACACCTTTACTGCAAAGCCCCCGACCAAGGGAGATGTTGTTCTAATACTTAGGAGTTGTCCCTAAGGCAGTCAGCTCAGTTCTCCTTCAAGAAGAAAACAGCAAGCAGTTCCCAATTTATTATGTCAGCCACATTCTCAATGATCCAGAAACGAGATATCCAATCCTGGAGAAGTTGTCCTTTGCATTGGTTATGTCTACTCGTTGACTCCGTCCTTACTTCCAGGCACACTCAGCTCAAGTAGTCACTAATCAGCCTTTGAAAAGTGTCCTGGAAAGACCAGAGCATTAAGGCAGGTTGGCCAAGTGGGCAATTGAATTAAGTGAATTTGAAATTTCTTATGTTCCCAGGACAGCAATTAAAGCTCAGGTGCTAGCAGATTTCCTGATTGATACTGCAGAAACCAGTTTTGATCAAGCAGAAAGATCGCCTTTGACTTGTACCATCTAAGTTGATGGTGCCTCAGGCAGAAATTCTTCTAGAGCAGGAGTGGTTCTGATCAATCCAAATGGCATAAAACTTGAGCAGACAATCAAGTTCTTTTTTCTAGTAACAAATAACCAGGCAGAGTATGAAGCCTTGCTAGCAAGCTTGAGGCTTGCAAGAGAGCTCAGAATTGACCATGTGAATATAAAGACTGACTCTCTGGTGATGGCGTCACAAGTTCTTGGTATCTTTGAGACCAGAGAGCCTGTGTTGAGGAAGTACCTTGCCCTTGTAAAAGTTGAAGTTGGGAGATTCTAAAGTTTCACTACTGAACATATTCCAAGATCAAAAAATGAGGTGGTAGATGTTCTTGCCAAGCACGGACTTCCAATAGGAGGAACAACTTCTGAACTCTTCTGCCCGGCAAGGGATGAAGAAGAGTTAATGCAAATTGATCAGCGTCCCTCTTGGATGGACCCGCTCATTCTTTACTTGTCAACTAGAAACTTTCATCGGTCAATAAAAGATAAGAAAAAATTCAAGATAAAATAAGCCTACTATTATCTGGTGTTTGGTGTTCTATACAGAAAAACCTTCTTGTATGCAATGGCAAGATATGTTTCAGAAGATGAAATTACTGCTATTCTTCACGAGGTGCATTTTGGTGAGTGTGGAAGTCACTAAGCAGCCAGAACCTTAGAAAGAAGGATCCTACGACAGGGTTATTTCTGGCCTACTATGAAGAGAGATTCTGAGGATTATGCAAGAAAGTGTGTTCAGTGTCAGAAGTTTGCTCCACTTCAGCATCATGCTGCTCAGTCACTCAGATCGATCGTGACTCCTTGGCCCTTTACAGTTTGGGGAATGGACCTCATTGGTCCTTTTCCCATGGCAAGCAGACAACGATGCTTAATCATAGTGATGATTGATTACTTCAGTAAATGGATCTAGGCTAAGGCACTGGCATAAACAATGACTCAAGTCGTAAAGAATTTCATTTGGGGCAAGATAGTCTGCCGACATGGTATTCCAATGGCAATAATCACTGATAATGGACCATAGTTCAACAATGTTGAGATGGTTTATTTTTGCAAGCAGATCAGAACAAAACTATGTTTTGCATCAGTCCATCATCCTAGAAGTAACGGTCAAGTTGAAGCATCCAACAAGCAGATCCTCAGCTTGCTCAAAAAGAAAGTGCAGAATCTTAAGGGCAGTTTGGCTGATAAACTCCCTTCGGTTCTTTGGACTCTAAGAATAACGCCTTCATCTGCAACAAGAGAAACTCCATTCAAGCTTTATCATGGTTCGGAAGCTCTTATTTCGGTTGAGTTTGAAGTCCCATCGCCAAGAGTCATGCTTCCTAGACAAGGCGTGGAGGACTGGCTTGAACTAAATAACGAAGAGATGAAGTTCAGCTTGGAATATATTTAAGAAATAAGAGATAAGGCAGTAATAAGGCAAGAAGAGATCAAGAGAAGAATGGTACGCTACTTTGATAAGAACGTTAGGATCAAACACTTTCAGGTGGGAGATCTGGTTCTTAAAAAGGTTGATATTGCTGCAAGAGTCGGCTGAGTTGGAAAGCTTAATCCAAGTTGGGCTAGGCCATTCATTGTTGAAGAAGTACTCAAGAACGGGGCTTATCACTTGAAAACATATGAAGGAGAAGAAGTGGCACATACATGGAGTGGAGATGATCTAAAGAGGTTCTATTCCTGAACCTCCTCCTCCTTTTTTCCTTCCTATGTAAACTTTTCAGAGATTGTCATTAATAAAGAGCTCCTTGCTAACACTTCTTCAAGTGTCCTTTTGTCTCTTAAATATTGGCAGTTAATACATTGAGCAAGAGTGACTTCAAATGGTTCTATCCCTGAACCTTCTCTTTTCTCTCTTATGCGAGTTTCACAAAAGTTTGTATTGATCAAAGTCTTTCATACTGACACCTTTTTAAATGCTTTCTTTCTTTTGTACCTCAAACACCTCCAGCAGTTGCCTAATACCAGGATACATCGCCGAGTTGTGCTGAAACCTCCCTTAGAACCGTTGACATTAGCGTAACACCACGAAGATCACGTGTTGCAGGGAGATTTCGTGTCGTGTAGTCGGAGCTTGCAGTTCTAGTGGCGCAGGACACTTGATTTTGGATCTCGGCTAGTACCTGACCCCACCTCTGCATTTTGGAGGGACAGGGTGGAGGTTAGCTCTACCACGCCATTTATGGGATATCCTTGTGACTTTGATGATCGCGTGTGGAAAGCAATGCTATACGCACTTACCCACGGGTCATTTTAGTTTGCGACCCTCGAACACTCCTTGGTACCCTCTGTAACACCCTGAAACTCAAAAGAGGGACGGGTGATGTTTTAAGCCAAGTCTGGGACTTGGAGCAGGTGTCACAGGCATGTCACGGGCGTGACACGGGCGGGTCGCAGGCCGTGTTCGGCCAAGATTTTGTATTTTAGGCCCTGATCGTGGCCGTTCATTTCTTTGCTATGGGATCCAACGGCTGGGGGCTGGGTCTGAGGGTTTAAACCCGGAAATAGGGTTTAGAAGCCCTCATTTCACTTGGCTATTCTCTTTCTAAAAGTCTAGAGAGAAGGGATAGCAAGAAGGATGAAGAAGGCCAAGATCCGGTCATCGGCGGAGCTTCGGAGCTCCAAATTGCGAGCCGTCTTTGGATCCGCAGAGGCAAGGAGATTGTGGTGCTTTCCATCTGTGTAGTTTTCCATGGCGTTAAGGAGAAATGCTAGGGAAACGATTCTCATCCTAGGGCTTGTGAAACCCTCTTTTCTTTTGCATAGGAAGCCCTCTCCCGCGAGTGAGCAAAGAGTTGAGGCGTTCCTTGGGGTAGATATGTAAAGTCCCCCTTGTGTAGTCCGTATGCATAAATGGGCATAGGCATTGTGTGTGAAGCCTATCCGGACAAGTTGGTCTGGATCGGTGATGTTGCATTGCATTTGAACCGGGGAAGACTCCGGGTGTTTGGGCGTTTTCGGGTTTTCTACGTGGTAGATTGCAACAGGGAGCCTTAGAGACTAACTCCAAGGTGCACTCGGAAAACTGGGCAAAAGCGTTCTTTCCAACATGGTGGTCGGGGAGCCAACGTGAACATAATCAGGTTATGTGATTATTGTGGTGGAAATGGGACTCGGTGAGTTTTGACCTGCGCATATGGCTTAAATTGCCATTACGGTGTGAGCACGGGTCAAGCGGAACCGTACCCGATCTATGTTGTTCGGTGGAACCGTTGGCATGGATGAGGGTCTTCGGCGGTCTATGGCTTAAATTATCGTGACCAAGGCCAGGAAGGAAAAATGCTCATATTGTTGGCCGTACAAGGGGCGGTGGTGGAACGGGAACGTCTATGGCTTGAATTGACGTTACATTGGCCGGTCCACCGTGAATTTGTCCTGAGTGCACGGGGTGTGTGGCCGTGCGAGCCTAAGCCTGTGATGAAGTGTTTTTACACTATTTTGATGCTTATACTAATAAAGTGCATGAAAAGAGCATCGCCGCTCCGATTTTGGGGCGGGATCGTTATAATTTGGTCAGCATTGCTGACCGTTATTTTGTTTACCACCGGGCGGTGGATTGTGGCTTGCAGGTGCTGCGGAGCCGAGCGGGAAATAGCGGGCTAAAGACCATGATGTTGTGCTTGCCCTCGAAGGCCTAACTCTTGTTTATGTTTCCCGTTTATCTCATGTATGGCCGGCCTGCATGCCGAGGTTTGAAAGACATGTTTTGTTAAGCAAACATTGTAAGGCCTTAAGGCCAGTTGTTGTGTGTATTCAACATTCCTATGTTTTTGGTTCAGTGGACATTCATGATAGCAAGGTTCTTAATTATGCAACTTAATAATTGTTCCCGCTAGATGTTATGTAGGACATTGTGATTGGTTGAATGGTTTCAATAAGTAACAAACCGGTCTGTCCGTAGTATATGGCGTCGGGCCCCGGCCAGACCTACTGCTATATGTTATGTGACAGATAGGTGTGTTACAAATTGGTATCAGAATATCGGTTTCGATCAAGCTTAAATGAATTCGTGGACGAATTCACTTTTAAGGGTGGTGAGCACATGTATGTGCGTAATCGTTATAACAAGAAAAGAACCCATGAATGTCCACTTAGGAATGAAAATACACATGTTTGAGGAACCTGTGTGTTCCTATAATTGCTGTTTGCAATATTGTTGTGTCGCTTATCGGTAATTTGAATGATTATAAGTGACCAGAAGTGGTGATGGACCGTTCGGAACGGCCAGGTTCTTAGGCAAGCAACGCACCTAATGATGCGCCTATAACACCTCCTTAAGCCGAGACCATTAGATTGGTGGCAGAAGCTATCTTTGCAATGATTAATGCACAGCCTACATGGCAGGTGCAGCAGCCTGCTCCTGCTGCGGAGCAAGTGCTGCTCCAAGTGGCGGAGCCTAGGAGGGTGGAACAGGTGATTGTGGAGCTGGATTTGCCTCGGAGAGCAACTGAAAATCAACTTAAGCATGTGATGGGTTTCCATCCACCAGTGTTCTCAGGAACAGGAACCCCGACTCAGGCAGAGGATTGGCTTTCGAGAGTCAATAGAGTGTTGATAGCAACGGAGACAGAAGAGTGGTAGAAGACCACGATTGCAACGTTCTTGTTGGACGGGGACGCAAGGTTATGGTGGGAAGGGCTGGAGCAACACCACCTGAGGGGAAGACAGTTGGCAGATGTCTCTATGGGGAAATTCTCAAGTTTGTTTATGGCTCGGTACCTCCCCTCAGCCCAGAGGATCGCGTTGGAAAATGAGTTTCAAAAGTTGGTGCAAGGAGACAACACCGTGAACGAGTATCTCCACGAGTTCACTCGTTTGGGAAGATACGCTAGCGCTACCTTTGCCGACGAGGAGCGCAAGACGAATCGCTTTTATGAAGTGTTAAGAGATGAGCTGATGTTATTACTGTCGGGGCCTATGGCGCAGGGTTTCCTAACCTTGGTCAATACGGCCCGGTCCTTGGAAACGTACATGAAGAACGTGCAAGCGAAGAAGGAATCCGGTGGCAAGAAATCGGAGTTCAAAGCGCCGACTACTTCGAAGTCGGGTTATCGTAGGTTCTACAAGAAGGCTAGGACTTCAGGTCAAGTCCCTTTTTCAGGTGCCTCGGGGACGACTACCAACCGAACCCCGGGCACTTGTTATACTTGTGGAAAGATGGGGCACTTTGCCCGCGACTGCTAGAGCGGACGTCCAAATTCCGAGAGAAAATAAGGGGCCACTTATGAAGAAAAGGGTAAGGCGGTGGATTCAACCGCGTCCCATTATGCTCCGACTTAACCGAGAGTCTACAACTTGGGCCAACAAGAGGCCATCAAGCAAGCCAACGTGGTGAGAGGTACGGTTTAATTTATAGCAAGTTAGCTTTAAATACTATTACCTAGTACTTGTTAGCTTAATACTGTTTGTATAGGCTTTGTTCTTATTGGCGATAGTCCGGCACGAGCACTATTCGATACGGGAGCTTCACACTCCTTTTTGTCCGAAAGCTTTATATCGTGCATCGGATTCCCTTCTTCGATGGCGAAGGACAAATTGGATGTGCTGCTACCGAATGGATGTTCGATGCATGCGGACAAAGTGTGCGCCGTAAAAGTTCTTATTGGAAACCAAGAGTTCGACTTGCTAGCGTCATTACTGCCGCTAGTAGAGTTCAACGTTATCTTTGGAATGGATTTGCTTTAAGAGCAGAAGGCCTATATTGACTGCAATAGTAAGGAGGTCAAGTTGGGTGTTAGGCGGGAGACAACATTCACAGGACTGAAGGGGTCGAGCAGGACGCTGATGTCTGCTCTTCTGGTGGTAAAGGCAGTTCGTGCTGGCGCACATCTGTTCTTCGCGATAGTGCGGGTTGTAGAGCCTAAGTCCACTCTAGATAGTATCCCCATGGTTTGTGAATACCCCGATGTGTTCCTGGATAATCTTCCCGGAGCCCCACCGCAGCGAGAGATCGACTTCACGATCGAGCTCGTGCTAGGTGCCAAACCTGTGTCACGTTCTCCTTATAGGTTGGCACCTAAGGAGATGGCGGAGTTGAAGGTTCAACTGGAGGAGTTGATGGAGCAAGGGTATGTGCGTCCAAGCTCATCTCCTTGGAGCGCACCGGTCCTCTTTGTTAAGAAGAAGGACGAGAGTCTGCGGCTGTGTATCGACTATAGGGAGTTGAACAAGCTAACAGAGAAGAATAAATACCCCATCCAAAGGATCGATGATCTCTTCGATTAGTTTGTCGGATCGTCGGTGTATTCGAAGTTAGATTTGAAGTCTGGGTACTATCAGCTGAGGATAAGGGAGTGTGATATCCCGAAGACGGTGTTCAGCACAAGGTATGGGGATTTCGAGTTCACGGTCATGCCGTTTGGACTGACGAATGCGCTATCAGTGTTTATTGATTTGATAAACCGGACGTTCCGAGATTTTCTGGACTGCTTTGTGATCGTCTTTATTGACGACATACTAGTGTACTCGCAGTGCGAGGAAGACCACTTCAAGCACTTGAATCTTTTGTTGGAGACTCTGAGGAGGAACGAGCTCTATGCAAAATTCTCAAAATGCGAGTTCTGGCTACCCTCAGTAGTATTCCTTGGTCACATTGTCAGTGGGGAAGGTATAGCGGTGGATCCGGCGAAGATTGTTGCAATACGGGAGTGTCCTATGGTTTCTTCGGTAGCGGAAGTTCGGAGTTTTCTTAGGCTTGCCGGCTATTACAGGTGCTTCGTGGAGAACTTCTTGCGGATAGCATTACCTCTCACGAAGTTGACAAAGAAGGATCAGAAGTTCTTGCGGATGCAGGAGTGCGTGAAAGCGTTTGAGGAGCTGAAGGGACGGTTTACCACGTCGTCAGTGTTAAGTTCGCCGAGTGGGACCGATGGCTTTGAAATTTATAGCGATGCCTCAGGTAGTGGATTGGGCTGTGTGCTGCTGCAGCATGGGAGCGTGATTGCATATGGATCGCATCAGCTGAAAGTGCACGAAAGGAATTATCCAGTCCATGACTTGGAGTTGGCGGCCGTGATATTTGCGCTTAAGCTGTGGAGACACTACTTGTATGGCGTAAAGGTCGATATCTATACCGGCCACAAGAGCCTGAAGTACCTATTGGATTAGAAGGATCTCAACATGAGGCAGCAGAGATGGATGGAGTTCCTGGGGGACTACACGTTCAAGATTCATTATGTACCCGGAAAGGCCAATTCAGTTGCGGATGCGTTGAGTCGCAGGACTCCCGCCCAAGCCAACTGGTTGTCGGTTCATGATGAGAGGCTAATACGGGAATTGGAGGCTTTGGAGATCAGTTTTGTGGACAAGCAGTCTAGCGCCAAAGCATTGTTGAACTAGATGGAAGTTCAGTATGACCTAGCTAATCGCGTTCGGCAGGCGTTGGAGTTGGATGTTAGGATGAAGGAGCTTATGGATGCAGCATTGGATGGGTCAAATTCCCAGTTTTCGGTTGAGGATGGGATCCTAAGGAAGGACCATCATTTGTGCGTCCCAAGCGGGGCAAATCTATGGGTGGAGTTGATGTACGAGGATCATAATACCAAGTACTCAATCCATCCAAGGAGCGCGAAAATGTACCAAGACCTAAAGAAGCTATTTTGGTGGCCAGGGCTCAAGAAGGATGTGGCCCTATTTGTGGCTAAGTGTCAAACCTGTGCCTTGGTAAAGGCAGAGTGTCAAAATCCTGGAGGATTCTTGAAATCCTTGCCTATTCCGGAGTGGAAGTTTGACGACATATCGATGGACTTTGTGCATGTCTTGCCAAGGTCGCAGAAGGGGAACGATGCCATCTGGGTGATCGTAGACCGGTTAACAAAGGTGTCACACTTTATTCTGCATAGGAAGGATGATTTAGTGGAGAGACTGGCAAAACTATATGTGGATAATATAGTCAGATTACACGGTGTGCCGCGCAGCATTGTGAGTGATCGGGATGGACGTTTTACGTCCAATGATTGGAGGTTGGTGCAATATATGTTGGGGACTAAATTGAAGTTCAACACAGTCATCCATCCGTAGACGAATGGGAAAACCGAGAGAGTCAACAGAACATTGGAAGACATGCTCCGCATGTGTGTTCTAGACTTCGGGAAGCATTGGGAAGACCACCTGTATTTGGTGGAGTTTGTGTACAACAATATCTACCAGGCGAGTATTCTAATGGCGCCCTTCGAGGCCCTATATGGTAGGAAGTGTCGCACGCCGTTATCGTGGCTAGAAACGGGTGAGGCAAGGTTGTACAAGAAGCAGGAGGTGGAGAATGCTACTTCTTTGGTGCGGATCATTCGAGAGCGTTTGTTGATCGCTCAGGATAGGCAAGCTAAGTACTACAATGCCAAGCATCAGAACATTGAGTTCGGGGTCTGTGATTGGGTGTACTTGAACATAAAGCTGTTCAAGGGTGTTTCGCGGGTGCGACGCTTGAAGAAACTGAGCCCAAGATACCTTGGACCCTTTGAGATTCTGGAGCGGGTCGGCGAAGCGGCTTATCGTTTGAAGCTATCGGTGGAGTTGAGTGGACTACACGATGTATTCCACATCTCTGTGTTGCGGAAGGCGGTACAAGAACCTTCGCAGGTGATCGCAGTGGATCTAGTACTGGTGGACGAAGGGTTGACGACTAAGGTCAAGCCCGTTCGTATTGAAGACTTTGAAACTAAGCGACTCCGTAACAAGGAGATCCGTATGGTCAAGATCCGGTGGGAAAATTGCGGTCGAGAGGAGCTCTCTTGGGAGCGAGAGCAAACTATGTTGGAGGAGTACCCGGAGTTATTCCGCTCAGGTACTGCTTTAAAGTTTTCCGTTTTCTTTCCTTTAGTAATTTCGTGGGCGAAATTCATTTAAGAGGGGGAGAGTTGTAACACCCCAAAACTCAAAAGAGGGACGGGTGACATTTTAAGCCAAGTCTGGGACTTGGAGCAGGTGTCACGGGCGTGTCAAGGGTGTGACACGGGCGTGACACGGGTGTGTCGCAAGCGGTGTTCGGCCCAGATTTTGTATTTTAGGCCCCGATCATGGCCGTTCATTTCTTTGCTATGGGATCCAACGGCTAGGGGCTGGTTCTGAGGGTTTAAACCCGGAAATAGGGTTTAGAAGCCCTAATTTCACTTGGCTATTTTCTTTCTAAAAGTCTAGAGAGAAGGGAGAGAAAGGAGGAGGAAGAAGGCTAAGATCCGGTCACCGGCGAAGCTTCGGAGCTCAAAATCGCGAGCCGTCTTCGGATCCGCGGAGGCAAGTAGATTGCGGTGCTTTCCATCAGCCTAGTTTTCTATGGCGCCGAGGAGAAATGCTAGGGTAACGATTCTCATCCTAGGTCATGTGAAGCCCTCTTTTCCTTTGCATAGGAAGCCCTCTCTCGCGAGTGAGCGAAGAGTTGAGGCGTTACTTGGGGTAGATATGTAAAGTCCCCCTTGTGTAGAGTCTGTATGCATAAACGGGCATAGGCATTGTGTGTGAAGCCAATCCGGACAATTTTTTTCTGGATCGGTGTTGTTGCATTGCATTTGAACCGGGGAATACTCCGGGTGTTTGGGCGTTTTCGGGTTTTCTACATGGTAGATTGCAACAGGGAGCCTTAGAGACTAACTTCAAGGTGCACACGGAAAACTGGGCAAAAGCGTTCTTTGCCAACATGGTGGCCGGGGAGCCAACGTGAACATAATCGGGTTATTGTGATTATTGTGGTGGAAATGGGACTCGGTGAGTCTTGACCTGCGCATATGGCTTAAATTGTCGGTATGGTGTGAGCACGGATCAAGCGGAACCGTACCCGATCTATGTCGTTCGGTGGAACCGTTGGCATGGATGAGGGTCTTCAGCGGTCTATGGCTTAAATTTTCGTGACCAAGGCCAGGAAGGCAAAATGCTAATATGGTTGGCCGTCCAAGGGGCGGTGGTGGAACAGGAACATCTATGGCTTGAATTGACGTGACGTTGGCCGGTCCGCCGTGAATGTGCCCTGAGTGCACGGGGTGTGTGGCCGTGAGAGCCTACGCCTGTGATGAAGTGTGTTTACACTATTTTGATGCTTATACTAATAAAGGGCAGGGAAAGAGCATCGCCGCCGCGATTTTGGAGGCGGGATCATTATAATTTGGTCAGCATTGCTGACCGTTATTTTTGTTTACCACCGGGCGGTGGATTGTGGCTTGCAGGTGCTGCAGAGCCGAGCGGGAAAGAGCGGGCTAAAGCCCATGAAGCTGTGCTGGCCCTCGAAGGCCTAACTCTTGTTTATGATTCCCATTTATCTCATGTATGGCCGGCCTGCATGTCGAGGTTTGAAAGACATGTTTTGTTAAGCAAACATTGTAAGGCCTTAAGGCCATTTATTGTGTGTATTCAACATTCCTATGTTTTTGGTTCAGTGGACATTCATGATAGCAAGGTTCTTAATTGTGCAACTTAATAATTTCTTCTGCTAGGTGTTGTGTAGGACGTTGTGATTGGTTGAATGGTTTCAATAAGTAACCAACCAGTCTGATCGTAGTATATGGCATTGGGCCCCGACCGGACCTACTGTTATATGCTATGTGACGGATAGGGGTGTTACACCCTCAAGCGGTTCCTGCAGGAGACCCACAGCCTTGTTGATCTCAGGGGAAAGCAATGCCGCTCCTGCCGCACCTGCCCAAAAAGATCAATTGAGGCTGTAGTCCAGGAAAGAGGGTAGTGGATCATTTCGTTAAGTGGGTCAATCTTGTGGCCAAGTGTGGAAAGCAATGCCGCTCCAGCTGCACCTGCCCACTTGGTCACAAGTCTGCAGCTCATTCTTCTTCACAGGAATTTATTATCAGTAGACTTTCATTTTTCGAGTCCACGCAGTCCGTCATTTCTTGCTGGATAGATTGATCTCGCAACTGGCCTTGCGTGGAAAGAAATGCTATATGCACCTGCCCGCACGGTTTAGTTGTGGATCATTTCTCATTGCAGACTAATTCTTGGTATTCGTACAGTCCGCTGTTTCTTGCCGGATGGATTGATCTCGCAACTAGCCTTGCGTGGAAAGCAATGTTATATGAACCTGCCCGCACTGTTTAGTTGTGGATCATTTCTCGTTGAGGACTAATTCTTTGTATTCGCGCAGTCCGTCGTTTCTTGCCGGATGGATTGATCTCGCAATTGGCCTTGCATGGAAATCAATGCTATATGCACCTGCCCGCAAGGTTTAGTTATGGATGATTTCTCATTGCAGACTAATTCTTGGTATTTGCGCAGTCCGCCATCTTCAGCAAGTTTAAGTTGATCTAACAAATAACCTTACATGAAAATAGATGCTACGTGCACATGCCCGCACAGTTAAGCTCTCATTTCTCTTCACGGACTTAATACTGATATCCGAAGATGTCTGCAGACTTTGATCCTTCAGGGCGTGAAATTATAATTCAGTATTTTATAATCCTCAGTGCGCAAGCATGATCGTAGATATTCCTCAGCTCGCAAAAATTTATTGTTGGTTGATTCATTTGCGGACTGGATTTGGTATCCGCTAGAATCCGCCAGTTATCCAATTCTTTTTTAAATAAATTATAAGAACCTTGCGATCTGTAAATCAAATTCCGTGACCTGAATTATTATCAAACTTGGTTCACCTTCAAGCCTTAAATTTTCTATGCGTGCGACCTAAAGTCCATATAGTGCGGACTGGTTTTCACTAAAAAAAGATGGCTATTATTGATCAAACACAGCAAGTCCCACCAAAGCTTTGAATAAAGGAACAGTAAAAATAATAAAGGTGCAGACTAACCAAAATATCTTTGGTATTCATTCCAAAAAATATTTACATCGTTTTGTCTTTGGCGAACTCGAATGGAGTCCACCTCTTTACAATAAAACAAAAAACAAAATACAATTGTTTTATCCTATAGTCTTCTGTTTCTTCTGTGCAGGCGCCTCCGGGCTCGATCCATCCTCATTTACTTCAGGAGAGTAATCTCCCGAGTTGCTGTTATTGCTGCCTCCAGAACTATTGCTATCCGCGGATACCGTCCGCTAACTGCCATCAGAACCGGAAGAGGTGGACTACCCGGGCTGGCCCCCTTGCTGCTGCCTTGAAGCAGCATCCTCGGGGACCTCGTCACCAGTGAACCCCTCCTTTTTTCCTTCTCCTCCTCCTTCTTCATCTTCTTCTTCTTCATCCTCCTCATTAGCGACTGCCTTTCCCTTCACAATCCACTCAAACTCAGCAACTTTATCCGTCAGCTCTGGGAACAGCTGCAAGAAAGGGATCGTATTCACTCCCTCCTTCATGAAGCACTCATTATGAGGCACTCGATGGCGACCTCAACGGTCTCCTCACAAAAGAGAACATAGCATTTTAAAAGCTATGGTTTGTGACTTCATATGCGGTCTGCAAAAAGAAAAAAACGAGTCAGTCCGTCGCGGATAAGCAACAAAGATTACACCGACTACCCATACTTACAGCTTCATTCTCCTTATGCTTATTGATCCTTTTCCCTAGCCTCTTAGTCATGTCCGTTAACAGCTTATTTTCCCGCAGGAGTTGTTCATTCTCCTTCAGCATCTCGAGGGATGCGACCCATGAAATGGTTGGTGATGGCGCTGCTCGCGCTGTCTTGAGCAACGAGCAGGAAGAGGTCGACATGGGCCACACTCTTCATTTCGTGCAGATTACGCTTCTCGTAGAGTGTGGAGATCGCCACATGTATATGGTGGTAGTTGCGTGGACTCTTCCAAGAGGGAAGAGAATTCTAAAGGCAGACATACTTATTTTTTCCAAGCCAGTGGATCATCGGGTTTCCCTTGAGATCCTTCTGGTTCTTCCCAAAGCCCGTCATGTCAAAGCTGTCGGAGGAGGAGTCCACAGTGGGATCCCCTTCCTCCCTCCTTTGTCTTATAACCTCTTTCTTATTTTCTCCTTGATTAAGAGTCAGCCTGCATGGCGTCTGGGGCAGATTAGCTGGCACCGCCAAGGACGCTTCAAAAAAGAGAGATTAAATCAGTACACTGCAGGTCACAGCGAATAAGCTCCAGCTCGCCGCGGATACAAAGCCAGGTCGCAGGACTTTCTCTCTTGGCGGTTTATTGCATCGAGGCTGGTAAACAGCGGGAGGTAGTGGTTGATGTCAAGCCTAGCCCCAGCCAAGAACTCGACAATGGCGGCCTCCACCTCATTCAGCTTCGAACTCTTGAAGGCGGAATCTGCACGCACCTGCGGAGACGTATGAGAGAATCCCAGGTCGCCCTCAAAAATGAGGTACCTGGATCTCTAGTTATGGATCTTATTTGGTAAGCCAATAACCTTCATCCCTCGATAGTAGAAGTAGATGACGCCTTTATACTGGCGACCTTCGAAAGGAGTTATAGAGCGGACAGAGAAAATTTTTCTAAATACATTTAAAGAAAATTCATTCTTTTCAGACCGCAGGTATGATAAATAGCTGTAGATCGCAGCTATGGTATTTAGCGCGAGCTAGCCCAACACCATTCCATAGTGCTCAAAGATCTCTGCGACCTCCCACAATAAAAGAAACTGTAATCCACAGTCGAAATGATCGAAGGGCACAGCGAATTGCGTAGTAGTAGAGAAGTTTATCCGCTCCTGATCTTCAGGCAAGCGGGCAAGAACTGGCGAGCTTGCCATATGCCTCTTCAGGAAGGCATCCAAGTCGGCTTCCGTCAGTCTACTCACTTATGTTCGGCAGAGTGGAAAGCGACTGCAGAATCAGTACGTGCGGACACCATTTTCGCAGACCGCAGGGACTTCTGCTTTGAGCGCATTTCCTATACAAGAATGAAGACTGGGGCTCTATTTATAGGAAAACTAGTCTGACAGTTTTTCAGCAAGTCCGCAGGGATCGATCGTTCAGTCCGCGCGTACCAGACAGTGTTTACGGACTCAGAGGCAGTCCGCCCAGCTCGCTTCTTTTCAAGTTTCCTGCAAATTCAGAGCAAAATCTACAAGTATTTGCGGACTAAGAGGAAGTCCGCCCAACTCGCTTCTTTTTTGGTTTCTTGCAAATTTAGAGAAAAATCTACAAGTGTTGGCGGACTCAGAGACAGTCCGCCCAGCTCCCTTCTTTCAATATTCACAATTCACAAACAAGTGTGCGGGCACATGGTCAATCCCCATAGACCGCAACATTTATGACAGTTGCGGACTCGGCGGTTAGGGAAACATTTTTGAAATTTTCTGAAACTTGAAAATGTGCGGGCATTATGTTAACCCCAGAATCCGCAACATGTTCAGCATGGCAGATCCTTCTCCCCTTCTGGTGGACTCAATTTCCTAAGTCTGCGCAGGTCGTCAGGACCATAAATCCATGGCTCCCCAGCAGCAGACTCCAGTTTTCTGTCCGCCCAATTCCCTAAGCAGGATTTCTAGTTTTCCTCCTTTAGCGGCGGATTAAATTGTCCAGTCCGCCCAGTTCGCTCAGTCTCGGTAAGCTTCCAGATCGTCCTCCAGCTCTCTGGGCAGACCCAATCATCAGCCCGCACAGCTCGCGGACCATTGGCCAGGATTGCGCTCTGCAGCCATGTGGCAGCTCAAGCCTGCGAGCCCAGACCGCCCCTCTTGTGCAGACTGCTTGTCTTTTCTTCTTTGATTCCCATCACCTCTACCCAGTTCTCCTGTACCCCGGGCAGCCAGTTATTTTAGCACTGCCCGTTTTTGCAGGCCCCCGAACCTATAAATAGGAGGAAGTGGTGCACCCAATGCACGCTGACTCGAGCCTAGGAGCCTACTTGTTAAAGGCTGCAGACTCGAATCTCGGGCTTTGTGTACTCCAGATTGCTCTCCGTTCTGTTCTCCTTTCCTCTACTTTTAATCCGCTTTTTGCAATCAAAGGAAATCTCGTCGCAAGAGAGGCATTCAGGCCGCGATGGGCGAAGTGTGTTGTTGCCGTAGCTCACGGCTCTGCTTTCTCGTTCTCTCGTTCGCTTAGTAGATTGCTGCTATCAGTTTTCCTTTTCCCCTTCTTTCCCCAGTGCTCGAACCATTAGCTGGTGGTGCTCGATTCCCTTTCGCTTTTCGTGCATCAACAGTTTGGGTTATAGAAAGGTCGAGGCGCGTTTCCCATGAAGTCAACATGTTCTTCTAAAATAATGTTATTATTATTAGATGCCAAAGGAGGGGTGGTTGAGGGAGCAGTCATCTCTGCCACTTGCTTTGTTAAGTGTCAACTTGAAGGGATAGATTCGAAGTAGCGTCAATTTCAAAAATTTTTGCTCGCTTAGCTGGCCGCATATGATGCGCGTTCCATTGGTACGCATTCCTAGCCATTTCCTCAACAAGCTATTGAGCAGCCTCAGGAGCTTTGTTGTTTAACGTGCCCCCAACATCTGCGTCGATCATTTGCATTATCTTGAAATTTAAACCATTATAGAAGATTTGCACTTGTTGCCAAGTGTGAAGCGCGTAGTGCGGGCACCTACGCAATAGTTCCTTGAAGTGCTCTCACATGTCGTAGAGAGTCTCCGAGTCTATTTGCATATAGGATGCGATATCAGTGCGTATTTTGGCTATTTTTGTAGGCGGGAAATACTTTGTCAGGAATTTTCCTTCCATCTCGGCCCATGTAGTGATGGACCCTATTGGAAAAGAACCCAGCCACTGCTTGGCCTTTTACCGCAAGGAAAAAGGAAAAAGACGTGATCGAATGACATCATCCGTTACTCCATTAATTTTTAAAGTATCACAAATCTCGAGAAAATTCAAGATTTGGCAATTAGGATCCTCGTCCGGGAGACCATCGAAGGTTATTGACTGCGGCACCATTTTAATAATGTTGGACTTGAACTCAAAGTTATTGTTTGCAACCGTGGGGCAGACAATACTTGATTGTGTACCCTCTAGATTTGGTCATGCATAATAGTACATGGTTCTTTGTTGGGCCTCATCTACGTTGGGCGGATTAAGATCCATAGATTCTGTGGTAGTGTCCTTGATGGACTCTTCGATGCCTAATTGCGATTCCTGATCACGAGAATGGAGGCGACATGAAATAGTGAGCTCTATCTCAGGATAAAAAGGAATATTCGAAGAGCTTTCTCGGGGAATAAACAAAAAAGGAAAGAGAAGTGGGGAAAGAAATAAAGGAAAAAAAATAGTGAAAAAAGATGGGATAAAATTAATAGCTATCCTAGTTTCAAAATATCTAAACTACTCCCCGGTAATGGTGCCAAACACATGATATAGAAAAATTGACTTTGATTTATGCGAAGAAGATATGGGGTTGAGAAAATAAGATTGAAATGAAGTTGAAAATATTCTTTGATTATATATGCGATAAAGGCAAGTGTACCATATCATTTATAGTGTATGATATTCAAGTTCAATATGTAGGTCGTATTACCCCGGGTCGAATTGATTACTTCTACTTTGAGGAATTATTGTTATCTTATCAAATGATTTCTTGGTTTTTTTACTTAACTAAAAGAACACTAAATTAGATTAAAACTTATGGATAAAAGAATTAGAACTCGATTTTGAATTACTTCGACATGAGTTAATAAAATTTAAATAACAAACAAGATCTTAATAAAGTAAAATGCTACTTGACCCTGGGGGTCCCGAATTTTGAACACGCTCCTCTCGGATAAGTGCCCAACTGAGTTTAGGAAGATCCGACCAAACTCTTGTCCTATTTTGGATGCCAAAAACTCGCCTTAAGTTGTGAACCCCACTATTGGATTTCAATCCAATCTGGGAGATTAAGGATTCTCTCTCGTGAGATGCATTCAACTCTCTTTACTCTTGGGAGATCAATTCAAACTTCGAGCCTCTCAGCTAGCTAAGAATGAAAACCTAAATGAAGACTTTATATCGGTAATATAGTCATGCAATATTTAAATCAAGAGTAAATCGAAGGTCAATACTTTAAAAAGAGAGAGAATGTTAGAACATCTAACTTGATCAACTCATCCTCAGATCATTGGGATCGAGTATAAATGAGGATTTATTTACTCATAATAATGTAGGAAATGAAAATTGTGTTAAGAATATGCATAATAAGAAAGAGAGAGAGAGAAAAGGAATAGCAAACTATTTTATTTTTTATTGGAAAAAAGTCATGAAAAGGACAAAAAGACATTAAAAAGAGAGTTTCAAAGTAGATTACAAGTACGATAAAAGAGATTGCAAGAACATTAAAACATGAAAACATTAAGCTGAAATACTAAAAATAAACTCCCAACGGCTCTCTAGAAGGCTCAAATTTGGTCCAGGAATACTTGGAGCATGCTGTAATTTTTAGGAATTTTTCGGGATGTACATGCCCCCCTTACATGCCCATGTAGGGGGGCATGTAGGGTTTGTTGACTTCTGCTGATGGAAATCTGGTAGGATGGCGATTGGCTCGGGAGTTGGGGAACACGCCCTAGTGACCCTCCCGTGTAGGGGGCATGTAAGGTTCGGCGTGTCAGAGGAGTAGCGCAAAGTCGTACTGCAGTGCATCTTCGGAACTTTGCGGGAAACTCCCTAAGTACACGCCCGTTCCTGGGGCGTGAAAGCTAGATTCTTCTTGAACTTTGACCGGGGCAAATCTGTTATGGATTTGGTTACACGTCCAAGGTACACACCGGTGTAAGAAGTACAAGGCCATGACCCATAGGCGTGTAAGTTGGATTTTTCTGGAAACAAACTTCACACAGTTTCTTCATTCCAATCGTGTTACACGTCCAAGGTACACGCCCG
Organism: Platanthera zijinensis; assembly: GCA_039513925.1. Lineage (NCBI taxonomy): Eukaryota > Viridiplantae > Streptophyta > Magnoliopsida > Asparagales > Orchidaceae > Platanthera > Platanthera zijinensis. The sequence continues at coordinate 119,652,537 of CM077092.1, forward strand.
TGACTTGGGTACACACCATTGACCTGGTGTACACCCCCCGTGATATGGGGTACATAAAGTGGAGAATGTCGAAAAAGTGTCACAATCCTGAAAAACAAAAAATAAACTAAGTTAGAATAATTTTTATATTAGACACTAAATATATGCTCAAAATTCATGTAATATATAATTTTAAACAAAAAAATTCACAAATTTACCAAACTAATTTAGACTAAAATTAGTATCATCAGTGGGTTATGTGGAGGGGTTTAAACACAACATAATAAGCATTAGCCAACTATATGATCTAGGCTATGCCATTGTCTTCCACAAGGATGAGTGCCTAACTAAAAGATCAAGTGACCAAGAGGTCATTTTGACAGGCATTAGAAGTGGAAATATTTACGGTTTAAATATTTTATGTTTAAGTTCAGACACTCCAGTGTGTCTAGTTGTTAATGAGAAAGTCTCTTACTTTGTGCAATGGCACAAGTGGCTTTCCCACTTGAACTTCAAGACCATTATCAAGATCTTCAGTGAAGAGCTAGTCATAAATGGACCCAATATGAGATGCACCAAGGAGGGAATTTGCTCTGCATGTCAAAAGGAAAAGCATACCAAAGCATCCTTTAAAAGCATTCGGGCCAAGGATTCTATGAGGTGTTTGTACCTCCTGCATATGGACTTGTTTGGTCCTATGCCAGTTCATATTCTAGGTAGGAAATCTATACACTTGTGATAGTTGATGACTATTCCATATATGCATGGGTTTTCTTTCTAAAGAAAAAGTCTGAAACCCTAGACACCTTTATGACCTTTGTCAGGCAGGTTAAGAAGGAAAAAGGCAGTTTAATGTTCAAGATTAGAAGTGACCATGGTAGTGAATTTCATTCTGAAGGCATGACAAAGTTCTGTGAAGAAGTAGGGATTTATACGGAGTTTTCTTCTCCAAGAACATCCCAGCAAAATGACATAGCTGAGAGGAAAAACGGGACTCTCATAGAGGATGGCAGGACACTACTCAGTGACACTTTTATCCCATAATACTTCTAGGCTGAGGCAGTGAACACTTCTTGTCATGTCTTAAATAGAGCTTATATCACCAAGTACCACAAGAAGACATCCTATGAGATTATAAAAGGCAGAAAATCAAATCTTGCCTATCTCAGGATCTTTGGTAGTATTTGCTTTGTGCTTAATAATGGGAAGACCTACTTGACAAAGTTTGCTGCCAAATCATATGAAGGAATAATTGTTAGGCACAACATTCATAGCAATTCCTACAGAGTCTATAACTTGAAAAATCAAGTTGTGGAAGAGTGTGTTAATGTAGTCTTTGATGAGTCATCAATGATTAATAGTAAGCTGTCAAACTCCTCTTGATATGTAGGTATACAGATGAAGATGGATAAACTATCCATCAAGGACACTTCTCCAACTACCCTATAAGAAGGTGATGGTGTGTACATTCCATAAGAACGACAAGGCACTCAGAATATGGCTGAAGACTAACATGATCTAGTCGCTGAAGTTCGTGATGCTGAAGTAAGAATGCCTCCTATAGTAGGGCATTTGAGGGATCATCCCAGAAATCATATCATAGGAGATCCTTGCAAAGGTGTTACAAATAAGAGCAAAAGCCGAAGCATTACCATGTACTCCATCTTTTTATCTTAGGTTGAACCAAAAACATTTAAAGATGCCAACATAGATCCATTTTTGAATATGGCTATGCAAGAGGAATTGAACTAGTTTAAGAGGTACAATGTCTAGAAGCTGGTTCCAAGACCTCAAGTACATAACATCATTGGAACCAAGAGGATCTACATGAATAAGCTTGATGAAAATGGTGTTATAATCAAGAATAAAACCAGATTGGTTGCTAGGGGATATAAACAAGAAGAAGGTATTGTCTTTGATCAGACCTTTTAACCAGTAGTAAGATTGGAAGCTATAAGATTGTTCCTTGCATATGCTGCACATAAAGAATTCAAGGTCTACCAAATAGATGTCAAGTCAGCTTTCCTAAATGGTGACCTAAAAGAAGAGGTCTATGTTGAGAAACCCTCAAATTTTGTTAATCCCAACTCTCCTAATTTTGTATTTAAGCTTAGAAAAGCTGTGTATGTGTTCAAGCAAGTCCCTAGGGCATGATATGAAACCATATCTAGCTTTCTCATTGAGAACAAATTCTCAATGGGAAAGATAGACAAGACATTATTCCTAAGAGAAGTCAAGGGTAAGATCATCCTAGTCCATATTTATGTAGTTGACATAATTTTTTGGTCTATTGATGATGACCTATGCAGAAAATTTACTAAACTTATGCAAGCGAAATTTTAGATGAGCAGTATGGGTGAACTTAAGTACTTCTTGGACCTCCAAGTAAGAAAGTCTGAGAATGGATTATCCATCTCACAGTCTAAGTTCACCAAGGAGTTATTAAAAAATTTTTGAATGGAGACTGCCTCCAAAATGAAAACTCCTATGGGGTCAAATATATTATTGGACAAGGATGAGACTGAGAAATCTGTTGATGAAACCTTGTACAGAGGCATAATTGGCTACCTCCTTTACCTTATAGCTAGTAGGCAAGATATTATGTATGTTATATGTATTTGTGCTAGATACCATGCTTGCCCTAAAGAGTCTCATTATTCTACAGCTAAAAGAATTTTTAGATATCTCAATAACACACCTGATCTTATCCTATGGTACCCAAGGAATAGTTATTTTGAACTAACAGGGTATTTAGATGCAGACTTTGCAGGCTGTAGAGAAGATAGAAAAAGCACCTCTAGCTCTTGTCAATTTCTAAGAAAAAGACTTGTATCTTAGAGCAGCAAGAAGCAAACAAGTGTTGCAATATCAGATACTGAATCATAATACATATCTACTGGATGTTTTTGTGCTCAACTATTATGGATTCAACATCAACTACATGACTACAATCTCAAGCTAAGTAGAACTCCCTTATTTTGTGACTCTATTAGAGCCAAATCTATTACTTGGAATCCTGTCTCTCAAAGGGGGACTAAGAATATAGAGAGTAGGTATCATTTCATTAGAGAGCATGCGGAATGTGAGGACATCACCCTTGAGTTTGTCCTAAATGACAAGCAAGTGGCTGATATTTTAACCAAACCATAAGATAAAGTCATGCTCAACTCCTCAAATTTTAATTGGGTATGATGAACTTAATCTAGCTTCAGTTGCTCTTCATTTCTTTTTTGTTGCTGGTAGTATTTATCTATGCAGGACAATAAAGGAATTAGAGACCAAGTGTCCAGGCGTCAAGTGCACTAAGTCTACAGCAGACGACAAGAGCGTCGAGTGTATCAAATCCACTCAATGCAAACTTCTAGGGACCACTATTTACATCTAATCTTCAGGATTAAAGTCACGCGTTTATCTCTTTATGATCATCGCAATAGGTATGCGCCACTCCATATTCTCAAATTAGAGGTATATATAAATAGAAATGTATGTTCTTAGAACAAAAATACACTACTCCTCGCCCTTCTCTGCCCCCTACGACGAAACGTCGAAAGCCCAAAAAATCTATAGAAATTTACAAGAGCAATGGCTAGAAGGGGATTAGATTTCCAATTCGAGGGATCAGAGCTGGTGAGAAATGGGTTCAAGGATGCGCTTGAGGAAGTTTAGTTCGTTCTCCACCTCCTACAGGTCGCTGACCTAGAATATTTTCTTTCAGAGCCTAGTCTTCTTTGGAAAAGGTAACTACTTGAGTTATACTCTAATGCTAAGGTCGACTCATCATCTGCAAAAATCAGGTCTTCCATTAGTGGAAATAAGGTCAAGGTTACCCCCAAAAGACTAAGAACGGCACTACAACTGCCCAAGTTCAGGAAGTTAGATGAAGAAGTAGAAATGGACCAAACTGATGTCAGGGCTGCCCTGAAGTTGTGTGGATTATCAAAGCACTCCACTGCATCAATCTTAAGAAGAGAACTGAACCGGAAAGGAAAATTCTTAGCAAATATTGTTGGGAAGGCAATGCTGTGCAAGTTTGGCACACATGATAAAATTTCCATGAAGATCTTCGAGTTGATAACAAGGATAATACTTGTAACATCACATGTTACTTCTTGACCCCTTAACTTAGATTGGGTTGGGCATGGGGTGGGTGTTAGGGAAATTATCTAGGTTTGACCCTAGGTAATAGGTTGTAGCCATGAGGGGCCCACCATAGGGCCCAAGTCAAACTAGGTCAAACTAGCATAAATAGGAACCCTAGCCACACCATGATCCCCACCACATTGCCCTAACCCTAAGGACAATCTAAATGAACCCTAAGGCATGTCACTAGGTCAACCCTTTGACCCTAGTTGACCCAAGTCAACCTTAGCCCCAATTTGGTCAAACTCATACTGATATCCCCATTTAGACCAAGTAGGGCGCACCTTAACCCAACCCAAGTTGGGTAGTGACATTAGGCTAATTACCCTCAAGTGGGGCCAGCCCACTCACCATAGTTTACCAAATCAACATTTTGACCTAAAGAGGAAGAATTGAACACAAGTCATTTCAATTGGGCCAAGCCCATCCAACTCAGCCCAATGCCAACTCAAATAGTCAAAGTCATCCCCTACCCCTCTAATTTGAAGAGAGAGAAAGCATGCAAAGGATAATTTTGAGAAATCACCCAAATAGAGGAGAGAGAAATGACATAAAGTGAAAGGAGGCCACATGGACTTCATTCCATCAACCCCAAAGCTGTTGGCCGACCCCCTTGTGACTATTAGAAGGAGTTTGAACTGTTGGTGGCCATATGGCAGCAATGGTGATACAACCAAAGCTTTAACCGAGATCCCCTTGGTGTTAACTCCCAATATACCCCCTCTCAGCCCAATCTACTCACTCCATCAGCTTCAGAAAGCCGAGAGCAATAGAATTCGAGACCTGGAGCTGGACATTTGGTGGAGAATCAAAGAAACAGAGAGGAGATCGCTAGAGCAGCTCGGCCATGGCCAATCGCCGCCAACCTCGCCGCCAGGCCGCCATTCAGGTCTGTTTCACCTCACGTCTACCCGTACTAGCTTCCTAGATCTATTAGGAGAGGTATCGGGCTCAATTGAGCCCGATCGCTGGTGAGGAAATCATGGTTTTTCCGAGAAAATACATTTCTCTTGGGCCGCCGTCGCCGCCGTCCCCCGCCGCCTCATCACCGACAAAAGATGGCCACCATCACCGTGAAGGTGATGACACCGTTGGCCGGGGGTAGCGCAGCCTCAGGTGGCCGAAAATGGCCCTGCAAGAAGTCCCAGGTCGGCTCAATCTCAGCCATTATACCATCGTGGACGAAATCCAGCAGCCGTTGGATGTTCTTTAAGATTCGAGTAAATAATTTAATTAATTATGTATTAATTCATATGATATGAATAGTTCCTTTTATGTCACAATTCTATAGTAGCGTTGCATGTTAATTTTAGGGCTCTTAAAGCCATCTCATGAAAATATAATCAACATGGAAAATTTAGCCAGTAAGGTTACCTTTAATTTGCTAGCCTTAACTTGAGTTTTTGTTCAGTGGTCTGACCTGTAGGACTGTTCTACAAGGACTAGTCCTAGGCAAAGGCAGAAATTAAAATGCATTCTCAGGCCAAAACATATACCCACATGACCTAATATTTTGGTCTGATGCTTGCTAGGGTCATACTTAGACCCTGTGAAAATATGAAATTTTTTGGAAGATATTTTCCTATAGTTTATCTCATAATACACCAATTTCAATTAATGAAATTTTGGAGTACTATGACTCCAAATGGCCCCAAATTTTGGTGGTAGGTCCTTGGGGACATAATATGTGCCTGTTAATATTTTCAGCATATTTGGACAACTGCATGTTGGGTTAACCCACTTGCATGTGTTGGCTATATATAGTTTTAGGGTGCAAATAACAATTTTAGATATATTGCATATTCATCCTATTTGATACATTCAAAAATCATGGAACTTATTCCAGAGGCTCATTAGAATAAAGTTTACCCCTCATAGTGATTTTGGGTTTTTTGGAAGCAAGAATCCTATTAATTGGAATTTTTGAAAGATAGGCCATTTAAGGATAAAAATTTAAAAATAGTGTTATTCAAGAGTTAAAATTCTCAAATCTTGCCTAGTAATTATGGCAGTCATATGTAATCCATGGAAAAAATTTATGGCCCTGATTAGGTTATTTTATAGTGATAGTATGTACTTTTGATAATATTGCCCTTTTGGGAAATCATTTAGTTATGATAAAAATATACATCAAAAAATGTTGTAAAAATTTCTAGTGTTGTATAAATGTATGCTTAGCCTTGTATAATTATCTCAAAATTTTCTGATGCTATAATAATTTTTAAACTAGCATAATGGCATTTTGGCAAATCAGTAAGAATTGATTTTGGTTGGTCACTACATTATAGAAGTATATGAAACTATTCCATTAGCCTTAAATTAATGATATTTATGCTCTGTAATTTTCCTAGAATTTTTGCTAATGTATTCCTTATACTTCATTTGGAAAATGGTAATTATTTTAGTTTTGTATTAATCAAGGAATAAATTGAAATATTCAAAGGAAAATTATAAATTTTTATAGACAGCATAATTTAACATGATACAACTCAGGAGAAATTTCTTAGGTCAGTGGATTATAATTTGTATTACTTCATGTATTAAATGACCTAGGGAATTAGTTAAATGATTTAATTAGAGGCTTTAATGACTTAAGAAAATTATGTAAATCAATATGCTCACATTATTAGTCCATACCATCCTAGGATAAATCATTTGGGGCAGGAGGCCAGAGGAGTTGGAAGTTCTATTTCGGGGTGGTATTAGGTCATGGGTTGCACATAGTGAAAGTAGGTTATACTATAAGGACAACTGGGGGATGGATCGACGGTTGAGCTAGAGGTCACAAGTGGAGTATAACCCTGGTTGGTAGTGTTGTCTTAGTGACGAGAGCAAAAGTGCAAGCCTTTGGATATAAACCAGGTTGAGGCCGGCGGAAGACCGTTGCCCCTTCAATAACATCTTAAATCATTAGGATCGCCCAAGAGTAATAATTAGAGCAAAAAGGTAATCATGGGTAGGCACCCACTAAAGTAAATATCCTTGAGAAAGGGAGATTTGGGCTTCAGCCCATCGTAGTTCCTAGTACCCCTGAGAGCCCTTCACCGGGTAAACCCTGGGAAGTCCTGGGATTAATCTTAAGTCACTAAGTATAATAACCCGTAGACAAGAGAAGCCTAATAGGTTAGGCATCGTATCATCATCCTCACCCGTACTGGGTTGGAGGGATTCATGGTAATATTCTCGCCCGTGTAGGGTTTGAGGGATTTGTGTTATATGCTCACCCGTGTAGGGTTGGAGGGATTCAGTACAGGATGGTCCTGCGAGATAAAGGCTCGAGCTGTAATACTTGCATGTGCATAAACATACTAGTGGCGGGTCACGCGGTACTGGGCCAATCGTCAAATCAATGGAAGTAGGGTGACTCAGGAGGGTGTGTGGTTTGAGGGGCCAGTAGGTTGTTTATACCGCGGTCTTATGGACAATCCCCGGAAACGCACACCCGACCCAACAAGACTGACGGGTAGTCAGCAATTAGTACGCAAGACTCAAGAGTGCACCTAGGCCATGTACAAAGGCATATGGGAGGTCTAGGTTTGGTAGTGTGCATACCTGCCTAGAAGTGGGGACGCCTGCTCCACTGCTACCGTAGCCACAATGGTGGTACCAGAGAGTGATGCTAGCTACGAAAAGCGGGAACTAAAGGTCTGTCATCACCGAGTCGTTGTGTGTGAGTTGCACTTGCATGATTCATAATAACCCGCATGCATTCATTCATATTAGGTCATACGCTTCATGGATCCTTATCATATAAATTAGTATGGGCTCTTTTATATGATAAGTTAAAATTTGAAACTCTAACATATATGTTTGTATGGGCACTCATATAAGTTAGGGTACTTCTGTGATGGTAGTGTAGTGGTAATATAGCTTTTCTTACTATCCTTTACTTCAACATTTACTTACTTCAGTTTCTTACTTGCGTACTGCCTTCTATTCTTCTTTTACTGTACTTATATCTCTTACATAGAACTTCTAGAGTAGTATTACTTATACTCCTCATATACTTGTTAGTATAGGGCCACTGTCATCTGCTTATACTTTCCACCCCTTGTTGCCTTCCGCTTCGTCCTCCCGCACGGTGCCTAGGAGTTGCGGGGCGAGGTGTGGAAGAAACAACTTAGTATTTTGACTAACGGTCAGTGACCAACTATTTTTAGGGACTCGAGGAGATGGGGTACCAGCACGACCAGCAGGACAAGGTGACAGGACCTGAGGAGCCCGTTCGACTACCACCTTCTACTACTACTGCAGAGCTACCGCAGGTGGGATGAGTTAGAGATGATAGTGTCTTCCGCTGTTAGAGAGAGAGGGATCTTTATATATGATGTACAGGGCATAAGCCCTTTTTACTTTTCATTGATGTACTCATCTAGACTGATGCATTTTCCATTTCTATATATATCTACTGTGACTGTGGACTATTTACTTACTTCTGCTACTCATATTTGCTATGGGGTATGATCATGTTAGCCGGTAGAATCGTCGTCTTGCGGTGTCAACCCACCCGTTTGGTAGTATCACCGTAAGGCGGCGGTTCTGGGCATAAGATTCGGGTGTGCTTCCAAATTGGGAAGTCGGATTTTACAAACTGGTATCACTTGACCACACGATCATATGAGAACAAAGTCCACAACATTGGAACACCCCGCTTGAGCATTATTTTGCGGACAAACTATGCAGCAGAAGCGATGGTGTGCCCATGTAAAAGTCACACGATCAGTCCAGTTAACACAATGAGTTAGGCCAATCCTGTTAAACCTTATCTGTTTTGCAACCTTCGCAGGTCGCTCCGCAGCAGAATATGGTTCCTACCCCTCTAGATGCCACTCCCTTTTTGTAGACTGAGATGGGGAAAACTCTGATGGCTATCCTAGAAGCCTTAAGAGCCCAGCAGGTCCCGGCCCCACAGCCAAATTCGGGGTCGAACTGGTTGAGTCCCTTCAAGAGTCTGTCTCCGTCGGTGTACCGCGGGACAGAGGATGCTGTGAAGACGGAGGAGTGGATGGAGACTATCCAGGAGCTGTTGGCTGGCATTAGCTGCCTAGTTAGCCAGGCAGTCCCTCTTGCCACCTCGGTACTGGATGCACATTCGAAGAGGTGGTAGAAGTCTGTACGAGACTCTGTATAAGCTGATAGGGAGCTGATGGATATTTCTTGGGAGGAATTCAGCGAGACATTTTTAGAGCACTACATATCCACCACAGACAAAGATGTTTTGGAAGAAAGGTTTCTGAACCTCAAGCAGTAGAGCAGATCCGTGATCGAATACGAAAGAGAGTTCTCCCATCTTGCTAGATTTCCGGGATTCCATGACTGGGATGACCGGAAGTATGCTAAGAGGTTCTACCATGGGATCCGAGACTCCTTGAGGCAGCCCTTGTAATTTATATCTCATGGCACCACTGCACAGATTATAGAGATGGAAAAGAAGCTGGAGGCTGACCAGCTAAAGGTGCAAGGCAGAGGAAAGAGACCGCTAGAGGGGGTCATCATCCGGAGAAGGTAGCAGGGCATCCCAGAGAGGCAAGGTTATTTGATACAGGAGGGATGGGGGACGCCATCGTCCTAACATTAGGCAGGAGCAGGGGCCTCTTACAGTCCTAACTTCCCCACCTCTACAGATGCAAGGACCAATGAGGCAAGATAATCTTGGTCAGAGACAGGATGATCGGGGCCAGAGACAAATCATATGCTTTGGATGCGGCCAGCCTGGGCATATCAGGTCGCAATGCCCACATCAGATCCACCCTCTTCCTCCTCCACCTCCAGTGGCCCCTCCAGCACACCAGGGCCAAGGATGAGGACGAGGACGAGGCCGAGGTCGTGGGCATCATGGCCGAGGATGTGGCCAGGAACAGATGTATGCACTAGACCTCACAGAGCAAAGGAACCCCGAAGAAGTGATTACAGGTACTTAAATTACTGTAATTTAGAATTTTCAACCTTAATAGTACCTTGAAAACTATAAAAGAAAATAATCTCCCTTTTAAATCAAATAAACCCCTGGCATTGTTATGATCAGCGACAAGCCCTCTCGTACCCTCTTCAATACGGGTGCTTCACACTCATTAGTGTCGGACACCTTTATTGAAGGGATAGAGGGCGTTGAAAGGTTCCCTAGCATGGAAAGGAGGGTGCGTCTTCCTAATGGCTCGGAGATACGGACCACAGATTGCTGTAGCATGGAGGCCTAGATCGGAGGCAAGGCATTCGAAGCTCCGGCGGCGGTCTTGAGATTACCGGACTTTGATTTTATTTTTGGCATGACCTGGCTTCATTGGAATCATGCTCAGATTGACTGCCCCTCGAAAAGGATCATGCTCAGACATGGAGACTCTTACATCACTATTGAAGGTATCCTACTTATCCCCACCTTTCTTTATCTTCTGTATAGGCTATCAAGGCCTATGAGCAGGGGGAGGAGGTATACCTCATCTGCTTCGAGATGGCAGTAGCAGAGAGTTCTATAGCCGATTTCCCGGTGGTTCGGGATTTCTCCGATGTATTCCCAGAGAAATTTCCCGGACTACCACTAGTTAAGGACTTGGATTTCAGGATCCAGTTAGTGCCAGGGGCGAGGCCAGTGTCCTGGGCACCTTACAGGATGGATCCCAGAGAGTTGGCAGAGTTCCGGACTCAGCTTCAGGAGCTTTTGGAATCAGGATTTGTGCGGCCGATCTCATCGCCGTGGGGAGCACCAGTTCTTTTTGTAAAGAAGAAAGATGGATCGTTGCGACTATGCATAGATTACCGGAAGCTGAACCGATTGACGGTCCGCAATAACTATCCACTACCTCAGATAGACGAGCTATTTGATCGGCTGCAGGGAGCCTTCTGTTTCTCTAAGCTTGATTTGCGATCTGGTTACTACCAGCTCCGCATCCGAGAAGAGGACATACCGAAGACGGCATTCAGTTAACGATATGGGCTATACGAGTTTACGGTGATGCCTTTTGGGCTCACGAATGCCCCCTCCGCATTCATGACCCTAATAAACCGTATATTCGAACCCTACTTAGACCGCTTCATCATTGTGTTCATCGATGATATTCTGATCTATTCCCGGACTCAGGAGGAGAACGCAGAGAATTTGGCTCAGGTTTTGCAGAGGCTGAGAGAGTTCCAGATTTATGCAAAGTTTTATAAGTGCCAGTTCTAGCTACAGGAGGTAGCCTTCCTGGGGCACACTATCAGTGGAGCTGGATTAGCAGTAGATCCAGCTAAGATAGAGGCAGTACGGAATTGGCCACGGCCGAAGACAGCATCAGACATCCGCAACTTCTTGGGATTAGCAGGTTACTATCGTAAGTTTGTGGAGGGATTCTCGAGGATAGCCCTCCCCCTCACGTCCTTGACAAAGAAGGATGCAGATTTTGTTTGGTCGGAGTAGTGCGAGATAGCTTTTCAGGAGCTGAATGACCGACTCACCGCATCCCCTATGCTTGCACTCCCATCCGGGAGTGAAGGATTTCAGATCTACACTGATGCCTCTTACCAGGGGATAGGTGCGGTACTGATGCAGTATAGACATGTTATTGCTTATGCCTCGAGTTTAAGAAGCATGAGCATAACTATCCAGTACATGACTTAAAGCTCAGGGATGTGGTATTCGTCCTAAAGTTATGGGGACATTTCTTATACGGGATTCATTGTGATATCTACTCGGATCACAAGAATATTAAATATATCTATACGCAGAAGGACCTGAACTTGTGATAGAGGAGGTGGCTGGAATTCCTCTGCGACTATGATTATCAGATCCACTACCATCCGGGGAAGGCAAGCACAGTAGCAGATGCTTTGAGCAGGAGAGCCGACACTTATGGACCGGAGCCTCGGTTGATGTCTATAGAGCTGATATGGATGATGGAAGACATGTATATTACCATGTTATCTGAGGCTGAACCCGTGGTATACTGAGAGTACCTGAGCTCATTGATCGGTGATTATGATATTCGGGAGCGCATTACTACACATCAGAGGCTGGATGCCGCATTAGAACCGATTTTTAGTGACCTGGAAGGGGGCAAGTTTTAGGATTACACACTGCAAGATGATCTCCTTCGATTCCGTGGACGAGTATACATACCAGCAGGAGATGGTATCCGGGATGACATACTCAGAAAGGCATATTGCTCTAGATATTCAGTGCATCTCGTCATTACCAAGATGTGGGCAGACTTACGGAGGACCATGTACTGGCCTGGGATGAAGAGGGAGATCACCTATTTTGTGATACACTGCGAGACTTGTCAGCGCGTGAAGACGGAATGTAAAAGCTCTGGAGGTTTATTACAGCCATTGCCAGTCATAGAGTGGAAGCATGAGGACATTGCTATAGATTTCGTACACGGACTGCCTTGCTCCCACTCTGGGCATGATTCCATCTGGGTCGTAGTAGACATACTGACCAAGATAGCGCGGTTTATTCTAGTCAGGAAGGATGCACTAGTTTCAGTTTTGGTGAGATTGTTCATAGAGTAGTTCGTCAGATACCATGGCATCCCCAGGACGATCGTTTCGGACCGCGATGGTCGGTTCACTTCGAGGGAGTGGAGGGCTGTGCATGCTTACTTGGGCTCTCGGCTGACTTTTAGTATTGCCTTCCACCCGCAGACCGACAAACAGACTGAGCGGACCATCCGGACCATGGAGGATCTACTCTGTCTATGCATTCTTGATACGAGGAAGCCTTGGGAGAGGCTGCTGCCATTGATCGAGTTTTCCTACAATAACAACCACTAGGCTAGCATCGGGATGGCACCATATGAGGCACTTTATGGGAGGAAATGCCGGACACCGCTGTCTTGGGTTCAGGATGTGGACACCAAGGCTTTTGGCTCTGATTTTGTGGAGGATATGGAGGCTCAGGTTCGTTTGATCAGGGATCGAATGCTAGAGGCCTAGAGCAAGCAGGTGAAGTATTACGATGCTCGACACCATAATGTGGAGTTCCAGGTAGGGGACCGAGTATTTTTTAAGATACGTCTGATGTACGGTGTCTCTCGGGTGCGGAGGCACAAGAAGCTCAGTCCTAGTTATATGGGGTCGTACGTGATTCTGGAGCGGATCGGTCCCTTGGCTTATAGACTGCAGTTGCCGCCAGAGTTGAGTGCCCTGCATGACGTCTTCCATGTCTCTTACTTGCGAAGAGCTCTCCTACGGCCGTAGCAGCACATTATTACTACAGCTGGTCAAATAGCACTAGAAAGATCCGTTTGATTGGAGCCTTTCCGGATTGATGATACATATGTCCGAGTGTTATGGAAGAAGATGGTTCCTCTTCTGAAGGTGTTGTGGTCCAACCATGGACGGGAGGACCACACCTGGGAGCCGAGGGATCTGATGATGGAGCAACACCCGGAGCTGTTTACTTCAGGTATACTCTTGTTTATGCGTTTAAATTTCTTATAACTCTTGCAAGTAGAACCCCGTAGACCCGAACTTAAATTTCGGGGACGAAATTATTTTTTTAGTTTATAGGATTTGTAACATCCCATGTTACTTCTAGACCCCTTCACTTTGATTGGGTTGGGAATTGGGTAGGTGTTAGGGAAATTAGCTAGGTTTGACCCTAGGTAATGGGTTGTAGCCATGAGAGGCCCACTATAGGGCCCAAGTCAAACTAGGTCAAACTAGCCTAAAAAGGAACCCTAGCCACACCATGATCCCCACCACATTTCCCTAACCCTAAGGACAATCTAAGTGAACCCTAAGGCATGTCACTAGGTCAACCATTTGACCCTAGTTGACCCAAGTCAATCTTAGCCCCAATTTGGTCAAACTCATACCTATATCCCCAATTAGACCAAGTAGGGCACACCTTGACCCGACCCAAGTAGGGTAGTGAAATTAGGCTCATTACCAACAAGTGGGGCCAGCCCACTCACCATGGTTGACCAAATCAACATTTTGACCTAAAGAGGAAGAATTGAACACAAGTCATTTCTATTTGGCCAAGCCCACCCAACTCAGCCCAATGCCAACTCAAATAGTCAAAGTCATCCCCTACCCCTCCAATTTGGAGAGAGAGAAAGCATGAAAGGGACAATTTGGAGAAATCACCCAAAAAGAGGAGAGAGAAATGACATAAAGTTAAAGGTGGCCACATGGACTTCATTCCATCAGCCCCAAAGCTGCTAACCGACCCCCTTGTGATTATTACAAGGAGTTTGAACTGTTGGTGGCCACATGTCAGCATTGGTGATACAACCAAAGCTTGAACCGAGCTCCCCTTGGTGTTAACTCCCAATATACCCCCTCTCAGCCCGATCTAGTCACTCCATCAGCTTCAGAGGGCCGAGAGCTATAGATTTCGATACCTGGAGCTGGACATTTGGTTGAGAATCCAGAAAACTGAGAGGAGATTGCTGGAGCAGCTCGGCCATGGCCAACCGCCACCAACCTCGCCGCTAGTCCACCATTCGGGTTCGTTTCACCTCATGTCTACCCGTACTAGCTTCCTTGTTCTATTAGGAGAGGTATCAGGCTCAATTGAGCCCTATCGCTGGTGAGGAAATCATGGTTTTTCCGAGAAAATCCATTTCTCTCAGGCCGTCGTCGCCTCCGTCCCCCGTCGCCTCATCACCGGCAAAAGATGGCCACCACCACCGTAATGGTGATAGCACCGTTGGCCGGGGGTGGCATAGCCTTAGGTGGCCGGAAATGGCCCCACAAGAAGTCCCAAGTCGGCTCGTTCTCAGTCGTTAAACCATCGGGGATTAAATCCAGCAGTCGCTGGATGTTCTTTAAGATTTGTGCAAATAATTTAATTAATTATGTATTAATTCATATGATATGAATAGTTCCTTTTATGTCACAATTCAACAGTAGCTTTCATGTTAATTTTAGGGCTCTTAAAGCCATCTCCTGAAAATATGATCAACATGGAAAATGTAGCCAGTAGGGTTAGATTTAATTTTCCACCCTTAACTTGAGTTTTGGTCTAGTGGTCTGACCTGTAGGACTATTTTACTAGGACTGGTCCTAGGCAAGGGCAGAAATTCAAATGCATGCTCGGGCCAAAACATATACCCACATGACCTAAAATTTTGGTCAGATGATTGTTAGGGTCATACATAGACCCTGTGAAAATATGAAAGATTTTGGAAGAAATTTTCCTAGACTTTATCTCATAATTCACCAATTTAAATTAATGAAATATTTGGAGTAATATGACTCCAAATGGCCCCATATTTCGGTGGCAGGTCCTTGGGGACATAATATGTGCATGGTAAAATTTTCAGCACATTTGGACCACTGCATGTTGGGTTAACCCACTTGCATGTGTTGGCTATATATAGTTTTAGGGTGCTAATAACAATTTTTGAAATATTGCATATTCAGCCTATTTGATACATTCCAAAATCATGGAACTTATTCCAGAGGCTCAATAGAATAAAGTTTACCCCTCATAGAGATTTTGGGATTTTTGGAAGCAAGAATCCTATTAATTGGAATTTTTGAAAGATAGGCCATTTAAGGATAAAAATTTGAAAATAGTGTTATTCAAGAGTTAAAATTCTCAAATCTTGCCTAGAAATTATGGGAGTCATATGTAATAGCTAAAAAAATTTTATGGCCCTGATTATTTGATTTTATAATGATTGTATGTACTTTTGACCATTTTGCCCTTTTGGGAAATCATTTAGTTATGATAAAACTATACATCAGAAAATATTGGAAAAATTTGTAGTACTGTATAAATGTATTCTTAGACTTGTATAATTATTTCAAAATTTTTGGATGCCATAATAATTTTTAAACTAGCATAATGACATTTTGGTAAATTAGTAAGAATTGAATTTGGTTGGTCACTACATTATATAAGTTGATGAAACTCTGCCATTAGCCTTAATTTAATTATATTTATGTTCTGTAATTTTCCTAGAATTTTTGATAATGAATTCCTTATACTTCATTTGGAAAATGGTAATTATGTGATTTTTTATTAATCAAGGAATAAATAGAAATATTCAAAGGAAAATTATGAATTTATATAGAGAGCAATATTTTACCATGATACAACTCAGGAGAAATTTCTTAGGTCAGTGGATTATAATTTGTATTACTTCATGTATTAAATGACCTAGGGAATTAGTTAAATGATTTAGTTAGAGGCTTTAATGACTTAAGAAAATTATGTAAATCAATATGCTCACTTCATTAGTCCATACCATCCTAGGATAAATCATTTGGGGTAGGAGGCCTAAGGAGTTGGAAGTTCTATTTCGGGATGGTATTAGGTCATGGTCTGCGCATAATGAAAGTAGGTTATACTATAAGGACCACTAGGGGATGGATCGACGGTTGAGCTAGAGATCACAAGTGGAGTATAACCCTGGTTGGTAGTGTTGTATTAGTGATGAGAGCAAAAGTGCAAGCCTTTGGATAGCAACCAGGTGGAGGTCGGCGGAAGATCGTTGCCCCTTCAATAACATCTTAAATCATTAGGATCGCCCAAGAGTAATAATGAGAGCAAAAAGGGAATCATGGGTAGGCACCCACTAAACTAAATATCCTTGAGAAAGGGAGCTTTGAGCTTCAGCCCATCGTAGTTCCCAGTCTCCCCGAGAGCCCTTCACAGGGTATACCCTGAGCTGTCCTTGGATTAGTCTTAAGTCACTAAGTATAATAACCCGTAGACAAGAGTAGCCTAATAGGTTAGGCATCGTATCATCATCCTCACCCGTACTGGGTTGGAGGGATTCATGGTAATTTTCTCGCCCGTGTAGGGTTTGAGGGATTTATGTTATATGCTCACCCGTGTAGGTTTGGATGGATTAAGGACAGGCTGGTCCTGCGAGATGAAGGCTCGAGCTGTAATACTTGCATGCGCATAAACATACTAGTGGCAGTCACGCGGTACTGGGCCAATCGTCACACCGATGGAAGTACGGTGACTCAGGCGGTTGTGTGGGTTGAGGGGCCAATAGGTTGTTTATACTATGGTCTGGTGGAATATCCCCAGAAACGCACACCCGACCCAACAAGATTGACGGGTAGTAAGCAATTAGTACGCAAGACTCTACAGTGCACCTAGGCCATGTACATAGGCATATGGGAGGTCTGGGTTTGGTAGTGTGCATACCTGCCTAGAAGTGGAGACGCCTGCTCCATTGCTACCGTAGCCACAACGGTGGTACCAGAGAGTGATGCTAGCTACAAAAAGCGGAGACCAAAGGTCTGTGATCACCGAGTCGTTTTGTGTGAGTTGCACTTGCATGATTCATAATAACCCACATGCATTCATTCATATTAGGTCATACGCTTAATGGATCCTTATCATATAAATTAGTATGGGCTCTTTTATATGATAAGTTAAATTTTGAAACTCTAACATATATGTTTGTATGGGCACTCATATAAGTTAGGGTACTTCTGTGATGGTAGTGTAGTGGTAATATAGCTTTTCTTACTATCCTTTACTTCAGCATTTACTTACTTCAGTTTCTTACTTGTGCACTGCCTTCTAATCTTCTTTTACTGTACCTATATCTCTTACATAGAACTGCTAGAGTAGTATTACTTGTACTCCTTATATACTTGTTAGTATAGGGCCACTATCATCTGCTTATACTTTCCACCCCTTGTTGCCTTCCGCTTCGTCCTCCTGCACGGTGCCTAGGAGTTGCGGGGCGAGGTGCGGAAGAAACAACTTAGTCTTTTGACTAACGGTCGGTGACAAACTATTTTTAGGGACTCGAGGAGATGGGGTACCAGCACGACCTGCAGGACAAGGTGACAGGACCTGAGGAGCCCGTTCGACTACCACCTTCTACTACTACTGCAGAGCTACCGCAGGTGGGATGAGTTAGAGATGATAATGTCTTCCGCTGTTAGAGAGAGAGAGAGAGAGGGATCTTTATATATGATGTACAATGCATAAGCCCTTTTTACTTTTCATTGATGTACTCTTCTAGACTGATGCATTTTCCATTTCTATATATATATGTTGTGACTTTGGAATATTTACTTTCTTCTGCTACTCATATTTGTTATGGGGTATGTGTTGGGTATTGTATCCACACTCACCTAGATTTGCATGAAGTCACCCATGAACTAAGTTGAATCCAGTTGTATTTGATATTTCTCTTTAGCCATATGCTTGCAGGTGTACACTTTAAGTATAGACCAATGTCAGTCTGCAATGGGTCATCAAACACAGGACTTCACAGTGTAATCCCTCACTGTGTAATCCAAGGTGTTGACTCATGTGTAGCCTCTCTATTGGAATATACTTAACCTCAAATCACTTGGAGAAAAGGATAAAAGCTGAAGCTGAAGAAGTTTTATTTGAAAATATTTTTCTGTAACTTAGAATTTTTGCCAAGTCATTTTTGCTCGAGAAGTACAATAGTGCTCGAGTAAATTACAACTCTAGGTCTCGAGAAGTTTTTAAAGTGCTCGAGAAAAAGCTCAGCCTGCTTGAGAACTTTTTCTTTCAAATCTGGCTGTCATTAATGCTCGAGAGAGAGTTTTCCTTTCTCGAGAAAATGACTTTGCTGCTCGAGAACTAGAATGCTGTGCAAAAATATTTCCAAGGAAAAGTACTCGAGAAATATAACTCTTCTTCTCGAGAAAAAGTCTACCTTTCTCGAGAACTATTTCTCTGTTGCTTATTTTTCTTAGTTCCTGTGCTCGAGAACAGCTTTAGCTTCTCGAGTACTTTCCTCCAGATTTTCCTCTATGTTCAAGTGCTCGAGAAATAATCCATTTGCTCGAGTATTCTAGTCTTCAGGATTTTGATTAAGTCTTTGTGCTCGAGAAGTTTCAAGTTCTCGAATACTTTCTTTCCAGTACTCGAGCAAGTTTACTGTGTGCTCGAGTAATCCAGATATACTTTTTCTTCTAAGTATAAGTGCTCGAGTAGTACAATTAGTGCTCGAGAAAGTTATTTTTGACAGTATATTTTTCTAAGTCTCAGATCTCGAGACAATCATTTCTATTCTCGAGAACTCCTTGATTCAGTGCTCGAGAACAACCTTCAGTTCTCGAGTACTTCTGACTTAACCTTTTTCTAATTCTGAAATTGTCAAAATCGTTGACCCTCTATTCGTTCTATTTTTCCAATCCTTAATCTGTCATCATCTAATTGGCCCACGTGGCATTACTTTCAATACGATTTGATTTCTGACCGATTAGGCTCCCTATAAAAGGTCTAATCAGTCTCTCTTTTCATTAAGAAGAACTTTTATCATCGTTTATTTTTTTCTCTCTCTTCAAGAACGTGAAACGAAAAAGGGCCGAAAAACCCTAAGTTCTCGATTCATCTTCCCGGTCGCCGCCGCTCACTGTTTCCATCTGGAAGGCCGCCGACGAAGAAAGATCGACGAAGTGACACATAGAATCGAGATCGACCTCGACTTTTTCCGAATCTCTTGATTCCGTGTGTTCCGAAGAACCAGATCTCAAGATCGACGACAGTATCTTCTCCGACTGATTCCTGACAGAGCCGCCATTGTTGAAGGAAGAAGAGACGTCAAGATTTTCTAGATCTGTCACAGTTTTATCATTTTCTGTAAATCTTTATTCTGTAGGAGATTCTTCTCCGAGTTGTAGGAGTTTTCATTCCGAGTATTTGTTGTAGGAAGATTGTGATTCCGAGTGTAGATCCGGGTTGGATCGAGTTGTAAGATTTCTTTAATCTGAGATAAGTGGAGTAGCCGAGTCTAGTGCGTTACTAGATCGGTGAGAGGGAAAGTGGAGTACCCAAGATCGGGGAACCACTATAAATCTTGTGTCGTCTGTGCTTGTGTTCTTTTTGTGTGTGCTGCGATTAGTTTTATTTTATTCCGCAAAAGACGTCGCAATCACCTATTCACCCCCCTCTAGGTGATAATTTAGACAACTAGTCAACTTTCAATTGGTATCAGAGGGTCGTTGATCATATAAAGGTTAACACCTTGATCAGATCTGCCCTAAGTTGTCTAAGAAGTTAGCCAAGCATGGATAAGGCAAAAGATTTTGCAAAGCTTCCACTGTGCACCAAGACAAACTTTCCCATGTGGAAAGAAAGAATTAAATTCTTTATGGAAGCTGTGGATCCAAGGATCTTTATGATAGTTGAAGAGGGTCCCTATGTTCCCATGACAACCTCCACAATAAATCCTACTCTAAAGGTACCAAAGAAACTGATGGATCTTGACAAAGATGAGATTGCACTTGTCTCGTTGGACAAGAAAGCTAAAAACATCATAGCAAGTGCAGTTGATGACTCTATGCTACTGAATCTGATACATTGCCAAAGTGCTAAGGAAATGTGGCAGTGTCTGTTAGTCCTGATGGAAGGCACTGAAGAAGTAAGGGATGACAGAAGATCCCTTCTGAATCAAAAATATGAAGCCTTCAGACAAGGACCAAAGGATTCAATCACAGATACTTTTGAGAACTTCAGCAAAATTGTTAATGGTCTGAAGGGGTATGGCAGGAAGTTCACTAATGGTGACTTGAATGACAAATTCCTCAGATCCCTGACGAAAGAGTGGGATACCAAAGTATGTGCCATTCGGGAGTTTGGCAGACTAGCAGAGACTGACCCACAGAATCTCTTCGGAAAGCTGATGTCTTATGAGATGCAAATAAATACAAGAAAAGCCGAAGAAGAGAAGAGCAGATCCTCTTCAAAGGATAAGACTGTTGCCTTGAAGGCAGAAAGCACAAAAAAGGTCAAAGCTCAATCATCTACTCCTGCTCAGGAAACAATTGAGAGTGAAGAAAGTTCAGAGCCCAGTTCATCAGGCTCAGAGTTGTCTGAAGGAGAGTTCTCTCTCTTATCAAGACAGTTCAAGAAGTTTCTGAACAAAAAGAAGAATTGGAGAGGCAAGGATGCCTCACATAGACGATCACATTATGAAAGTGATCGAAGAAAGAAAGGCTCAAGCAGCCATGACAGGTATGTTCCTAAACAGAACAAACATGTTTCATCTGACATAGTTTGCTATTGTTGCAACAAGCCAGGTCATATGATTGCTGAATGCCCTCATAAGAAAAGAGAAGGAGGAAAGAAGGAATGCAAGAAACCCTTTCACCAAAAGAAGAATGAAAGGAGCTTCGTGGCTAAGAAAACAAAGACCCTCAGCGACTCAGACTCCTCGGAGTCAAGTGAGGAAGAAGAAGCATATTTTGGGCTGATGGCTCAAACTGATGAGGAGACAGAACCCTAGTACACTGGGAAGGTAAACTCTCACACACCTCTTTCTGAATCTGAGAGTTCTGAACATGAGAATGAGGACAGCTTTTCTGACGATGAGTCTGAACTCATGGTTCAGTACAGAGAGCTGATCAAGGCCTACGACAAATGTCGAAAGGTCGTGAAAGCTCAAGCCAAAGAGATTAAGTCTCTTAAGGCAAGTGAAAGCTCTTTGAGAGAAGAAGTTCTTGAGATGGAATCACTCAAAGGTAAGCTTAACTCTGCCATAAAAGAATTGAATGAGACACTTAGTCTCGTCAGTCTGAAAGAAAAAGTCATTGAGAAACTGGAAGAGCAGTTTGAGGCTGAGAAGAAGCTTGTTGAGAGCTTCTCCAAGCCTAAGACAGTTCTTCCACTGATTGCTGGATTTTCAGCACAGACTGATGGTGCTGGACTAGGCCATGTAGCCTCTTCTAGTAAGACTTCTAGAAGGAATAAGACTCAACGAAAGAATAAGGCAGCCAAGAAAGCCTTAGCCAAAGAAAAAGGGAAAGCCCCTCAAGAACAGACTATCTTTAATAAGGTAATCTACCCGACAAACAAGTTTGATCTTGAGTCCTCCTATGGACACTGGTCTAGGCCTACTTATGTAGAGCCAAAGTCTAGATACCAAGGATGGGCACGTCCTAGAAACTTTGGCGAAAGTGTTTTTAAAGCACCTTATGAAGAAATCAGTCTTCAGAGCTATGGTCCATATAATCATGGTCATAACTTTAAGAGAGCACCGAAAGTGAAAGAAGTTGAAGTCTTGTCCACCAAAGAGAGGAAAGCATGTTCATGTCATCAACATGAAGCATCCACCTCCAGTGCAGCTCCTCCTGCTAGACCTCATGTCAAGATGGTCAAGCAAGAGAAGAATGGACAAAGATATAATAGATTTCATTGTTGGTGTTGTGGCAAGATTGGTCACTTCGCCATCGATTGTTGGTTCAACAAAAGTGTTTATGCTGCCCCAAGAGTTATCAATGTGAGAAAGACCGCTCACGATGCTAACATCGGTAGGGGGAGCAATCTAACAAGAGACCAAGGACCCAAACAAATTTGGGTTCCTAAGGAAAAATGATTTTGTGTTTGCAGGTATGTCCAAAGGCCAATAGAACGCCAATATGGTACTTGGACAGTGGATGTTCTCGGCACATGACCGGAACAAAAAGTTTACTTCAAAATTACTCTCCAATCGAGAACGGACCAAAGGTCATCTTTGGAGGCTCCGACCGGGGAGTTACAAAAGGATATGGTACAATTTCTAACGGTAGCATATCCTTCTCGGATGTTGCTTATGTTGAGGGATTAGAACATAATCTCATAAGCATAAGTCAATTATGCGACAAAGGATACGTTGTTGAGTTTCATGCCAACAAGTGTTTGATAAAAGCGGTTGATAAACAAGAAACCATTTTATCCGGCACTCGTAGCAGAAACATATTTTGTCTTAATTTTATTTGCTTGGATTCCTCTACCCCAGTATGTCTTCTTGCTAAAGATAGTGCATCTCTTAGTGACCAATGGCACAAGAGATTAGCACATATTAATTTCAAAACCATTCATAAATTGTTTTCGAAGAATTTGGTGCGTGATGCTCCAAATGTTAAGTGCGAAAAGGAAAGACCTTGTCACGCATGCATTAAAGGCAAGCAAACAAGGGCTACTTTTAAAAGCATTATTGGCAAAGATTCGGACAGGTGTTTACACCTTCTTCATATGGACTTGTTTGGTCCACTGCAAGTTAGAAGTTTAGGAGGTAAGGATTATACGTTGGTTATTGTTGATGATTACTCGCGCTTTGCGTGGGTGTTCTTTTTGAAACACAAGTCGGATACCTTTGATATTTTCACTAATTTTGTCAGGCAAATACAGAATGAGTACAACTGCTCCATTGTCAAAATCAGAAGTGACAATGGAACGGAATTCAAATCTGGGGCCATGACGGAATTTTGTGAAAGCCTTGGTATCCTTCATGAGTTTTCCTCTCCTCGGACTCCACAACAAAATGGAGTAGCTGAGAGAAGAAACAGAACACTCATAGAGGCTTGCAGGACTATGTTGAGTGATGCTTCACTACCGGAATATTTCTGGGCTGAAGCCGTCAACACTGCATGTCACGTGCAAAATCGAGCACTCATAAACAAGAACCATGATAAGACTCCTTATGAACTTTTAAAAAGCAGGAAGCCAACAATATCTTACTTTAGAATCTTTGGTTGTAAGTGCTTTGTACTTAACAACTGCAAGTATCATACCACTAAGTTTAGCGAAAAGAGTTTTGAAGGCATTTTCGTAGGCTATAGTAGCCAAAGTAAAGCATATAGGATCTTTAACAAGAAATCCTTGGTGGTAGAAGAATCAATTCATGTTATTTTTGATGAGACGAGTTTGTTGCAAAGCAACTCGTCTAGTGTGTTACTTGAAGCTGCAGGTTCCAAGATAAATGAAATAAAGTTGGAGGAACCAAGTGAAGAGAAGGGTGATACCTTCATCGAGATCACTTCTCCAACTACAATTGAGAATGAAGATCAGGATATTGAAGCAGTTCAAAGAAATGAAGTCACTCCAGATGCTGAAGATGTTCCAGATGCTAGGACATTAGAGCTCAGACACTTGAAGGATCATCCAATAGAACAGATCATTGGAAATCCTCGAGACGGTGTCAGAACTCGTAGAGGTACCACTAATGAAAATTTATATTTAAGTTTTCTATCTCAGGTGGAACCAAAGAAGTTTGAGGAAGCAAACTGCGACGCATCATGGATACTAGCCATGGAAGAGGAGCTGAACCAATTCAAACGGTGTGAAGTTTGGAAGCTTGTACCAAGACCCAAAGATAAGAACGTTATAGGAACCAAGTGGGTGTATCGGAACAAGCTAGATGAAGATGGTACAATAATAAAGAACAAGGCGCGTCTCGTCGCCAAAGGATACCGACAAGAAGAAGGAATAGACTTCGATCAAACATATGCTCCAGTGGCAAGATTGGAGGCAATAAGGTTATTTCTAGCATATACTGCATTAAAAGGTTTCACCGTCTATCAAATGGACGTGAAGTCTGCCTTCCTTAATGGAAACATAAAGGAAGAAGTATATGTAGAACAACCTCCAGGTTTTGTTGATCCAAACTCTCCTAACCATGTCTACTTTCTATTTAAAGCACTGTATGGTCTCAAGCAAGCTCCCCGAGCTTGGTATGAGACATTGTCTACTTTTCTTCTTGAGAACAAGTTCACAAGAGGAAAGATAGACAAGACATTATTTCTTAGGGAAATAAAAGGCAAGATTTTGCTAGTGCAAATCTATGTCGATGACATTATTTTTGGCTCAACTGATGACAACCTTTGCAAAAAGTTTTCTAAACTAATGCAAGGGAAGTTTGAAATGAGCAGTATGGGTGAGTTGAAGTATTTCTTGGGACTCCAAGTGAAACAATCTGAGGATGGAATTTTCATATCTCAGACGAAGTTCACAAAGGAGTTGATTAAGAAATTTGGATTGGAGAACGCATCTACAATGAAAACTCCAATGGCCTCAGCTATGTCTCTGGATAAGGATGAGAAAGGGAAACCTTTTGATGAAACCAAATACAGAAGCATAATTGGGTCACTACTCTACCTTACTGCTAGTAGGCCAGACATAATGTTCTCAACATGTGTATGTGCTAGATTTCAGGTGAACAGTAAGGAATCTCATTACGCTGCTGCAAAGCGAATTTTGAGATACCTTAAAGGTACACCAAATCTTGGCTTATGGTACCCAAGAAGTAATGACAATGAACTGATTGGCTATTCAGATGCAGATTTTGCAGGTAGCAAGGATGATAGGAAGAGCACCTCAGGAACATGTCAATTCCTAGGAAGAAGGCTTATTTCCTGGAGTAGTAAGAAGCAGAATTGTGTCGCAATCTCAACAGCCGAGTCAGAGTACATCTCTGCAGGCAGTTGTTGTGCACAACTGCTTTGGATCAAAAATCAGCTTGAAGATTACAACCTGAAGTTTGAAGACATTCCTCTGATGTGTGATTCATCAAGTGCAATTGCCATTGCCAACAATCCAGTGTCACACAGCAGAACAAAACATATAGAGTTGAGATATCATTTTATACGGGAGCATGTGGAGCGAGGAGATATCAACCTTCAATATGTTCCAACAGATAGACAAGTTGCAGACATTTTCACAAAGCCACTGGATGAGGCCAAGTTCTCTTTCTTCAAGACAGAACTTGGGATGCTCAACAAAGAGGACTAAGGAAAAAGTCAACTTTCAACTTTTCAGAATTTCAGAAAAAAATAAAGCTAAGTAATTCTTTCTCGGGAACTTTACTTTTGCTCAAGAACGATGCTCGAGAACTGTCTACTTCTCGAGCAAGCTTCTCGAGAACTCTTTATTCTGCTCGAGAAAACTTCTCGAGAACTTTCGGTTACGAAAATTTCCTAAGTTCTTTTGTCTCGAGAACTTCACTCGGGGTACTCGAGAAATTAATAAAGTACTCGAGCCTACTTCTCGAGCACTTGATACTTACGAAAATTCTTAACCCTAATTTCCCGAGTACAGTTTTTGTTAGCTTTTATTATTTTTCGAAATGCCTAGTAGCAGTCCAGATCATTTCTGCCGCTCTTTTACAATATGTATATAAATAGTCAGATTAAAATCGTTAAATCCACTAATCCCAAAATCCCCAAATTTCTTGAGACCCTTCGCCTTCCGCCGGTGACGTGAAAACCAGGAAAACCCCACAGTTTTTCTCCGTTTTTCTTCAATGGCTTCATCTTCTTCCATCGCCAAGCTCGGAATCGGCAGTGAACTCCTTCGAGATGGCATTGCAGACATATCCCCAGACTTTCAGAACCTCTTGAGCCTCCTGGATATAGCCGGCCTCACTTTTGTCCTAGAACAGAAGTGTCGTCTCCTTCTTCCTCAGGTTCATGAATTCTACCAGAATTTGACAGTCAGCACCAGTGGTCATGGTCTCCGATCTACCGTTTCTGGCATCAAGGTCAAACTCACCGCCTCCATCATCAATCAGTTGCTTCATCTACCTCCAGTCACAGAACCAGAAGACCTAACCAATGCAGACTATGACCGTGCCTATTCCTTCTGTGGAATCGCCGGCATAACCTCTGGTATTCGACGCCCCCAGCTGAACCCAGAGAGCAAATTCCTTCTGGACATCGTCGGCAAATGCCTTCTCTGTGCTACTGGATCAATCAAACATGCTACAGGAGAGATGTTTGATGTGATGACCTCCATAATCTGCAGGAAGCAATATCCTTTTGGCAGACTGATTCTTGATCACATCAGGTCCAGTCTCAAGAAGCTTGGATTTGCCAGAATTATAACCCTTCTACTCAGTGAACTTGACCCAGCAGTGTTCTCAATGTCCAAAGGCAGTGTTCTGCACTACATGAAGAGGCTCACAGTGGACTCCATTAACAGATGGGAGTTGAAATTGCAGAATACCACCCAGGCCACCAGGGCTCAAGAACAAGTTCAGGAAGAGGTTGTCAGGACTCCACCTCCCTCTCCTCATCCAGCAATTGAGGGGGAGCCTGCACAACCTTCCCCAGCTCCAAAAATTCCCCCAGTTCCTGCTACAACAGTTGTGGTAAAGGATGTTCCAGAGTACAGGATTCCATCCCCCCCTCCAAACCCAGAGATTGTCATCCAGGATGCTTCTCTTGAGGGGGAGCCTGCCTCCATGGATATAGATCTGACTGCCACTTCAGAACAAATTGATGCAATGATCACTGAACTCACTTCTGAGCACCCCAGTTTAGCATCAACAGCTCCAGACTCAGTTCCAGATTCTGCTCCAGCCACTGCTCAGGACCCAGCTCCACTTGAACCAGTTCCAGAACTGCCTCAGAAACATGCTTCTCCAGAACCAGATCAGCCCTCCAGTTCACTTCCCCCATCACCTTCTCACCCAGCTGATACCCAAGGACAGCAAGCTGTTGCTTCCTCCACAACCACTCCCTCTTCTTTTGAGCCAATGACTGACATCCCAGAAACTGATGAGGATGTTCAGGAGGCAGAGTCCAGGATTCCTCAAAGGCCACACTACTCCATCCCAACTTTCCTTCCTTCAGGAAATGAAGAAGATGACAACATCCCTCTGAGAAGAC
Source organism: Platanthera zijinensis (assembly GCA_039513925.1). Lineage (NCBI taxonomy): Eukaryota > Viridiplantae > Streptophyta > Magnoliopsida > Asparagales > Orchidaceae > Platanthera > Platanthera zijinensis. Next base: position 119,679,963 of record CM077092.1, read on the forward strand.
AGCCATCCACTTCTACTGTTGTAATTGAAGAGATCACCCCCAACCCCTCCAATGCACCTTCTCCACCTGCTGCTGCTCAACCACCTCCATCCAGTCTTGCTCCTGCAAGTGCTCCTGCTGCTACTGATTCCATCATACCACTGTTAACACAGTTGTTTGCTGAACAGAAAACCTACATAGACACTGCTGTCAAGAAGGTTCAAGACCAGGTGACTGCACTTGAGAAGGCCATGCACAAAGGCTTTGCTGAAATCCAGGTGAACACAGATACCCTGAAAGAAGCATTTCACAAAGGAGGATTGGCCTTGGATCATACTATAACAAGTATTGGCCACCTCATGGATCAATCAGTTGTGTTGGCTAATAATCAGATTCAGTTGGATAAAAGGACAGATGACAAGTTCTTTAAGCTGACAGGTGAGGTTGGCACCTTTAAGGAAGATGCTATTGCAACCCTTACTGCAGAAGTCAGAAAGGGGGAGGAGATTTTCAAGTCTATCTCAGCTAAACATTCTGAATCCATCTTGACCAGAATTACCAATGCCAGCCTTGAAACCCAAGCTGACATAGAAGCCAAAGTCATCAAGGCTCAGGATGCATTCCACACCTCCCTGAAAGAAAATGTGCTGAAACATATTGACTCTGTCAAGTTTCATGCCTTTGATACCTCTGTCTAGATGCACAACAATATATTCCCTGACCATCAGATTGACCCCAACTCTATTCCCTATCATCTGAACCTAGTTGCAGTCAGAGCAGCCCTTGCTGAAAGCACTCAAGCCTCTGCTGCCCAAGCTGCTGCTGATGCAATGGCTGCTGTCCAAGCTGAAGAAGATGCTGCTGCTGCTGCTGCCCTTGCTCAGAAGGCCTTCTCTCCATACATTGAACTTCAAGAAACTTTCATGCCAACTGGAGAGGTGTGGGAAGATCTACCTAACCAGCCACCTAATATCCAAACAAAGAAAAGGAAATATGGGGAAGGGCCCTCTGCAAGGAGATCTGCACCTGAACATGATCAAGGCTACAGAAGACATCAGGATGAACCAAGGCAGTATCCAGTACACTCAGAAGTCTGGAGCCCCACCTCCAGGACTTTAATCCTTGAAACTCTGAAGCTGGTAACTCAATTCAGTGAGAGACAACAAAAATTCTACAGCCATGAGGAATGGAGAAAGTATGACAAGAACTGCATTCAGAGGAGGCTGCATGAGTCTAAGTATGGATTTAACAATGCTGCAGCTCCTCCTAAACCTGAAAAGTACTTTCCCAAGCCCTTCAGCTACTTTGAGAGACAAGAGCAGAAGAGATGGCAAGAGGGTGAAAGACAAAAGAGACAGGCTGATGGCAAGAAGAAGTAACCTGCACTCTATTTCATAACAGCATTTGTAACTTTGGGAATAGTGGGATTTAAAAACATTAATCTGAAAAATCTGATTACTTATATACCTATATGTTTCTGATTGTGCTGTGATTCATTTCTGTTATTCCTGCTCTAGGTTATTTTGATTATGTCACATATGTCTTGCTTACTTGTTGTTATGTATTATTTGTTAAGGGATTCAGCTTAGTGTATAGGGTTCTGACTTCTGCAAATAGGGGGAGATTGTTGGGTATTGTATCCACACTCACCTAGATTTGCATGAAGTCACCCATGAACTAAGTTGAATCCAGTTGTATTTGATATTTCTCTTTAGCCATATGCTTGCAGGTGTACACTTTAAGTATAGACCAATGTCAGTCTGCAATGGGTCATCAAACACAGGACTTCACAGTGTAATCCCTCACTGTGTAATCCAAGGTGTTGACTCATGTGTAGCCTCTCTATTGGAATATACTTAACCTCAAATCACTTGGAGAAAAGGACAAAAGCTGAAGCTGAAGAAGTTTTATTTGAAAATATTTTTCTGTAACTTAGAATTTTTGCCAAGTCATTTTTGCTCGAGAAGTACAATAGTGCTCGAGTAAATTACAACTCTAGGTCTCGAGAAGTTTTTAAAGTGCTCGAGAAAAAGCTCAGCCTGCTTGAGAACTTTTTCTTTCAAATCTGGCTGTCATTAATGCTCGAGAGAGAGTTTTCCTTTCTCGAGAAAATGACTTTGCTGCTCGAGAACTAGAATGCTGTGCAAAAATATTTCCAAGGAAAAGTACTCGAGAAATATAACTCTTCTTCTCGAGAAAAAGTCTACCTTTCTCGAGAACTATTTCTCTGTTGCTATTTTTCTTAGTTCCTGTGCTCGAGAACAGCTTTAGCTTCTCGAGTACTTTCCTCCAGATTTTCCTCTATGTTCAAGTGCTCGAGAAATAATCCATTTGCTCGAGTATTCTAGTCTTCAGGATTTTGATTAAGTCTTTGTGCTCGAGAAGTTTCAAGTTCTCGAATACTTTCTTTCCAGTACTCGAGCAAGTTTACTGTGTGCTCGAGTAATCCAGATATACTTTTTCTTCTAAGTATAAGTGCTCGAGTAGTACAATTAGTGGTCGAGAAAGTTATTTTTGACAGTATATTTTTCTAAGTCTCAGATCTCGAGACAATCATTTCTATTCTCGAGAACTCCTTGATTCAGTGCTCGAGAACAACCTTCAGTTCTCGAATACTTCTGACTTAACCTTTTTCTAATTCTGAAATTGTCAAAATCGTTGACCCTCTATTCGTTCTATTTTTCCAATCCTTAATCTGTCATCATCTAATTGGCCCACGTGGCATTACTTTCAATACGATTTGATTTCTGACCGATTAGGCTCCCTATAAAAGGTCTAATCAGTCTCTCTTTTCATTAAGAAGAACTTTTATCATCGTTTATTTTTTTTCTCTCTCTTCAAGAACGTGAAACGAAAAAGGGCCGAAAAACCCTAAGTTCTCGATTCATCTTCCCGGTCGCCGCCGCTCACTGTTTCCATCTGGAAGGCCGCCGACGAAGAAAGATCGACGAAGTGACACATAGAATCGAGATCGACCTCGACTTTTTCCGAATCTCTTGATTCCGTGTGTTCCGAAGAACCAGATCTCAAGATCGACGACAGTATCTTCTCCGACTGATTCCTGACAGAGCCGCCATTGTTGAAGGAAGAAGAGACGTCAAGATTTTCTAGATCTGTCACAGTTTTATCATTTTCTGTAAATCTTTATTCTGTAGGAGATTCTTCTCCGAGTTGTAGGAGTTTTCATTCCGAGTATTTGTTGTAGGAAGATTGTGCTTCCGAGTGTAGATCCGGGTTGGATCGAGTTGTAAGATTTCTTTAATCTGAGATAAGTGGAGTAGCCGAGTCTAGTGCGTTACTAGATCGGTGAGAGGGAAAGTGGAGTACCCAAGATCGGGGAACCACTATAAATCTTGTGTCGTCTGTGCTTGTGTTCTTTTTGTGTGTGCTGCGATTAGTTTTATTTTATTCCGCAAAAGACGTCGCAATCACCTATTCACCCCCCTCTAGGTGATAATTTAGACAACTAGTCAACTTTCAGTATGATCGTGTTAGCCGGCAGAATCGGCATCTTGCGGTGTCAACCCACCCGTGTGGTAGTATCACCGTAATGCGGTGGTTCTGGGCATAAGATTTGGGTGTGCTTCCAAATTGGGAAGTCGGATCTTACAATACTTTCCAAGAAAACAGATTGGGGGAAGGGTACTCTTTGACAGAATTGAAGAATGTACCCCAGAGCCAAACTTGGGGAGCATTTTGTCACTGTTTATATATAACACAGTTCTAGGGATCATTAATATAAGGGTAGGAACAAAAATCCATCATATTAGGAGGATGGACTCAAAAATGCTCGATATGTAGGATAGAGTTTTGTTGCCACATGCATAGACTGTTGAAAAGAAGAAGAAGAAATCTGTTCTAATTACAAAGGAGAGCATTGAGAGCAGCTCATATGAGAAGAGTGAAGAGGAGCCAAATAATCCCCAGCTCATTTAGTCTACTGAAGAGACTAGAAGATACATGAGTGCTCAAATATCAATATCTTCTGAACTTACTATAAGGAACCAAGTGGTTAGAACACAGTATGAAGAAATCCAAGCTAAAGGAATTGACATTCTGTCTGGTCAGCTAGTAGAATACATCTGTGCAGAAGTTGAGGGGGAGACTTCCCAGATCCTTGTTCCTACTGATGGTGAGATTTTCCAATCAATCTTAGAATAGCTAGACTCCTTCTTTGAAAATCTGCAGAAAAGGATTTCTCAAACTACAGAGGGTCCTAAAGTTCTCAATTCTATCCTCATGTTGAGGGGGAGCAAGACCTTGAGAGGATGATGGATGATGCTCCAGTCACTACCACCTCAGAACAACAAATTACCCTGAGAAATGTTGGAGCTTGATGAGACCAGATGATATTATGTCTAACCGCAGCAGTCTGCCTATCTCAGCGGCCTAGCGGATTATCTCATTAGTCTGGTGGTGAACCCATGTAGTAGTGGCAGTCTAAGGGATAGTCGTAGTAGTGGCCTGGGTGTTAGCCGCTGCAGCGATTTGGAAGAAAGCCTCAACAATGATTAGGAGGTTAGCCACAACGGTCTGTATGTTAGCCATAGCGGTCTGGAGGTTTGCCGCAACGGTCTGGATGAAGCTGCAGTAATAGATTGATGGTTAAACGCAATGACAGTATGGTGGCAACCCGCGGTTTCAGTTTGATAGCTTGCAGCAGCTGCTGTCTAGTGGTTTGCCGCAACTAAGGTATGGTGGCAACCCGTAGTTGCGGTTTGGCTTCTTATACCAACGATCTTTCCTCGCTGTGTGATGGCTTTCCTTAGTAACCGTTGGCTGTTCAGTTATTCATTGTATAGTGTGTGGTTTGACCAAGTCAAGACGCATAAGACGCCCGACTTGTATTTACTCCCACTTCAATTGTTGTATTCTCTTATCTCCCCTATTTTTTAAAAATAAGAGGTCATACCTATGTAATGATTATCTTTTTGAAGCAATAAAATTTGCAATTTATTTAACACTTTTTCACATGGTATCTGAGTGAACCGATCCTTTGCTCTAAATAGATAGCGGTTTGTTTGTTTAACTGCGCGGTCTCTTCTCTCAGCTTCTTGCCCTCCCTTTTTCTCTCCCATGCTATTGCTTTGTTTGCGACTTGTTTCTTGCGCTCTTTTCTGTTCGCGCGGTTTCTCTTCTCTATTGCAGGCTCCGTATTTTGTTTACAGCCATTTCTATTTCTTGCGCCCTTTCCTGCCGCCGGTGTGTTATTACCTTGACTATATGGTCTCTCCTCTTATTCGCACGATTTGTTTGTGTTGTTTGTTCGCACAGTTTGTTTTGTGAAACTGTGCGGATTCTTTCTGTATTCTATGGACACTCCTTCTTCTACTTTATTCGTTCCTCCTCTTTCTACTTCTTCTTTATATGCTTCTGATAATTTGTGGACAGCTTCAAAGCTTATAGGTCCCAATTTCCCTTACTTTTGTGTGTCCTTCATTTTTCTCTTGCGTTCCCTACGCAAACGTCATCATTTGACTGATGATCTTCCTCCTTCTGGATCTATTTATTTTGATTATTAGGATGCTTCTGATGAATTGGTGTAAACTTGGTTGGCCAACAGTTTTTAGGAGTTCCTTCCTATCATCTGGCATAATCTGACGGTCAAGGCTGCCTGGAATCATCTTGCTGCCTTATATTCCAAGGGATCCCAAACTTCATGCATTTATAATATGTATGCCGATCTTTTCGCTCGACCAGTCAAGACCCCTGCTTCTGCCTATCAGGAGTTTCAAACTCTTCCTACTGATCTTCTTTAGCATCGACCTTTTTCTGCTGATCTAGCTGAGCAACACAGACATTTTCAGAAGGTTCTTGTTGTTTGCAATTTGCTTTACCTACCGGATTTCTATGATATGATCCGCCAACAAATTCTAGGAGAGGCAGATACTTTGACTCTGGATACTACTACTTCTAGGATATCTGTGTTTTCTACTCTTCTTCAGCGTCCTTTGCTATCCTCTCAGTCTCTATCTCCTGATCTTGTTGCTCATCCAGCTCATCATGACATCTCTAGTCGTCGTGGTGGCCGTACTGGTGGCAATGGTGGTGGTCGTGGTTACTCCAAGCAACTTTTTCTCATTTTAGTCGACTTGGTCACTTGGTTGATCATTGTTGGACCAAATATCCTCATCTTTGTCCAACATCAGCTGGTTCTTCCAAGCCGTCCACTTCTTATCTTGCTACTATTGGAACTGCTCAGTTGGCTACAATGGGTAGGTGAGTTATTGATTCTTATGCAACAAATCATTTGACCGACAATTCTTGCCTTTTCTCTTCTCTTGATAAGAGCAACCTGAAACATCCCATTTCCGGCTAGACCCTTACAAGTCGGTTTGTCGTGACAGAACCATAGGAAGCCCAAGAATTGAAGTACATCGACCAAGATTTCGGTTCACGGGTTGGTCAAGCCCGTGACCGACCCGTCACACCCGTGACCTAGGGCGTGACCCCCTTCGACGATCGTCGATCTCAGGAAGACGATCAGCAAAATAAGAATTTGCATTATGGGTTTGTCACGCCCGTGACCGACATGTAATGCCCGTGACCTAGGGCGTGACCCCCTTCGACGATCGTCGATCTCAGGAAGACGATCGGCGAGCACAGAATTTGCAACCCGGGCCTGTCACGCCCATGACCGATATGTCACGCCCGTGACCTAGGGCGTGACACCCCTTCGACGATCGTCGATCTCAGGAAGACGATCGGTGAGCGCAGAATTTTCAACCCGGGCACGTCACGCCCGTGAATGACATGTCACGCCCGTGACCTAGGGCTGACACCCTTTCGACGATCATCGATCTCAGGAAGATGATCGGAGAACTCAGAATTTTCCACAAGGGCCTGTTACGCCCGTGACCTACGTGTCACGCCCGTGACAAAGGCCGAAACGTCAGTTCAGGCCCGAAATTATTCTAACTAGCGTTATAATAAATTCTGGTATGGAAAGTTACACCAGGAGTATTTATGGGTCGTTTCCTTCTGTAATTACTTATTAAAATGAGGAAGTGTAGATCCAATAGGAAATCGCCACCTGGATAAGTCATTTCATCTTCCACCTTTTCCTCTCCCTCCACCGTAACCGAAATAATATAAAGAGGAGAGTCTTCATGGACATAAATGCTTACCCTTTCCCCTCCCCACTTGGTGATCTATAAAAGCCCCCCTTAGAGCAAGATAAGAAGTTTACACTCTTGACTAAATGGATTTGAGTTATTGTTCTTGCTGTAGGAGAAGTTCGGGAATGCAACCACCGCGCCATGACAATCCTACATTCATCTCGCCTCCAAACCGCGACCAAGGTCCTCCTCTACTTCTTCTCTTATGGGTAGATCTTAGGATCTTAGAAAGGAAGTTCGTGCTCAAAGGAGCTGGACCTATCTCGTGTTTTCATAGAGAAACCAAGAAAAATATATTTTCGGGTACGTCGGAAACCGCCACCTCCGGCGGCCAAACCACCGCCGACCGATAGCCATCGCCTCGGCGGAGGTGGTGGTTGTGGTGGCTGGCCAGGGAAGTGATCGGATGGCCGGCGACGAATCGCGGAAGAGCTACAGGAATTATAATTTTTTCTGAGTTCATTTTACGGGTTCTGTTTGGTAGGGAAGATTAACAAGAAATTCTATTATTATTCATTTATTAATTATAATGAATTATTATCCCCTTTTTAACACACCTTTTGATATTACCAAACAAGGCACTTAGAGGCCGAATTAGGAAAAATGAACAGTCAAGAAAGTTGTAGCTCTTTGAGTCTATATTAATTTAAAATTTATTTCAACTCGTTTGGGTAAGAGGTTTGACCGCAACACCCGTTTTAGTGGGGGTTGTACCTAGAGTTGGGCAAAAACAAAAATGGATGCCCACTCTTCGTCCCATGTCCAAATGACCTGAAATTTGGGCAAGGGGTAACCCTTAGCCATACCAAGAGGCTATCCAAAAATGGGAATTTTTGGAGACACTTTGTTTAAGGTTTTTGTTTTAATTTGATTAAGTTAGAGGAAATTATTTAAGTAGTAAAATGACCTCCAAACCCTCCCAATTTTTAAGGAGTGGTCCCTGGCAACAAAACCTAGCTTTATATAAAATTTCAACTTATTTGGATTATGTTTGTATAGGAAGTCACATATTCTTATCTAGGCATTAATGAGGCATTTTTGAGTAAAAAGTGCAGTAAGAGGTTGGAACGGTCAAATCACCTCAACAGAGAATGATATTTTGACCACTGACTTAGAAGGGTTATTATAACCCACTTGGAGAAAATGGTGTGGTTTAGGGTTGGTTTTCCCTAGGATCCAAACTCAAACCCTAGATGGAGGGTTTTGAGGGCTGTGAAGGACATGGGGGCAATTGCTCTCGTATTGCCTGAAAATTTTGTAGAGTTGACATTAGCATGATATAAATCATCGGGATGAAATTTTGGAGGATTTGGAGACAGGTAAATACCTCAAAACCCTAACCTTAGCTTTAGGGTAAAATACAAAATAAGTAAAATCTGTCACTAAACATTATCTAAAAGCAGTGAAACTCAAGTAGAGTACGTTTTTTGGCAACTAGAATTTATGTCAATTTTACTGAAATTTTATGATGTCTATTTTCAGCACTTCATTTGTAACGATTGTTATAGCCCTAATTGATGTTTTAATTATTTGAATCTTTTTGTTCATTGAAACCTCATGAAATCTTGGAAGTAAATGTTTTAGGTCAGAATGGTTACTCCTGAATTTTTGTATAATTTTTAGTTGAGGAAATCTAGTACTTTCTTCACAAATGTTAAAAAGGGGTTTTATGGTTTATAAATTAATTATAGATAACATTGCTGTTGGAAAATTATGAAACTTGGCCAATGCTATTTTTATAGTTGTATCTGCATAATATAATTAATTTATAATTTTTTGATGGATATTCTCTGTACTTGATTCATAAATAATGGAAGATAGAAAATATTGCTAAAATAGTTTTAGTGCCTTTTTAATGATAGAAAAATTGTGATACGATTTACCATATTGAGATAGCGAAATATTTATAGTAATTTTGTTGGACATCTTGCATAAGTACTTAGGGTAGTTCATGTTCAAACCGATAGCCCATGTAGTTTTTGAAGAAATTAATTAAATGCCAGATAAATTAGGAAAATTATAATTTTTTGATTATAGGCTAATCATATCATGATATACCTCCAGTAAATAACTTAGGGCATTTGGATGAGTATTGGATCATTTCCTAATCGGTTCGACATATAGTCTAGGTTGGTCTGCATATAACAAATCGTTAAATTGCAATAGGACATGATCATGGATAGTTGTTGGAGTTAGTCATTTTGTCTTGGTGGATAGGTGTGGATGATTTTGTAATAGAATGATATGAAGAGTAGTGAGAAGTGGTGATGGCTAGAGTTAAGAGGTGCTCGGGTTCGACGAAAGATCGTCTTTCCCGAAGAGAGGAAGGTTAAAAATCACCCTAGGATTGTATATTGTAATATGAGAAGGGAATGGGTAAAGGGAATCAACCAATAACAATAAGTGCCTTGCGAAAGGGAACGATGAGCGTTAGCTACCATCATAGTTCCTAGTGCCCTTTGAGAGCCCTTCACAGGGAATACCTGGGGCAGTCCTGGGTAAACGTAAATAGTAATAACAAACTGGAAAGAGTAACCTAGTAATTAGGATCTCACATTTCACAAACACTGTTAGTACATGAAGATTGTTGGGAGGTTCGGCTCGATTGGTTAAGAGACAGACGGAATGGTCCGGGGAGCTTCGACTCGATTGGTTAAGATACAGACGTTTTGGTCCGGGGGGCTTCGGCTCAGTTTTTGTTTGATTACGATAAAATTTGCATGTGCATAAAAGGAGAAAAAAATTAAGGTGGTGGGTATTCGGTATTGGAGGGTCGATGCACCGACGCCAATACGCTGACTCATCAAGTGTGGTTAGCACTTTGCCAACAGAAGTCCGGTGCGCCAGCCGGCAAGAGTACGCAGGAGTCCGCTTCGTGCACCAAGTGTTGAGGTGTACGATAGGTCTGATCGGTAGTGCTTTACTAGTTTAGAGGTGGGCGAGGCCCAACCCACCGCTTCCATCTGCAACTACGGAGGTATCCCTGGAGGTAACGGCTCCGAAAGGGGGAACTAAAGGTCTGTGTGCACAGAGTCGGGTGTGTGAGTTGCATTTGCATGTTCCATCATACCCACTTGCATGTCATAGCATAATCGATTCATTTAACCCTAACACCTAAAGTATAAGTGGAATGGGACGCTTATACATTAGGACTTGCAAAACGACCCCTTGGTCTATAAGCTTGTGTGGGCAAGTTTATAAATTAAGATCATTTTGATATATATATATACTTCTGTTTGATAACCGACACTCCAACGTATAAGTGGTATGGGACACTTTATACGATGGGAGCCTTGCAGAAGATCCCTTGGCTTATGCGCTTCCGCACATAAGTTAAGGTTACTTTTTCCTACTTTATATTTCTGTCATATTTATTATAGAATTGCTAGATTAGTTCCGCTGCCACCTGTTCCTTTGATTTAATCTCCACCTTCATGTCCTTCCCTTTCTTCCCCTCCGCTCAGTACCTAGAAGCCATGGGGGAAGGGGTAGGGGATGATAGGGCTTAGTCTTTATGACTAACGGTTTTCGAACCGCATCATTTTAGGGAATCGTGGAGCCCAGCACAGGGGAGCAACCCCAGAGACCGGTGCGCTTGGGGATGGGGCCGTTTAGCTCCGGAGTTCATACAGCCGGGACCGTGAGTCTCGACCTTGAGTAGATGTTCTGTTTTTGCTTTCGCATGAGTGATTTGTAGTGAGGACATGATGTACCGGGCATAAGCCCGTATTTTTAGTACTCTGATATATTATTCTGTGGACACTCCCTTCGTGGAGACTTCTTTTCTATATATGTGATTTTCTTGTGGACTTGATTTTACTTCATTGTGCTACCTTTCTGTGATGGAAATGGCCGGCAGAATCGGCGTTTTGTGGTGATTACCCTTCAGGGTGTGAAGGTGTCACCGCAAAGGGGCGGTTCTAGGCCTAAGACCCCGGTGTTTAAAAGAAAAAAATAGGGTCTTACAAGTGGTATCAGAGGCAAATATCGATCTAAAAAAGGTATCAGTCCACTAACCCTTGGTCACCCCCGCTGGAGTTTTGTTTGGGGACAAACTAAGCAGCGGAAGCAGTGGTGTTCCCATATGGGGATCACATATAAATTGTCAACTTTTATTAAAGATTGAACGCTTCTTCAGTATGGGTTTTGTTACGCAGCCTCCAGCACAGCCTACGCCATAAGGTAGAGTTCAATAGGGTCTGGATGTTGCACCACCCCCACCGGTCCCCACTCCTTTCCTTTATTCAGACATGGGACAGACTCTGACAGCCATTCTGGAGGCTTTCAGGGCTCAGCAGGTTCTGGTCCCGCAGCCAAACCCGGGGGCCAACTGGTTGAGCATCTTCCGGCGACTTTCTCCCCCGTCCTACTTGGGGACAGAGTCGGCGATTAGGATGGAAGAGTGGCTGGATATTATGTACGAGATGATGACCGGGATACAGTTCTCCTGGGAGGAGAGTGTGGCTCTGGTTGTCTCTTTCCTGGATTCCCATGCCAAGATGTGGTGGAAGACGCTGTTGGACAATACGTTTGCTAATAGGGAGGTTGTGGAAGTTACCTGGGAAGAGTTCAGGGCTGCGCTGCTAGAGTATTTTGTTCCGCAGTCATCCAGGGATGAGTTGGATGAGCGGTTCTTATAGCTGAAGTAGGGCACCCGGACGGTGGTGGAGTACCATCGGGAGTTCGACCATTTGGCTCGATATGCAGATTTTTACAAGCTGGACGAAGCAGGGTAAATCAAGAGGTTCTATAAGGGCCTGCGGGAGGACCTGAGGGAGGATTTATTGTTTGTATCCGACAGGCCTATCTCCCGGATTTTGGAGATGGCAAATAGGATTGAGGCTGATTGGCACACCACTCGGAGGCGGAAGCGGCAAGCGGAGGATCAGGGCCGGAGAGCTAGAAATGATTAGCGGTGAGGTGCGATATCAAATAGGAGAAGGATAGAGGACCAGCCTCATTAGGAAGTGAGGCAAGAGCCGAGGGAGAAGGTGATATTGGGCCCTCAACCTCTTCGGATGCAGGAGATGCCGAGACCCGGGGGTATGGCATATCCCCCACCAGAGTGCTTCTATTATCATCAGATTGGGCACCTCCGGCGGAACTGCCCCATGAGGGGGGCACCACCTCCAGCACCACAGGGTGGCCCACCAGCTCAGCATTACGGAGGCCGAGGATGCGGTCGAGGTCGTGGATACCAGGGGGGAGATCGTAGACAGGAAAGGGAGCAGGTGTATGCTTTGGACCTGGCGCAGCCTCGGAATCAAGAGCAGGTCATAGCAGGTACGCTGCAATGCATCATTATTTTCATGGAATTTCCCTCTCAGTTATTAAATCTTAGAACCGTGCTAGATAGATTAACAAGGAAAGAAAACTCGTTATCGAACCCTAAGACATCTAATCACCCCAAGTATAGTCTTCATCAGCGGCAAGCTTGCCCGCACGCTTTTCGATACTTGAGCTACTCACTCCTTTGTGTCAGAGATGTTCGTAGAAGAACTGGAAGGCGTGGAGTGATTCAAGGGCTCGAAGATGAGGGTGTGACTACCTGATGGATCTAAACTCCATACCTCGGACCACTGCAATATGGAGGCAGAAATTGGTGGAAAGGCGTTCGAGGCTCCAACGACAATTTTGAAGCTGACGGAGTACGATCTGATCCTTGGCATGGAATGGCTGCACTTGAACCATGCCTAGATTGATTGCCAAGCGAAGAGGATCACCGTGAGACACGGGGACTCTTTCATTGTCATCGAAGGTACAAGACCTGCCTCTCGTATACTCTTATCTTCGGTACAGGCCATTAAGGTTGATCTTCAGGGAGAGGAGGTCTATCAGATTCTATTTGAGATGGTGGAAGTCAAGGAGTCTGTGACAGACATCCCGGTGGTGTGAGATTTCGCTAACATCTTTCCAGAGAAACTGCCAGGACTACCTCCGCACTGAGAGCAGGACTTCCAGATACATCTTGTTCCGGGGGCCAAGCCGGCATCTAAGGCCCCTTACTGGATGGCCCTGAAAGAGTTGATAGAGTTCCGAAGTCAGTTGCAGGAACTTGTAGAGGCAGGGTTTGTCCGGCCAAGCTCTTCACCATGGGGAGCCCCGGTGCTATTCATCAAGAAGAAGGACGGAAGTCTCCGCTTATGTAATGATTATCGAGCGCTGAACAGACTGACGGTCCGGAATACATACCCGCTACCACAGATTGACGAGTTGTTTGATCAACTAGAGGGAGAGCACTTCTTCTCGAAACTTGACTCTAGGTGAGGTTTTTACCAACTACAGATTCGGGAGGAGGACATTCCAAAGACAACCTTCAGTAGTAGATACGGACTGTTTGAGTTAACAGTAATGCCCTTCGGGCTCACAAATGCACCGTCAGCATTTACAAGTCTCATGAACAGAGTATTCGAGGAGTACTTGGATGTATTCATCATCGTATTTATTGACGACATCCTCATCTACTCAAGGACGGAGGAGGAGCATACATGACACCTGACATTGACTCTACAGAGGATACGGGAGAATTAGTTGTACGCGAAGTTCAGGAAATGCCAGTTTTGGTTAAAGGAGGTGGCCTTCTTAAGTCATATTATTAGCGTTGCTGGGTTGGCAGTAGACCCGGCCAAGAGTCGGGCAGTTCAGGATTGGCCACCGTTGAAGACAGCCACGGATGTATGGAGCTTTCTAGGACTTGCCAGATATTACTGGAAGTTCGTCGAAGGATTTTCCCGGATTGCACTCCCTCTTACATCCCTAAAGAAGAAGGAAACCCCTTTCGTTTGGACGCCACAGTGCGAGGCGGCCTTTGTGGAGTTGAAAGGTCGGCTTACCTCGGCTCCAATTCTCGCTCTTCCGTCGGGAAGGGAGGGATTCCAGGTGTACACAGACGCCTCCTACAAGGGGATGGGTGCTGTTCTGATGCAGAACGGGCATGTGATATACTACGCCTCCCTACAACTGAAGATACATGAGAAGAACTATCCGGTGCATGATCTATAAATGGGTGCAGTGATCTTTGCTCTGAACATTTGGCGACACTACCTCTACGTGGTTCACTGTGACATCTTTTCAGATCACAAAAATTTGAAATACGTGGACACACAGAAGGAACTCAACATCAGACAGAGACGTTGGGTGGAGTTCGGATTACCAGTACACCATGCACTACCATCCCGGTAAGGCGAACGTGGTGGCAGATGCTTTGAGTCGGAGAGGAGATACCTCAGGGAAGGGATTACATCTGATGTCCATGGAGCTAGTCCGGTCATTCAAAGATATGCAGATATCCCTAGTGTCCTAGAATGATCTAGAGCTGTATAGGGTGTATCTAGCATCGATGTTGGCCATTGATGATATTCGGGACCGCGTCCGGGACGGACAGAAGACAGATGCATGGGCAAAGCCGATATTCCAAGCCTTGGAGGAGGGTTTGACGGGAGATTATTCACTAAGATATGCTTTGTTATACTTTAGAGGAAGGGTCTATATACCCGCAGGCGGCCAGATTCGGGAGGTCATAATGGCGGAGGCACATTGTAGAAGATATTATATATACCTAGGATCACCAAGATGACGACAGACTTGAAGAAGACGATGTTTTGGCCATGGATGAAGTAGGACATTACATACTTCGTTACTCATTGCAAGGCATGCCAGTTGGTGAAGGCAGAGTGCAGGAACCCAGCTAGATTGCTACTACCACTCTTGGTGCCGGAGTGGAAATTTGAGGACATCGCGATGGATTTTATTCATGGACTTCCCCGATCATGGACGGGAAATGACTCGATTTGGGTCATCGTCGATCGGTTGACGAAGGTGGCCAGATTCATTCCGATGAGGAAGGATGACTCTGTGGGAGTACTAGTGCGGAGATTTGTGGAGTAGTTTGTTCGATATCACGGGGTTCCCAAGACAATCGTGTTGGATCGGGATGGCGGGTTCACTTCCAGGGAGTGGAGATCTGTGCAGTCTTTCTTTGGCATGCGATTGACCTTCAGCACCGCATTCCACCCCCAGACGGATGGGCAGACGGAACGCACCAATCGAATGCTGGAAGATCTTTTAGGGCTATGCATTTTGGACTGCGGGGAACCGTGGGAGAAGCTCCTACCCCTGGTCGAGTTCTCCTATAACAATAGCTACCAGTCCATCATTAGGATAGCGCCTTACGAAGCCTTGTATGGAAGGAGATGGAGGACCCGACTTTCTTGGATTCAGGACGAGGATCCGAAGGTGTTGGGATCGGATTTTGTTGAAGACACCGAGGCTCAGGTGAGACTGATTAGAGACAGGATGTTAGAGGCGTAGAGCAGACAGGCTAAGTACTATGACCCCCGACATCGTCAGGTAGAGTTTCAGGTCGAGGACCAAGTGTTTTTGAAGATCCGGCCCATGCATGGAGTTTCACGGGTGCGTAGTCGGAGAAAGAAGCTCAGTCCTAGGTATATGGGCCCTAGCTAACAGGCTGAAGTTGCCACCAGAGCTGGCAGCTCTACACGACGTCTTCCACATTTCTTCGCTGAGGAGGGCTCTACTACGCCCGGAGCAGAATATTTTGACCACCGAAGGGCCGGTAGCTTCAGAACGATCTGTTCACTTGGAGCCTGTTCGGATCGATGACAAAGGAGTATGGATCTTGCGCCGGAAGATGATCCCCTTAGTCAAGGTTCTGTGGAGGAACCATGGTAAGGAGGAGTACACCTGGGAACCGCAGGACCTGATGAGGCAAAAATACCCGGAGTTTTTCAGTCTAGTATACCTCACCACCTCTTGGTATACTATAAATTACATTCTTGTATTGAACCGGTAGGACTAGATAAGTGAAATTTAGAACCTAGGCATGTGCAGGAAAGTAGGGGCTAATCTTTTGTTTATTGGAGAGATTGCCTTCATTTATCAAACAAGTAATCTCGCTTCGACTCAATAGGAAAACCATATGGGATGTTACAAGTTTATTTTATTTTGGTAGAAATCCCCGTAGGCTCAACCTCAATTTCAGGGACGAAATTTTTGTTTTGTTTATTGGGATTTGAAACATCCCATTTTCGGGTAGACCCCTAGGAGTCGGTCTTCCGTGATAGAACCCTAGGAAGCCCAAGAATTGAAGTACATCGACCAATATTTCGGGTCACGGGTTGGTCACGCCCGTGACCGAACCGTCACGCCCGTGACCTAGGGCGTGACCCCCTTCGACGATCGTCAATCTCAGGAAGACGATTGGCGAACTCAGAATTTTCATCATGGGTCTGTCACGCCCGTGACCGACATGTCACGCTAGGACCTAGGGCGTGACCCCCTTTGACGATCGTCGATCTCAGGAAGACGATCAGCGAGCGCAGAATTTGCAACACGGGCCTGTCACGCCCGTGACCTATATGCCACGCTCGTGACCTAGGGCGTGACCCCCCTTCGACGATTTTCGATCTCAGGAAGACGATCGGCAAGCGAAGAATTTTCAACCTGGGATCGTCACGCCTGTGACCGATATGTCACGCCCGTGACCTAGGGCCTGACCCCCCCTTCGACGATCGTCGATCTCAGGAAGACGATTGGCGAACTCAGAATTTTCCACAAGGGCCTGTCACGCCCGTGACAAAGGCCAAAACGTCAATTCAGGCCCGAAATTATTCTAACACGCGTTAAAATAAATTCTGGTATGGAAAGTTACACCAGGAGTATTTATGGGCCGTTTCCTTCTCTAATTACTTATTAAAATGAGGAAGTGTTGATCCAATAGGAAATCGCCAACTGGATCAGTCATTTCATCTTCCAACTTTTCCTCTCCCTCCACCATAACCAAAATAATATTAAGAGGATAGTCGTCATGGCCATAAATGCTTACACTTTCCCCTCCCCACTTGGTAATCTATAAAAGCCCCCTTAGAGCAAGATGAGAAGTTTACACTCTTGACCAAAAGGATTTGAGTTATTGTTCTTGTTGTAGGAGAAGTTCAGGAACGCCACCACCGTGCCATGACAATCTGACGTTCATATCGCCTCCAAACCGCGAACAAGGTCCTCCTATACTTCTTCTCTTATGGGTAGATCTTAGGATCTTAGAAAGGAAGTTCGTGCTCAAAGGATCCAGACCTATCTCGTGTTTTCATGGAGAAAACATGAAAAATATATTTTCGGGTGCGCTGGAAACCGCCACCTCCGGCGGCCAAACCACCGCCGACCGATAGCCATCACCTCGATGGAGGTGGTGGTGGTGGTGGCTGGCCAGGAATGTGACCGGACGGCCGGTGACGAATCGCGAAAGAGCTACAGGAAATATAAGTTTTTCTGAGTTCAGTTTACGAGTTTTGTTTGGTATGGAAGATTAATAGTAAATTCTATTATTATTCATTTATTAATTATAATGAATTATTATCTCCTTTTTTACACACCTTTTGATATTATAAAAGGAGGCACTTAGAAACCGAATTAGGAAAAATTTCCAGTCACAAAATTTATAGCCCTTCGAGTCTGGATTTATTAAAAATTGATTTCAACTAGTTTGGGTAAGCGGTTTAACCGCAGCACCCTGTTTTAGTGGGGGCTATACCTAGAGTTGGGAAGAAATAAAAATGGATGCCCACTCTTCGTCCCTTGTCCAAATGACCTGAAATTTGGGCAGAGGGTTACCCTTAGTAAAACCTAGGGGCTGTCCAAAAATAGGAATTTTTGGAGACACTTTTCCTAAGGTTTTTGTTTTAATTTAATTAAGTTAGAGGAATTTATTTAAGTGGTCAAATGACCTCCAAACCCTCCCAATTTTTGGTGAGTCGTCCCTGGCGACAAAACCTAGCTCTGTACAAAATTTCACCTCATTTGGGTGATTTTTGGATAGGAAGTCACCTATTCTTAACTAGGCATTAATGAGGCATTTTTGAGTAAAAAGTGCACTAAGAGGTTGGAACGGTCAAATCACCTCAACAGAGGTTGATATTTTGACCACTGACTTAGAGGGGTTATTATAACCCACTTGGAGAAAATGGTCTAGTTTAGGGTTGGTTTACCCTAGGATCCAAACTTAAACCCTAGGTGGAGGGTTTTGAGGGCTGTGAAGGACATGGGGGCATTTGCTCTCGTATTGCCTTGAAATTTAGTAGAGTTGACATTAGCATGATATAAATCATCTGGATGAAATCTTGGAGGATTTAGAGACATGTAGATACCTCAAAACCCTAACCTTAGCTTTAGGGTAAAATACCAAATAAGAAAAATCAATCACTAAATATTATCTAAAAGATGCGAAACTCGGGTAGAGTAAGTTTTTGGGCGGGTAAAATCTATAGCAATTTTACTGGAATTTTATGATGTCTATTACAGCACTTCATTTGTAACGATTGTTGTAGCCCTAATTGATGTTTTAACTATTTGAATCTTCTTATTCATTGAAACCCCATGAAATTTTGGAAGTATATGTTTTAGGTCAGAATGGTTGCTCCTGAATTTTTGTATAATTTTTAGTTGAGTAAATCTAGTACTTCCTTCACAAATGTTAAAAAGGGGTTTTATGGTTTATAAATTAATTATAGATGACATTGCTATCGGAAAATTATGAAACTTGGCCAATGCTATTTTCAAGGTTGTATCTGCATAATATTATTAATTTATAATTTTTGGATGGATATTCTCTGTACTTGATTCATAAATAACGGAAGATAGAAAATATTGTTAAAATAGTTTTAGTGCCCTTTTAATGATAGAAAAAATGTGATACCTTGGATTTACTATATTGAGATAGCAAAATATTTATAATAATTTTGTTGGACATCTTGCATGAGTACTTAGGGTAGTTCATGTTCAAACCGGTAGCCCATGGAATTTTTTAAGAAATTATTTAAATGCCAGATAAATTAGGAAAATAAAAATTGTATGATTATAGGCTAATCATATCATGATATACCTCCAGTAAATAAGTTAGGGCATTTGGATGAGTATTGGATCATTTCCTAATCGGTTCGACATATAGTCTAGGTCGGTCTGCATATAGCAAATCGTTAAATTGCAATAGGACATGATCTGGGATAGTTGTTGGAGTTAGTCATTTTGTCTGGGTGGATAGGTGTGGATGATTTTGTAAAAGAATGATATGAAGAATAGTGAGAAATGGTGATGGCTAGAGTTAAGAGGTGCTCAGGTTCGACGAAAGATCGTCTTTCCCGAAGAGAGGAAGGTTAAAAATCACCCTAGGATAGTCTATCATAATATGAGAAAGGAATGGGTAAAGGGAATCAACCAATAACAATAAGTGCCTTGTGAAAGGGAACGATGGGCTTCAGCTACCATCATAGTTCCTAGTGCCCTTTGAGAGCCCTTCACAGGGAATACCTGGGGCAGTCCTGGGTAAACGTAAATAGTAATAACAAACTGGAAAGAGTAACCTAGTAATTAGGATCTCACATTTCACAAACACTGTTAGTACATGAAGATTGTTGGGAGGTTCGGCTCGATTGGTTAAGAGACAGACGGAATGGTCCGGGGAGCTTCGACTCGATTGGTTAAGATACAGACGTTTTGGTCCGGGGGGCTTCGGCTCAGTTTTTGTTTGATTACGATTAAATTTGCATGTGCATAAAAGGAGAAAAAAATTAAGGTGGTGGGTATTCGGTATTGGAGGGTCGATGCACCGACGCCAATACACTGACTCGGCAAGTGTGGTTAGCACTTTGCTAACAAAAGTCCAGTGTGCCAGCCGACAAGAGTACGCAGGAGTCCGCTTCGTGCACCAAGAGTTGAGGCGTACGATAGGTCTTTCCGGTAGTGCTTTACTTATTTAGAGGTGGGCGAGGCCCAACCCACCGCTTTCGTCTGCCACTATGGATGTATCCTGGCAGGTAACGGCTCCGAAAGGGGGAATTAAAGGTCTGTGTACACAGAGTCGGGTGTGTGAGTGGCACTTGCATGTTCCATCATACCCACTTGCATTTCATAGCATAGTCGATTCATTTAACCCTAACACCTAAAGTATAAGTTGAATGGGACGCTTATACATTAGGACTTGCAAAACGACCCCTTGCTCTATAAGTTTGTGTGGGCAAGTTTATAAATTAAGGTCATTTTGATATATATACTGCTGTTTGATAACCGACACCCATACGTATAAGTGGTATGGGACACTTTATATGATGGGAGACTTGCAGAAGATCCCTTGGCTTATGCGCTTCCGCACATAAGTTAATGTTACTTTTTCCTACTTTCTGTTTCTGTCATATTTATTATAGAATTGCTAGATTAGTTCAGCTGCCACCTGTTCCTTTGAATTAATCTCCACCTTCTTGTCCTTCCCTTTCTTCCTCTCCGCTCGGTACCTAGGAGCCATGGGGGAAGGGGTAGGGTATGATATGGCCTAGTCTTTATGACTAACGGTTTTCGAACAGCATCATTTTAGGGAATCGTGGAGCCCAACACGGGGGAGCAGCCACAGAGACCAGTGCGCTTGGAGATGGGGAAGTCTAGCTCCAGAGTTCTTACAGCCGGGGCCGTGAGTCTCGACCTTGAGTAGATGTTCTATTTTTGCTTCCGCATGAGTGATTTGTAGTGAGGACATGATGTACCGGGCATAAGCCCGTATTTTTAGTACTCTGATATATTATTATGTGGACACTCCCTTCGTGGAGACTTATTTTCTATATATGTGATTTTCTTGTGGACTTGATTTTACTTCATTGTGCTACCTTTCTGTGATGGAATTGGCCGGCAGAATCGGCGCTTTGTGGTGATGAACCTTCAGGGCGTGAAGGTGTCACCGCAAAGGGGCGGTTCTGGGCCTAAGACCCCGGTGTTTAAAAGAAAAAAAAATTGGGCCTTACACAACCAGTTACCTCAAGTTCTTATTGCGGATGGTTATCCATCTCCAGTTTATGGGTCTGGCATTGTGCATATTGCTCAATCTCTTCAGCTATAGGACACCCTTTATGTCCCGAATTTTCAATGCAAACTTCTTTCTGTTACTACTCTTTGCAAACAGTTGCATTGTGAAGCTATTTTTACTACCTCTACTTGGGCTTTTCAGTTTCCTCATTCCAAGGAGGTGATTGCTACTAGGACTGAGAACGACGGCTTGTTCTATCTTGATAATGCTTATATGTTTTCTGCCTCTTCTTCTCTACTTAAGTGGCATGTTTGCCTTGGGCATGCTCCTCCTCGGATTCATTATCAGCTTCTGCCAGATTTATCTCACGACGATTCTACTCTGGATTACGAAGCTAGTCAGTTTGGCAAGCATCATAGATCTACTTTTCCAGCTAAGCATGACCGCAGTTTTTCTTGTCCCTTTGATTTGGTTCATTGGATGTTTGTGGTCCTTCTCCCCTTCAAACTGTTGGTAGGGGTAGTTTGTATTTTGTTAGATTCATAAATGATTTTTCTCTATGTATGTGGTTATGTTTGTTACGAGAACGCTTTGAGATTTTCTTAATTTTTTCTTCTTTTTATAATGAAATTCGTAAACAATTCAATACCCCTATTAAAACTCTTCATACTGATAATGCTAAGGAATACCTTAACCATCAGTTTTTTTTATTTTGTTTGGATCATGCCATTGTCCATCAAACTACTTGCTCTTACACTTCCCAACATAATGGCTTTGCTGAACGTAAGAATCGTCATATTTTGAATGTGGCTCGTAGCCTTCTTACTCATATGCATGTTCCTCGGTCTTATTGCGGTCATGCAGTTCTTCTTTCCCTTTTTCTCATTAATCGAGTTCCGTCTTCAATTCTCGATGGAAAGACTCCTTTTTCTATTCTCTATCCTGATGGGACACCATTTCCATTACCTCCTCGTGTCTTTGGCTGCACAACGTTTGTTCACTCTCCTGCTTCAGGACGTGACAAACTCTCTCCACGTTCTATCAAGTGCTTCTTTTTGGGCAATTGTCCGACACATAAAGTGTATCGCTGTTTTGATCCTATTCTTCAGAGACAATATTCGTCGACGGAATGTTACTTTCTTTAGGAATGCTCCCTTCTTTTCTTCTCCCTCTTTTTTTCCTTCTTCTAATGATTCTTCTTCTTCTCCAAATATATCGACACCTCTTCCAGAGCCTACCCTGCTTTCTTCTCCTCCTATTTCTGATTCCTTAATTTCTGACTCCTCTACTGTCCCTTATTCTTCTCCTAAGCTACTACAACTAGCTCCCAGGCTAGTAGTCTCTAATTTAAATGGGGCTGATACAGTAGATAGGTTAGATATGAATCTTCTGATTGCTCTTCGGAAAGGTGTTCGCTCCTGTACCCAGCATCCTCTTCAGGTTGTGGTCTCTTATGCTTAGCTCCCTCCTTCATCTAGGAGCTTTGCTCTTGCCCTCTCGGCAAATGTTATTCCCTCCCCGTATCAAGATGCACTTGTTATCCCTCATTGGAAGGCTGTTATGGATGAAGAGATGCGTACTCTTAATGAAAGGGTACTTGGACTCTTGTTCCTACTCCTCCAAGTGGTGATGTGGTTGGTTGTCGCTGTGTCTTTGTCATTAAGTTTCTCCCCGATTGCTCTATTGATCGTTACAAGGCATGGCTTGTTACCAAAGATTTTACGCAAACTTATGGTGTGGATTTCTTTGATACTTTCTCCCTTGTGGCAAGGATTACAATAATCCGTGTGCTCTTTTCAATGGCCGTCAACAGATACTGGCAGATGTCTTAGTTGGATGTGAATAATGCCTTTATTTATGGTGATTTATAAGAAACGGCCTATATGGAGCAACCTCCAGGGTATGCTGCTCAGGGGGAGTCTCAGGTTTGTAAATTGTGAAAGGCGATCTACGATCTTAAGCAAAGTCCCAGGGCCAGGTTTGACATGTTCAATGAGGTCATTTCTTTTGTTAGGTTTGCTCAAAGTATTGCGGATCATTCATTTTTCATTCGCAAGACATCGGCTGGTCCTGTTGTCCTTATTGTTTATGTGGATGATATTCTTCTCACAAGGGATGATAGAGAGGGTATTTATATGACAAGGAAGAATCTTCATCTGCATTTTGTTACAAAATAAATGGGATCTCTGAAATATTTCTGGGGCATTGAAATATCGAGGAATCCGGTCTTTCATGAGAGGACGAAGCATATTGAGGTTGATTGCCACTTCATTATAGAGGAGATTTTGAAGAATAAGATCTGCACTCCATTTGTTACCTCAGAGAGAGAACTAGCTGATTTCTTCGCCAAGCCAGTTATTCCTTCTGAGGAGGTTTGTGGGAAGCTTGGCATGGTAGATATATATGCTCCTGCTTGAGGGGGAGTTTTGGAGCTTGAGGAGACTTGGCGGTCTTATGTCTAACCGCAATAGTCTGCCTCTCTCAGCAGCCTAGCAGTTTAGCTCAGCGGTCTGGTGGTGAACCTTAGTAGTAGTGGCGGTCTAAGGGATAGTTGCAGCAGCGGCCTGGGTTTTAGCTGCTGAAACGGTCTGAAGGTTAGCCGCAGTGTTCTGGATGTTTACCTCAGCGGTCTGGAGGTTTGTCCCAGCGGTCTGGATTAAGCCGCAGCAGCGGACAGATTGTTAACCGCAACTACGGTATGGTGGCAACCTGCGGTTTCAGTCTGATAGCTTGCTGCAGCTAGGGTCTGGTGGTTTGTCGCAATTGCGATCTGGTGGCAAACTGTTGTTTCGGTCTGGTGGCATGTACCAGCGGTCTACCCTACCAGTATGGAGGCTTTCCTTAGTTTTTGCTGGGTGTTCAGTTATTCATTGTATAGTGTGCTGTTTGAGCATGTCAAATCGCATAAGTTGCCCGACTTATATTTTGTCCCACATTGATTATCGTATTCTCTCATCTCCCCCAATTTCTATAAATAAGGTGGCATACCTATGTAAAGATTATCTTTTTGGAGCAATAAAATTTGCAGTTTATTTAGCTCTTTTTCACAATTAATACAGAAGACCAAGATGTCCTAATGGACAAGGCTAAGGTTGAGGGGGAGATTCACTCTGAACTCCCAGCTCATGATATAGTGTATAATATTAACTAATCTATGTCTAACACGGGAAATGTTGTTGCTGAAGAACCTACTACTGCACACTTTTCAGATTATATGATGGCTGATTTTGAAGAAAGAGAATTTGCAAGTCCAGTACAATAAACTGTCGGTGATGGAGGGACATTTCCTCCAGCTAATCAAATGTCATTCTCATTCCAAACCAAACTAAAAGGTTTACTTGATGATCAGAGACAACAACTAGAGCATTATATTATTGATTCCATCAAGGGAGTGAGACAAGATCTTTCCACTGAGATCATGTCAATCAGGTTTGAAGTCAACTTACCAAAAGCTAACACAGCTGCATTCTTCCATAGGGCTGCTCCTGCTGTAACCTTTAATGAAAGTAAGTTAGGTAAAATAAGATAAACTTAATATTATATCCTGGAGAATCAGAACAGAATAGCAAGCAATATAGAAGTGATTGAAAAAGTATAGCAGAATCTGATGCAAACACATAGGACTACAATTGAAAGGAGAATGGATGCATGTACTCAAATTCTAGATGACCACTGGCTTAAGGTCAAAGACCCTTTCACCATGGGTATAAACTACCTAGATGTGCAGATAGCTGACACCAACACCTCCCTAACTAAGACTACATCTGAAGAAGTCAGAAAGGGCGGAGAAAGCAATAATAAAGGCATATACTTAAAATTGGTGATCAAAGAGTTGTTCATTATACTGAACAAGCTAGAGCTTAGTGGGCTTAACCTTCAATTACTGATGTAATTCCTATATTCAGCCCCACTGTTGATCAAATGGTAAGGGCCAAAGGAAAGTCAAATGTCGAAGAAGAGGATGAAGTAAGGCTCAGCAAGAAAAGATATAGAGAAGAGATGAAGACCATGTCTGACTCTCAAAAGTGGGGTCCTCAATCAAGGACCATCATCTTGTTTGCCTGGGATCAAATTAAAGATCACAAAACTGACAGGAGAAAGCTTTATAGCTCCCTTGAATGGGTGATGATTGAAAGGAATTAGGAGCTAAGGAGAAAATTCAGAAGGGATAAAAAGTCAGGCATAGTGCCACCAGATGATGTGGAGCCCAGCATGAACTTCCCCAAGCCATACAGTTACTTTGAAAGACAGAGGGAAAAAGGAAATAGATAACAAAGACAAATAGGTGGCTGCCAAGAAACCCAGTAAAGAGATAGTTATTAAGGAAACAGAAACTTGAAATGTTTCGTATTTTCCTTAAAGGGCTGTAGAAATGTGAAATTTTTGTAATAAGTACACAATATTTTTAGGAATCTTTCTTTCTATAAAAATCATAATTCCGTGTGTTTACATCTTATTGATCTCATACTCAACTTATTAATTTCATATTCTGTGATGTTTATCTGCTAATTTAATAAGTGGATATCTTTGACTAAGGTTCTAACTTATTAAAATAGGGAGAGATTGTTGGGTCCATTTATCACAATGTCCTAGATTTGAAGAACGCCCACAAGTCAATGTTATACATATGAATGTATTTGATGCAATACCCTAAGTTCAATGTATGCAGGTTGTTCTCTATAGAACTTATTTGACAGGTAGTCAGAGTCACAAAGACAGATGGACTCATGACAGGATGCTAACAAAGAAGAAATCTGGTTAAGTCTAGAAGCGTCGAGTAAAGGCGGTTCACTCGATGCCAAGAAGCTAAAATAATCGATTGATGATTAGTTAGCCAGAGCCTCAGTATTACCAAAGCAGAAATCTGGTTAAGTCCAAAAGCATCGAGTGAAGGCAGTTCACTCGACGCCAAGAAGCAAAAGAGTTGACATAACATCCAACAGTAAAAGATGTAGTGTTGTTGTCAAGAATTCTTTCTAAGGACAGAAGCATTGAGTGAAAGTAGTTCACTGATTCCTACTCGACAAGGATTCTGTCTAAGGACAGAAGTATTGATTTAAGGCAGTTCACTCAACGCATACTCGACAAGGATTCTATATAAGGACATAAGCATTGAGTGAAAGCAATTCACTCAATGCCTACTCAATAAGGATTATGTCTAAGGACAGAAGCGTTGAGTGAAGGAAGTTCACTCAATGCCTCATCAAGAAGCCAGGCAAAGGCAGAAAGCGTTGAGTGAAGAAGATGCACTCAATGCCTACATTTAAAGAAATCAATCTAAGTCTAGAATCATCGAGTGATGAAAGCTCACTTGATGCCTAAGCTATTAGACTATATAAGTTTATATGCTTTTAATGAGGAAGGCTCACTCAATGCTCTAAATGCCTCAAGTTGTAGAATTCTGCTAAAAACTTTTGCGTTGAGTGACAAGGCATCACTCAACACCTATGCAATCTGTTTGTAATTTACTGAGTCAAGAAGCGCTGGCTCATGCTGATATTAGCAGAAATTAAAATAACATGGGATTTTCTTTGTAGAATACAAAAGGCATTGCTTGCCTTTTTGTATAACTATAAATGAAGAAGGAATGGAATAGTTACAATTTCAAGCCTGCCATTACTGCGCTAAGATTCATTTAGTGGCGAGATATAAAATGGATTGAGTTGAAGCTTAACAGGAGAAAAATAGTCATCTTATTCCTCTGGACTTAGTTGAAGTTTTCGAAGAGCTTGCTAAAAAGTTTGTCTGTGAATCACAGACAGAGTTTGTTGTTGAAAGAACATTTCTCTAAAGATCAAATCATCTCTCAAAAACAAGGTCGGGAAGATTTTTCTGAGAAAGATGAAGCAATATCTGCAGTTACTTCTTAGCACAAGCAGAACCAACATTGAAGATCTTTTCATGGTGCTGTGAAGAAGATAGGACTGAGTTTTTTTAGTTCAGGAAAAGGCTGACTCAGAGATAACTTCTCTAGAGTCATTCATCACCAACAAACTTATTCTCAATGTAGGATCTTAACTGATATGAGTTGTAAGCCTAAAAAATAAAGGCCGAGTGGTAGGATCCTTCTATTGATCTGAGTGTACCGCCCCAAATCTCAATTATGAAAAGTTAGTTGTTTTAGGACATTTGGTTCCTGAGTAGCTTCACACAGCCTGAGACACGGGCATGTCCAGGGCCATGTCCTGCTCTGTGTTGGCAGGGCGGTGTCGATTGTGGCACACGGCCTGTGACACGGGCATATCACAGGGCCTTGTCCTACTATGAGTACGTCAAATTTTCTGTGAGGTTGACGAAATGCATTAGACGATCCTCTGAGGCAAGCCGTGTCAGGCACACAGCCTATGACACAAGAGCCGTGTCCTTCTATTTGTTTGGCCGATCTGTGATGACTGATGAACACGGGCTGGGACACGGGCGTGTCCGAAGCCGTGTCTAGCATACGGTCTGTGACATGGGCGTGTCACAAGGGATATGACCTGATCGGGATGTGATGGTTTCTTTTGCTACTTGAGGCATACGACCTGTAACACGGGCATGTCACAAGCCATGTTCAGCCCAGGAAGTTGGCTTTAAGAGTGAATCAGGGCCTTTCATTCTATTTGGAAATGATCTGACGGCCCGGAATCCTCTCCTAGAATGTTAAGTTCAGGAGTGTAGGGTTTATTCCTCATTTTACTTTGTCCTTTCTCTTTTAAAGAGTTAGAGAGAGGGGAGAGCAAAGGTTGAAGGAGCAGGAGGAATCCGGCCACCGGTGGAGCTTTAGAGCCCTGAATTGCGAGCCGAGTCCAGATCCGCCGAGGCAAGTCCATTATGGTTCTTTTCATCTGGCTAGTTTTCCATGGCGTAGAAGCAAACCTCTAGGGTAACGATTCTCTACTTGGACATGTGAAGTCCTCTTCCTTTTTGGAATAGGAAACTCCCTCCCGCCAGTGAGCGGTGAGTGTGAGGTATTCCTTCGGGTAGATATGGTTTACCCCCATCGTTTTGAATTTAGACTCCAAAATCGAAGTACGGACATAGGCATGGTGTGTGAAGCCTATCCGGACAAGTTGGTCTGGATCAGTGATGTTTTCATTATGCTTGTATTGCTGGAGAAGACTCTGTGTTGTTTGCATAACCGGTTTCCTACGTCGTAGATTGCAACAAGGAGCCTTTGGGACTAACTCCAAGGTGCACCCGGAAAACTGGGTAGAATCGCATTGCTGCCATCTTGGTGGCCTGGGAGCCAACCTTGTGCATAACCGGGTTATGTACAATTATATGATCGATACTTCGGGATTCGGGGAAGCGTGACTCGCACCGATTAATTAAATTGTTGTGGCGATGAGAGCAACGAGTTATGTGGAACCGTACTCGCTCTATGTGGTTCGGTGAAAGAGGCCTACCGATGGCATAGAGGGCGGGTCTTAGGCTTCGGCTGAAAAAGACTATTAGCTCATGATATTGCCGTCTTAGGGGTAGTGGTGGACCGAGTTCACCAAGAATGTGCACTGATTTGAGAGGATGGGGTGTGTGTCTGTGTGTGCCTACGCCTATGGTGAAGTGTGCTTAAATTGTACTTTCACTATCTTGTTTGCTTATACTAATAAAATGCAGGGAAGGAGCACTGCCACCCCCAGTAAGGGGTGGGTTCATTATAATTTTGTCAGCTTTAGCTGACCGTTGCCTTGTTTTGCCAATGTGCGGTGGATTGATCTTATGCAGGAATAGGTGAGCCTAGTGGCAAGTAGCGGCCTGAAGCCCCTGATGCTGTGCTGGCCCTTGAAGGCCAAGGAAAAATGTTTACTATATATTGCTCATGTGTGGCCGGCTTGGGTGTCGAAGTCTGGAAAACATGTTTTATTAAGTAAACTCTTGTAAGGCCCTAAGGCCGAGACTTTTCTGTATTTTACTATCATTCCTGCTCTGGTTGTTGTGGACATTCATGCTGTTGCATTTGGGTTCTTATAACTGTTTTAAAAGCCTCCGCTAGATGGATCTGAGTTAGGATGTGTGTTCTTATTGTTGGTATTTTGGTATTCTTATGTAACTCCACTAACTGTTCGTGAAATATGGCGTGGGGCCCCGACTAGACCTTCTATTATATTCCTTATGACGGATGGGGGTGTTACAATTTGGTATCAGAGCATGGAATCTTTCTTGCTTATTGGAATTCGTGGACGAAGTCTATTAAAGGTTGGTGAGCACATGTATGTGCGTCATCGTTATAACATGAAAAGAACCTATGAATGTCCACTTAGGAATGGAAATACACATGTTTGAGGAACCTGCGTGTTCCTATAATTGCTTTTTCCAATTTTGTTTGGTCGCTAAAGGTGTGTTGTACGACTATAGATGACCAGGAGTGATGTACGGGTAGTCAGAACGCTCGCTTTCTGAGGAAAGTAGTGCACCCAACGATGTGCTTGATACCCCGCCTTCTGTTGAAACCATAAGAAGGGTAGTTGAAGCGGTGTTTGCTGTGACTAATGCACAATATGGAAGGAATGTGAAACCCTTTGCCCCTAAGGTGGCTTCAACGCCGGGTGGTGTGATGGAGCAAATTCCATTTAGAAGACCAGCGGGTCAGCAGTTGAACATGTTTTTAGTGCAGGGTATACACTCAGTTGAGGAATATTTGCATGCGTTTCTTATGGTAAGATGCTACCTAGGCTTTGAGTTGGAGAACGAGCAGTCTATGGTCGATTGATTTTATAATGGTCTGCGTGGCGAGTTTTGAGTTATACTGCTAGGACCAAAATTATTGGGATTCCGAGCCTTGGTGGAGTCGGCTAGATCTTTGTAAGTAGATTTGGGGAAGGCCCACCAGATGCCAGTGTGTAGGGTACTGAACCTTGCAGGTCATACAAAGTCTGCATACCGTAGAACGCTGAAAAAGAGGGCTAGAACATCTATTAGCAAAGCTATTTATGCATGTTATACTTATGGAAAGAAAGGACACCTTGCCCGATATTGTCAGAATGGTGCATAGAAGACAAAGAAAGCTATGTTAGGAGCAGTTATAGGACAGAGTGCCAGAGAACGTAGTGGTATTCCAGTGGCAAAGAAGACCAAACCTGGAGAATCCATTGGGAGAGACCCAATTATATGTTATAACAATGGGAAGCCGGGACACTTTGCCCGACATTATTGGAGTCGACGTCTGAATTCCGAGAGGAAGCCTAGAGGATACAACCTTGGCCAGCAGGAGGCCATGAAGCAGACTGACATGGTGGCAGGTACGGTTTAAATTTATAGCAGTTTGACTTTAAATACTTGTTGCCTTGCGCATTTAAGCTTATGACTTATTGTGCTAGGCTTTGTATTGATACTTGATTTTCCAGCGAGAGAACTGTTCGATATGGGAGCTTTCCATTCCTATTTGTCCAAAGAGTTTGTATTGCGCATCGGAGTACCTTCTTCGAAAGCATGGGAAAAATTGGATGTGTTGCTGCCTAACCGGTGTTCTATGCGCGCGAATAGAGTTTGTTGTGTGTAGACGCATATCAGGAGTCAAGAGTTTGACTTGCAAGCGTCGCTACTACCGATAGTGGAGTTCGACGTGATCTTTGGTATGGACTTGCTCACAGAGCAGCGTGCGTACACTGATTGCGACCGTAAGGTGTTTATATTGGGACTAGATACGGATCGTGAGACGACATTCTCAGGCATTAAGGGCTCGAGCAAGACATTGATGTCTGCTCTCCAGGTGGTTAAGGCAGTTCGTAGTGGTGCGGAGCTATTCTCACTTTAGTGGAGGGTTCGAAGACCAAGCCTGGTTTGGACAAAATCCCAGTTGTATATGAGTTTCCCGACGTATTCCCTGAAGATCTCCATGGAGCTCCACCTCAACGAGAGATCGACTTCACCATTGAGCTAGTGCCAGGTGCCAAACCGGTGTCACGCTCTCTGTATCTATTAGCTCCTAAGGTGTAAGACCCCTTTTTTTTCTTTAAAATCACCGGGGTCTTAGGCTCATAATTGCCGCTTTGCGGTGACACCTTCACACCCTGAAGGGGTCATCACTGCGAAACGCCGATTCTGCCGGCCGATTCGATCACATAAAAGCAGAAATAGTAGAGTAAACACAAAAATGAGTAAAACTCTAACCATAGAATCCACAATAAAGATCACATCAGAGTAATAATATCTCCACGAAGGGAGAGTCCATAGAAATAAAATAAAAGGTACTTAAAGTAAGGGCTTAGGCCCGATACATCATAATCCACACTACAGATCACTCAAGCGGAAGCAAACTATAACATCTAATATAAGTCGGGACTCAGAGTCCCAGCTGGCTGAACTCCTGAGCTAGCCTGCCCCATCTGCAAACGGGCCGACCTCCGGGGCTGCTCCTCCATGTTGGGCTCCACGATCCCCTAAATGATGTGGTCCGAAAACCGTTAGTTATAAAGACTAAGCCCTATCATCCCCTACCCCTTCCCCCATGGCTCCTAGGTACCGAGCAGAGAGGAAGAAATGGAAGGACATGAAAGTGGACATTAAACCAAAGGAACAGGTGGCAGCAGAACTAACCTAGCAAATCTATAATAAATAATGGCAATAACAGAAGTAGGAAATGTAACCTTAACTTATGTGCGGAAGCGCATAAGCCAAGGGATCTTCTGCAGGGCTCCCATCGTATAAAGTGTCCCATACCACTTATACGTTGGGGTGTCGGTTATCAAACAGCAGTATATATATATTGAATTTAACCTTAATTTATAAACTTGCCCACACAAGCTTATAGACCAAGGGGTCGTTTTGCAAGTCCTAATGTATAAGCGTCCCATTCCACTTATACTTTAGGTGTAAAGATTAAATTAATCGATTATGCTATGACATGCAAGTGGGTATGATGGAACATGCAAGTGCAACTAACACACCCGACTCTGTGCACACAGACCTTTAGTTCCCCCCTTCGGAGCCGTTACCTCCAAGGATACCTCCGTAGTGGCAGACGGAAGCGGTGGGTTGGGCCTCGCCCACCACAAAACCAGTATAGCACTACCGGTCTGACCTATCGTACGCCTAAATGCTTGGTGCACAAAGCGGACTCTTGTGTACTCTTGCCGACTGGACCGCCAGACTTAGCTTTGGCGAAGTGAAAAACCACACTTGCCGAGTCATCGTACTGGCGTCGGTGCTACGACAACCCAGTACCGAAGACCCACCATGTAACACCCCTATCCGTCACATGGCATATAGCAGTAGGTCCGGCCGGGGCCCGACGCCATATACCGCAGACAGACCGTGGAGTCACGCATCGCATTATCATACTCACAATTTGAAAGACAACGTCCTACGCAACACCTAGCGGAAGCATTTTAGGTTATTAAAAAGAACCCAACATTAAGCATGAATGTCCACTAATAACAAAACCCATAGGAATGAAACGACTAAAAATACACAAAACAGTCCTCGGCCTTAAGGCCTTACAAACATTGTTCTCTTAACCAAAAAGTGTCTTTCATACATCGGCGCGCAGGCCGGCCATACATGAATATGAAAAACAAAACTAACTCTTCAGCCTTCATGGGCTAGCGCTGCAACTTGGGCTTTAGCCCGCTATTTACCTCTCGGCTCCGCAGCACCTGCAAGCAACAATCCACCGCACGGTGGTAAACAAAGGCAACGGTCAGCTATGCTGACCAAATTATAACGATTCCGCCCCCCACACCGGGGCGGCAAAGCTTCTTCCCTGCACTTGTTAGCAAAACAAGCAACACAGCAACAAAAGCATCTCATCATGGGTGCGCGCTCTCACGGCCGTACACCCCGTGCTCTCAGGGCACTTATTCGGCGAAGCCAGTCCGAACCCTGTCCGGTCCTCAACTCCACCACCACCCCCAGGATGGCAATCTTTGTGAGCATTTAGTCTTTTCAGCCGCAGCCTAGACTCGATCTCCAAACCCCGGTAAGTCCCACGTACAACTTTAGGTCGCTTTAACCGAGCAGATGGAGCGGGTAGAGGGCTACTAGTCCGTTGCTCACTCCGCCACTGCCATTTGGCCCTTTGGCGCGGACTAAGCTTTCCCCAGTCCCAAATAACGATCAAACACGGTACTTAGCCCCGCTAAGTACCCGGTTGGCTCCCAGGCCACCGAT
Source organism: Platanthera zijinensis (assembly GCA_039513925.1). NCBI lineage: Eukaryota > Viridiplantae > Streptophyta > Magnoliopsida > Asparagales > Orchidaceae > Platanthera > Platanthera zijinensis. The sequence continues at coordinate 119,712,954 of CM077092.1, forward strand.
ATGACAGAACTACATTTCCGTCCAAAATTTCCGGGTGCACCTCGGGTTTCATCCCCAAGGATCCCTGCTGCAATCAAACATGATACATAGCCCCGCTATGTTCCCGACTGGCACCCAGGCCACCGAGATGGCGGAACTTCGTTTCCGCCCAGATTTCCGGGTGCACCTCGGGGTTAATCCCCAAGATTCCCTGATGCATTCTACCGCATAGCAACCCGAAAGCAATCAAAACGCTCGGAGTCTTCTCCGGCTAAAATATGCACATCATAACATCACCGATCCGGAAAACACATCCGGATAGGCTTCACACAGCATGTCTATGTCCGTACTACGATTCCGGACTCTAACAAGGGGGACTACACATATCTACCCCAAGGAATACCACGATCTCGCCGCACACTCGCGGGAGAGGGGTTTTCCCATGCAATGGAAGAAGAGCTTCACATGCTCAAGAAGAGAATCGTTACCCTCGTAGATTTTCGCGCGCCCGCCATGAAGAAGTAGACGGTTGAAAAGCTTCGCCTCGCTCTTGCCGTCGAGGATCCGGTCTCGGATCGTGATTCGGTGCTCCGGTGCTCCGCCGGCGGCCGGATCTCCTCTTCTCCTTCCTTGCTCTCCCTTCTCTCTAAACTTTTAGAAAGAGAGTCTAGGGTTTGAAATGAGGGTTTAGAACCCTTCAACCCTAAATTAAAGGTTTGGGCGGACCATCCTAGGCCGTTAGATGAGATTTGATGGAAAATCGGACGGCCACGGAGTCATTTTACGGATTCAGCACCCGTCCGCACGACCAGTGGCGCACGGTCAGTGGTCGTGCGCCCTATGTCAGTGATCGTGCGTTTTCGTTAAACAGGGATTTGACATTATAATTTCTTTATGCACGACCAGTGGCGCACGGTCAGTGGTCGTGCGCCCTGTGGTCAGTGATCGTGCGCTAAGGGAAAACTGCACAGTTCAACGCCCTTCCGCCGACGGTTACTCTACCGCGAGGCGTTAACTCCCACCGGCTCCAGGACTGAACATGGGGTGTTACAACTCTCCCCCCCTTAAAAGAATTTCGTCCCGAAATTACGAATAGCAAGTAAACAACTTAAACTTAAACGGTACCTGAGTTGAAGAGTTCGGGGTACTCCTCGAGCATGGTTTGCTCTCGTTCCCACGATAGCTCCTCACGACCGCAACTGTCCCAACGGACTTTCACCATCCTGATTTCTTTGTTCCGAAGCCGCTTGACCTCGAAATCTTTGATAGAAATGGGCTTGACTTTGGTCGTCAACCCTTCCTCAACCGGTACTTGATCAACCGCTAACACTTGCGACGGCTCTTGCACCGCCTTCCGCAATACTGAGATGTGGAATACGTCATGCAAACAACTCAGTTCCACAGATAATCTCAACCGGTAGGCCGCTTCTCCGATCCGTTCTAGAATCTCGAATGGCCCAAGGTATCTCGGACTCAACTTTTCCAAGCGTCGAACCCGTGACACCGCCTTGAACGGTTTGGTCTTCAGGTATACCCATTCGCCAACATTGAACTCCACGTTCCTATGTTTGGCATTAAAATACTTAGCCTGCCTGTCCTGAGCTACGAGCAAGCGCTCTCGTATCGTTTGCACCAAAGAAGTCGCATCTTCGATCTCCTGACGATTGTTAAGTTTCGACTCACCCGTCTCCAACCATGACAACGGCGTGCGACACTTTCTCCCATAAAGAGCTTCGAACGGTGCCATCTGGATACTTGCTTGGTAACTGTTATTGTACGCAAACTCGACCGAGTATATGCGATCCTCCCACCGTTTTCCGAAGTCCAACGCACACATGCGAAGCATGTCTTCCAATGTCCTGTTGACTCGCTCGGTCTGGCCATCCGTCTGCGGATGAAACGCCGTACTAAACTTCAGTTTCGAGCCCAACATCTGATGTACTAGCCTCCAGTCATTGGACGTGAAGCGTCCACCGCGATCACTCACAATGCTGCGGGGCACTCCGCCTTCACCAAGGCGCACGTTTGACATTTGGCCACATACAACGCCACATCTTTCTTAAGCCCCGGCCACCAAAACAACTTTTTAAGATCACGATACATCTTCGTGCTCCCTGGGTGGATTGAGTACTTGGTATGATGCGCCTCGTACATCAACTCCGCCCGGAGGTTGCCCCCGCTTGGGACGCACAAACGATGATCCTTCCTTAATAACCCATCTTCTACCGAGAACTGGGAATTTGACCCATCCAGAGTGGCCTCCAAAAGCTCCTTCATGGAGTCATCCAACTCCAACGCCTGCCGAACCCGGTCAGCCAGGTCGTACTGCACCTCTGTCCAATTTAACATTGCCTTGGCGCTCGTCTGCCTGTCAACGCAACCGATCTCAAGCTCCTCCAACTCCCGTACTAGCCGCGCATCATGCACCGACAACCAGCTAGCACGCGCGGGAGTTCTGCGACTCAACGCATCTGCCACCGCATTGCCCTTCCCCGGCACATAATGAATTTTGAAGGTGTAGTCCCCCAGGAACTCCATCCACCTCCTTTGCCGCATATTCAAGTCCTTCTGATCCAGCAAGTACTTCAAGCTCTTGTGGTCGGTGTAGATATCAACTTTCACACCGTAAAGGTAGTGTCTCCACAGCTTCAGTGCATGTATCACGGCCGCTAACTCCAAGTCATGGACCGGATAATTCCTCTCGCGTACCTTCAGCTGCCGCGAGCCGTAGGCAATCACACTCCCATGCTGTAGTAGTACACATCCCAAGCCACTCCCCGAAGCATCACTGTAGATTTCGAATCCCTCGGTCCCACTTGGCGAACATAAGATTGGCGCCGTGGTCAACCGACCCTTTAACTCCTCAAAAGCTTGTGCGCACTCCGGCGACCACACAAACCTTTGATCCTTTCTTGTCAACGATGTGAGAGGTAACGCTATCCGCGAGAAGTTCTCTACGAAGCGCCTGTAGTAGCCGGCAAGTCCTAGGAAACTTCGGACTTCCGCTACCGAGGAAAGAACAGGCCACTCCCGTATCGCCACTATCTTCGCCGGATCTACCGCAATCCCTGCTCCACTAATGATGTGGCCAAGGAAAGCCACCGAGGATAACCAGAACTCGCATTTGGAGAACTTAGCATAGAGCTGGTTCCTCCTCAGTGTTTCCAATACCATGTGCAGATGTTTGTAGTGATCATCTTCGCACTGAGAGTATACCAGGATGTCGTCGATAAACACGATCACAAACTGATCCAAGTACTCTCTGAATGTTCTGTTCATCAGATCCATAAATACGGACGGCGCATTCGTCAGTCCAAACGGCATAACCGTGGACTCGTAATGCCCATAACGCGTGCAGAACGCCGTTTTAGGGATATCACTCTCCCTGATCTTCAACTGGTAGTACCCAGACTTCAGATCCAACTTCGAATAAACTGTAGACCCCACTAGCTGGTCAAACAGATCGTCGATCCTCGGAATCGGGTATTTGATCTCTTTTAACGACTTACTCAGTTCTTCATAAACGATTTAGAGCCGCAAACTCCCGTCCTTCTTCTACACGAAGAGGGCCGGTGTGCTCCAAGACGACAAACCTGGACGCACAAAACCTTGATTCGTACGCTCTTCAAATAGAACTTTCAGTTCTGCCAACTCATTAGGCGTTAGCCTATGAGGAGAGCATGACCCAGATTTGGCACCTGGCGCCAGCTCACTCACGACAACGATTGCTTGCTACGGAGGGACTCCAGGGAAACACATCAGGAATATACCCGTGATACTACCCAATGTAGGCTCAGGCTTCAAGGCCTCCCATGATGGCAGTAACGACGTTTGCACGTCGAATCCCTGACCCATAAACCGTAACTTTGCAACACAGAATCTCTTTTCGCGCGCATTGAACATCCGTAACGCCACCACGCATCCAATTTGTCCTTTGCCATCGAAGAAGGTACTTCAATACATGATATAAATCCCTTGGACAAAAGGTGCGCGAATCTCCCGTATCGAACAATGCTCTCGCCGGATTGCCAATAATCCAAACAAAGCCTAGAACCTCCAGTCCTAAGCTAACACGCAAAAGGTAACAGGTATAAAAAGCTAACCTGCTATCAATAAAACCATACCTGCCTTCCCGATGATCGGCCACATGGCCTCCTGCTGGCCAAGGCCGCCCATTCTCAGCTGGGCCAGAGTAAACAGCGGTGCGGCGGACGCCACCGCCTTTCCCTTCTCCTCAGATAATACCCCAGACTTCTTTTTGGACATTGGGCGTCCACTCCAACAATCGCGGGCATAGTGCCCCGGCTTTCCACAAACAAAGCATACATCCGGGGTTGGAATTGTAGTTGCTCGGATGTGCTAGAGGAAGGGACTAGACCCGACCTCCTAGCCTTCTTGTACCACCTACGGTACCCAGATTTTGAGGTTGTCAACTTCACCACCGAATCTTTTGCCACAGGATCTCCGACTGTTCCTGCCAAAACTTTCCTTGCCTTCTGAGCACTCTCCCAACACTCTCTGGCGAGGTGCCCTTTCTTGCCACAAGAATAACATTTGACGGTAGTTTGGGTAGTAGATGGCCCAGCCTCTTCTCTCGTCATCTTTCGATACGCAGTCCTTATAGGATCTGTAAGGTTTGGTACCCTATCCACCGGTACTCGGTGGGTTTCCCCCAACTCCACTTCCAAAGCTCTGGCCGATTCCACCAAAGCTCGGAATCCCAATAGCTTTGGTCCTAGCAGTAGGATACGCAACTCGCTGCGCAGACCGTTATAAAATCTATCCACTATAGATTGCTCGCTTTCCCATTCAAAGCCTGGATAGCGCCTTACCATAAGGAACGTCTGCAAATATGCGTCCACCGAATGCGCTCCCTGCGCCACAGTTAGGCTCCTCTGCTGCTCTACATGACCCCCAAATGCCCTTTGCTCCAACATACCACCCGATGTTGGGGCCACCTCAGGGACAAATGGTTGCACATTACTCCCATGATGTGCGTTGGTCACAGCGAACACCGCTTCAACCACCCTTCTTATGGTTTCCAAAGACGTAGGGGTCTCCGGCACGTCGCTGGGTGCAGTACTTTTCCCAGAAAGTGTGCATTCAGACTGCCACGCGCCACACTCGTACACCTACAATCGTACAGAACACCAATAAGGGACCGAACAAAATTGCAAAAAGCAATTATAGGAACACGCAGGTTCCCCAAACATGTGTAATTTTCATTCCTAAGTGGACATTCATGGGTTCTTTTCATGTTATAACGATGACGCACATACATGTGCTCACCACCCCTTAAAGTGAATTCGTCCACGAATTCATTTAAGCTTGACCGAAACCGTTAGTCTGATACCAATTTGTAACACCCCTATCCGTCACATGGCATATAGCAGTAGGTCCGGCCGGGGCCCGACGCCATATACCGCAGACAGACCGTGGAGTCACGCATCGCATTATCATACTCACAATTTGAAAGACAACGTCCTACGCAACACCTAGCGGAAGCATTTTAGGTTATTAAAAAGAACCCAACATTAAGCATGAATGTCCACTAATAACAAAACCCATAGGAATGAAACGACTAAAAATACACAAAACAGTCCTCGGCCTTAAGGCCTTACAAACATTGTTCTCTTAACCAAAAAGTGTCTTTCATACATCGGCGCGCAGGCCGGCCATACATGAATATGAAAAACAAAACTAACTCTTCAGCCTTCATGGGCTAGCGCTGCAACTTGGGCTTTAGCCCGCTATTTACCTCTCGGCTCCGCAGCACCTGCAAGCAACAATCCACCGCACGGTGGTAAACAAAGGCAACGGTCAGCTATGCTGACCAAATTATAACGATTCCGCCCCCCACACCGGGGCGGCAAAGCTTCTTCCCTGCACTTGTTAGCAAAACAAGCAACACAGCAACAAAAGCATCTCATCATGGGTGCGCGCTCTCACGGCCGTACACCCCGTGCTCTCAGGGCACTTATTCGGCGAAGCCAGTCCGAACCCTGTCCGGTCCTCGACTCCACCACCACCCCCAGGATGGCAATCTTTGTGAGCATTTAGTCTTTTCAGCCGCAGCCTAGACTCGATCTCCAAACCCCGGTAAGTCCCACGTACAACTTTAGGTCGCTTTAACCGAGCAGATGGAGCGGGTAGAGGGCTACTAGTCCGTTGCTCACTCCGCCACTGCCATTTGGCCCTTTGGCGCGGACTAAGCTTTCCCCAGTCCCAAATAACGATCAAACACGGTACTTAGCCCCGCTAAGTACCCGGTTGGCTCCCAGGCCACCGATATGACAGAACTACATTTCCGTCCAAAATTTCCGGGTGCACCTCGGGTTTCATCCCCAAGGATCCCTGCTGCAATCAAACATGATACATAGCCCCGCTATGTTCCCGACTGGCACCCAGGCCACCGAGATGGCGGAACTTCGTTTCCGCCCAGATTTCCGGGTGCACCTCGGGGTTAATCCCAAGATTCCCTGATGCATTCTACCGCATAGCAACCCGAAAGCAATCAAAACGCTCGGAGTCTTCTCCGGCTAAAATATGCACATCATAACATCACCGATCCGGAAAACACATCCGGATAGGCTTCACACAGCATGCCTATGTCCGTACTACGATTCCGGACTCTAACAAGGGGGACTACACATATCTACCCCAAGGAATACCACGATCTCGCCGCACACTCGCGGGAGAGGGGTTTTCCCATGCAAAGGAAGAAGAGCTTCACATGCTCAAGAAGAGAATCGTTACCCTCGTAGATTTTCGCGCGCCCGCCATGAAGAAGTAGACGGTTGAAAAGCTTCGCCTCGCTCTTGCCGTCGAGGATCCGGTCTCGGATCGTGATTCGGTGCTCCGGTGCTCCGCCGGCGGCCGGATCTCCTCTTCTCCTTCCTTGCTCTCCCTTCTCTCTAAACTTTTAGAAAGAGAGTCTAGGGTTTGAAATGAGGGTTTAGAACCCTTCAACCCTAAATTAAAGGTTTGGGCGGACCATCCTAGGCCGTTAGATGAGATTTGATGGAAAATCGGACGGCCACGGAGTCATTTTACGGATTCAGCACCCGTCCGCACGACCAGTGGCGCACGGTCAGTGGTCGTGCGCCCTATGTCAGTGATCGTGCGTTTTCGTTAAACAGGGATTTGACATTATAATTTCTTTATGCACGACCAGTGGCGCACGGTCAGTGGTCGTGCGCCCTGTGGTCAGTGATCGTGCGCTAAGGGAAAAACTGCACAGTTCAACGCCCTTCCGCCGACGGTTACTCTACCGCGAGGCGTTAACTCCCACCGGCTCCAGGACTGAACATGGGGTGTTACACACCACCTTAATTTTCTTTCCTTTTATGCACATGAAAATTTAATTGTAATCAAACAAAAACCAAGCCAAAGCCCCCTGTACCAAAATGTCCGTCTCTTAACCAATCGAGCCAAAGCTCCCCGTACAATTCCGTCCGTCTCTTAACCAATCGAGCCGAAGCTCCACGGACCATTCCGTCCGTCTCTTAACCAATCGAGCCGAAGCTACCAACTGTCATCCTGTGCTAACAGTTTTTGTGAAACGTGCAACCCTAATTACTAAGTTACTCTTATCAATTTGTTAATACAGTTTACGTTAGCCCAGGACTGCCCCCGGTATTCCCTGTGAAGGGATCTCAAAGGGAACTAGGAACTATGATGGTAGCTGAAGCCCATCGTTCCCTTTCGCAAGGCACTTATTGTAATTGGTTGATTCCCTTAACCCGTTCCCTTCTCATATTACAGTGGGCTAATCCTAGGGTGATTTTGACTCTTCCTCTCCTCGGGAAAGACGATCTTTCGTCGAACTCGAACACCTCTAGACTCTAGCAAAACCACTTCTCACAACTCTTCCTATCCCTCTATAGTGAAATCATCCACATCAGTCCACCCAGTTAAAATGACTAACTCCAACAACTATCCCAGATCATGTCCTATTGCAATATAACGTTTTGCTATATGCAGACCAACCTAAGCTATATGTCGAACTGAATAGGAGATAATCTAGATAATCATCCAAATACCCTAAAATATTTACTAGAGACTTATCATGACACAAATAGACTAAATCGAGAAAATTGTAATTTTTCTAATTTATCTGACATTTAATTAATTTCCTTTAAAGCTTCTAAGGGCTACCAATTGAACATGAAGTGCACTTTTTAGGTATGTATAAAGCTTCATAAAATCAAGATAAATCCTAAACCACAATTTAACAGTAGAGCCAAGATATAACAATTTTTCCAGTAATTTAAGGGCTCTAATTTAATTTTGGTAATAAATCCTATCTCCTTTCATTAATGAAGTAAGTGTGGTAAATAATCATCCAAAAATTCTTAATTAATCTTCTAGAGCAGATACTGTCCTAAAAACATCAGTGGAAAAATTTCATAATTCTTTAATGGGGATTAAGCCCTAGAATAAATAATTACAAAAATATAAAAAGGCTATATTTGTGAAGCAAGTATTGTAAATACTATTTTAAAAATCATGAATAAAATTAGTCAACTAGATATTGATCTGGCAACATAATTGGCCAGGTTTCATAATTTTACAGTACGTAATTTGCTCTAATTGATTTATTGACCATAATTGTCCTTTTTTGAACTTGTGAAGGAAGTACAAGATATAATCAACTAAAATTTGTAACAAAATTTAGGGATGTTTATTTAGACATAAAGCATCTGCTGCCCAAGTTCCATCAGATTACAATGAACAGAGTAATCAAATAATTGAAAGACCAGTTTGAGAAAATTGATACCTATCAAATAAAGTACTTGAAATATAATCCATAAAATCCTAATAAAATTACTAAGGGTTCTCCCTAGACTAAAACTTACTCCATCCAATTTTCAAAACTTTTAACTAAGGTTTAGTGGTTGTGCTTTCATAATTGAGCTTCTAACCAAAAACTTGTGTTAGGGTTTTGAGGTGTCTACCTAACTCCAAATCCTCTAAGATTTCTACCATAGAACTTAGGATTCATTACCTTCAACTCTACTAGGTTACATGGTCACACAAGGGCATTTGCTCCTATGCCCTTCACAACACTCAAAAACCTTTCCCTAGGGTTTGAGTTTGAACCCTAGGGTAAATCAACCCTAAATCACACCATTTTCCTTAAGATGGTGACATTAGCCATGCCAAGTCAGTGTCCAAAATTTCAGCCTCTGTTGAGTTGATTTGACCACTCAAAACCCCAAGGGGGTGTTTGATCCTAAATAATCCTATAAGGATCAACCTAGGGTTGGATAAAAACCTATTCAAAACATCTCCAAATGAGATGAAATTTGTACCAGAGCCTTAACATGCCCTCTATGACTACCCACCCAAATTTGGGGGGATTTTGAGGTGTTTAAGACACCTAAATAATTTATACATGGTTTATTAAATTTTTCCAAAAACTATAGAAAAATATTCTCCAAAAATTCTCATTTTTGGACAGGCCCTTGATATTGCAAAGGTAGACCTCCTGACAAAATTTCAGCTCATTTGGACAAGGGATGAAAGGTGGGCATCCATTTGAACCTCAGGATAGCCCTATGTATAGGTCCAACCAAAATGGGTGTTGTGGTCAAACCACTTACCCAATCGAGTTGAAATAAATTTTAGAATAATCTAGACTCGAAGGACTACAACTTCTGTGACTGGCCATGTTTCCTAAAACGGCCTCTAAGTTCCTCATTAAATAGCATCAAAAGAGCTTGATAAATCGCTATATATTATATATAAATATAATAATTTAGTATTAAAGTTACTGTTCATCTTCTAAAAAAGCCCGAACAGCAACCTAAAAACGCTTAAAACCTGTAGCTTTACAAGTGGATTTCCCGTCCACCTAGCCATCTCCCTGGCCGTCCACCACCACCACCACCTCCATTGAGGTGAGGGCTATCGTTAGGGGGCGGCACGGCCACCGGAGAGGCGGTTTCCGGCAAACCCGACCACCATAAATTTCGGAAAAACCATGGAAACGATCACCCGATCCAGCTCTTTTGAGCCCGATTTCTCTCCTAATAATTCCTAAGATCTATCCATAGAAGAAAGAGTAGAGGAGGACCTTATTTGCGGTTTGGAGTCGAGCCGATCGTCGTGATGCCATTTGCGCGGTGGTGGCGTCGCCAGAATTCTTCAACAGTAAGGTAATGAGCTCTAGCTTTATCGGGCAAGGGTGAAAACTTCCTCTCTAAGTCTAAGGAGTCTTTTAAAGGAGAAACAAGGCTGCGGGTGGGGGTTAATACTGTCCATCCATTAATGCCTCGTTACATGCATGCTCGGCCATGGTGGAGGGGAGCTGAAACGTCCCCAAAGCAGCTAAGAGAAGGCTGGAAACTACTCCTCTCCCTGAGAGGAGTTGAATCCAGCCATTTCAAGGGAGAGAGGATGGAGCCGAGCCTTAAAATCCATTAATGGCCATGCAAACTGTAACTCGGCCATGGCTGGATGGAGAGGAGTCGGCTGCCACGTGGCATTGACCGGTCAGACTCATAAAATAAGACTTTAACTAAGTCTTAATAAGAGAAAACGGCCCAGTAACACATTCTTGCCCAATTCCTGGACCGGCCCTGTTCAACTGAACCATCAGCCAAGATTTAAAAGTTTCAAAGTAAAATGGCGTTGAGTGAGCTCAGCTCACTCAACACCATCTAGGCTACGGCGTTGAGTGAGCTTTACTCACTCAACGCCATCCCTGCTGCGGCGTTGAGTGAGCTCTGCTCACCCAACGCCATCCAGGGATACAATGTTGAGTGAGCTCTGCTCACTCAATGCAATCCAGAGAATGGCCCTTCCAGACTATGGCATTGAGTGAGCTCAGCTCACTCAATGCCATCCAAACCATGGCGTTGAGTGAGCTCAGCTAACTTAATGCCATCAGAATATGGTGTTGAGTGAGCTCTGCTCACTCAACGCCTCCCAGACTACGGCGTTGAGTGAGCACAGCTCACTATAATGCCAGCAAGACTATGGCGTTGAGTGAGCTCAGCTAACTCAACGCCATCCAAATTTTGGTGTTGAGTGAGCTGTGCTCACTCAACGCCACCCAGACTATGGCGTTGAGTGAGCTCAGCTCACTCAACGCCATCCAGATTTTGGAGTTGAGTGAGCTGTGCTCACTCAACGCCACCCAGACTATGGCATTGAGTGAGCCCAGCTCACTCAATGCCATCCAGCCAACACCAGTTGGCGTTGAGTGCAGTCACTGCACTCAACGCCATTTAACTTATGGCGTTGAGTGCACCCGACGCACTCAACGCCAACCCATCTGCATGATGGCGTTGAGTGCAGTCAGTGCACTCAACGCTATACTGCTTATGGCGTTGAGTTCACTCGATGCACTCAACGCCCGAGTCCCAATCTTATTTTAAGCAAGTTTCTGGCCTTCTATTTGCAGACCAAGGTGATTTTCACCTTCTTACCTAAGCTCTCTTTATCTTTTGAGTTTCCTAGGGTTTTGTCATGACCTAGTCATGGCAAAACCACTCTCGGGGGTCTAGCCGGAAATGGGATGTTACATAAGGAGATGGCGAAATTGAAAGTATAGCTTCAAGAGATGTTGGAGCAAGGTTATGAGAATCCAAGTTCGTCGCCTGGAGCGTGCCAGTTCTCTTTGTTAAGAAGAAGGACAGAAGCTTACGACTCTGTATTGATTACCGGGAGTTGAATAAGCTAACAGAGAAGAATAATTATCCGATCCTAAGGATTGATTATCTGTTCGACATGCGGATGGGGTCGACTTGGTACTCAAAGTTGAATCTGAAATCCGGATACTCTCAACTGCGGATAAGGGAAAGAGACATTCCCAAGACAGCATTCAACACACGTTATGGTCATTATGAGTTCACCGTCATGTTGTTTGGGATGACGATTGTGTTATCTGTGTTTATGAATTTGATGAACAAAACGTTCAGAGAATTCTTGGACTAGTTCGTGATAGTCTTTTTCGACGATATACTAGTGCACTCGCAGTGCGAGGAGGATCATTTTAAGCATCTGCGTAAGGTGTTGGAGATTTTGAGAAGGAACCAACTGTATGTCAAGTTCTCCAAATGCGAGTTTTGGTTGTCCTCTGTAGCGTTCCCTGGTCATATAGTTAGTGGAGAATGGATTGCGGTAGATCCGGCAAAGATAGTTGCTATACGAGAGTGGCTTGAGTTGTCTACGGTGGCGAAAGTCTGTAGTTTTCTTGGGCTTGCCGGCTATTTCAGGTGCATCGTGGAAAATTTCTCACAGATAGCATTGCCACTCACTACTTTGACAAGGAAGGATCAGAAGTTTGTTTGGATGCCTGAGTGCACACAAGCTTTCGAAGAACTAAAGTGTCATTTGACCATGACACCTGTCTTAAGTACGCCTTGTGGTTCAGAAGGCTTTGAGGTTTATAGTGACGCCTCTGGGAGTGGTTTAGGTTGTGTACAGCTTCAGCACGGGTCGGTGATAGCCTATGGATCACGTCAGTGAAAGGTTCATGAGAGGAACTACCCACTCTATGACTTGGAGTTGACGGTCATGGTATTCAGCTCTCAAGCTTTGGAGGCATTACCTGTATGGAGTAATGGTCGACATTTATTAAGATCACAAGAGCCAGAAGTACCTGATTGATCTGAAAGACCTAAACATGCGTCAACGAAGATGGATGGAGTTCCTTGGGGGCTACACCTACAAGATTCATTATATTCTCAGGAAGGGGAATCTTGTGGAAGATGCTCTGAGTCGTAGAACTCTTGCACAGACCAACTGGTTGCAGATGCATGACGAGCGGCTCATTCGTGATTTGCAGGGTTTGGAGATCTCATGTGTTGACAAGGGATCTAGTGCTAATGCATGTTTGAGTTGGACAGAGGTTCAATACGACCTCGCGGATAGGATTCAGCAGGCCTTGGAGTTGGACGTAAGCTTGAAACGTCGCGTGGCAAAGGTCGCGGATGGGTTGAATGACTAGTTCATAGTTAGCGATGGCCTTATTTGGAAGGGTGGTTAGTTGTGCGTCCCTAACGTTGGGAAATTATGAGAAGAATTGATGTATGAGGCGTATTTTACCAAGTACTCAATTCATCCTGGGAGCACAAAGATGTTCAAAAACATGAAAAGGCTGTTCTGGTGGCCAGTATGAAGAAAGACATAGCGCTATACGTAGCGAAGTGTCAGAATTGTTCCTTGGTGATGGCCGAATGCAAGAAGCCAGGTGGATTTCTAAATTCTTTGCCTATACCAGAGTGGAAGTTTGACGACATCTCTATGGATTTCATGCACGGTTTGCCGAGATCTCATAATGGGAACGATGCCATTTGGGTGGTCGTGGATCGGTTAACAAAGGTGTCACATTTCATACCCAACAGGAAGGATGATTCTGTGGAGAAGTTGGCAAAGCTTTATGTGGATAATATAGTCTGTTTACATGGTGTGCCCCGGAGCATAGTTAGTTCCCGTGATGGTCGGTTCACATCCAATGATTTGAGGGTCATTCATTAGTTGTTGGGTACCAAGTTGAACTTCACCACTTCTTTTCACCCACAAAAAGATGCGAAAACTGAAAGGGTGAACAAGACAATGGAATACATGCTTCGTATGTGTGGATTGGATTTTGGTAAGAGGTCGGAGGACCATCTTTACATGATTTAGTTCACATACAATAACAGCTACCAAGCCAGCATTCAGATGGTGCCCTATGAGGCTCTATATTGAAGGAGGTGTCGTACGCCATTGCATTAGGTAGAAACGGAAGAATCGAAGATGTACAAGCGAAGGGATGTTGAAGAAGCTACTTCGACGATATGGTTGATTCGGGAGCGACTACTGATTGCTCAAGATGGACAGACCAAGTACTATAATGCCAAGCATCGGAACGTGGAGTTTGCGGTGGGCGAACTAATATACCTCAAGATAAATCCGTTTAAAGGCGTATCAATGATTTGACGCAAAAAGAAGCTTAGTCCGAGGTATGTTGGGACTTTTGAGTTCTTGGAGCGGGTTGGTGAAGCCGCCTATCAGTTTTCTCTTTCGATAGAACTGAGTGGTTTACATGATGTACTTCACATCTCGGTCCTACGCAAAGCCGTGAAAGAACTAGTGCAAGTGGTTATTGCGGATCGATTATCAGTCGATAGTGTCCTGACCACGAAAGTTAGACCCATTCGAATTGTGGTTGCGGAGGTCAAACATTGCAATCGTGAGACTCTTTCATGGGAGCAAGAGCAGACCATACATGAGGAGTATTTCGAGTGTTTCTACTCAAGTACCATTTGTTCTTGTGTACCATTCCATTCTCTAATTTCGGGACAAAATTCTTTTAAGAGGGAGATAATTGTAATGCCCAAAATCTCAATTATGAAATGTTAGTGGTTTAAGGACGTTTGGTGCAAGAGTAGCTTCACACGGACTGAGACACGTCATGTCAAGGGTCATGTCCTACTCTGTGTTGGAAGGGAGGTGTTGAGTGTAGCACACGGCCTGTGACACGGGCAAGTCATAGGGTCGTGTCCTGCTATGAGTTTGATAAATTTTTCGTGAGGTCGATGAAATGCATTTTATGATCCTCAGAGGCAAGCCATGTAGGCACACGACCTGTGACACGGGCATGTCAAGGGTCGTGTCCTTATTTGTGTATGGCCGGTCTGTGATAATGGATGAACACGGGCTTGGACACAGGCATGTCCGAAGCCATGTCTGGCACAAGGCTTGCGATACGAGCGTGTCACAAGGTCGTGGCCTGGTCTTGACATGACGGTTTCTTTTGTTGCATGGGGCACACAGCCTGTGACATGGGCACGTCACAAGCCATGTTCGGCCTAGGAAGTTCTCTTTAAGAGCAAATCAGGGCCTTTCATTCTATTTGGAAATGATCCAACGACCCGGAATCCTCCCTGGAATGTTAAGTTCGGGAGTGTAGGGTTTATTCCTCATTTTCCTTTGTACTTTCTCCTTCTAAATAGTTAGAGAGAGGGGAGAGAAAAGGTTGAAGGAGTAGGAGGAATCCGGCCTCCAGTGGAGCTTCAGAGCCTCGAATCACGAGCCGAGTCCAGATTCACGGAGGCAAGTCCATTACGGTGCTTTTCATTCAACTAGTTTTCTATGGCGCCGAAGAAAACCTCTAGGGTAACAATTCTCTACTTGGACATGTGAAGTCCTATACCTTTTTGCATAGGAAACTCCCTCCCGTGAGTGAGAGGTGAGTGTGAGGTATTCCTACGGGTAGATATGGTTTATCCTCGTCATTTTTCATTTAGAGTCCGGAATCAAGTACAGACATATGCATGGTGTATGAAGCTTATCCAAACAAGTTGGTCGGGATCAGTGATGTTTTCATTATGCTTGTATTGCCGGAGAAGACTCTGTGCCGATTGCTTTTCGGGTTTTCTACGTGGTAGATTGCAACTGGGAGCCTTGGGGACTAACTCAAAGGTGCACCCGGAAAATTGGGCAGAAGCGCATTGCTGCCATCTTAGTGGCCTGGGAGCCAACCTTGTGCATTACCGGGTTATGTACTATTGTATGATCGATACTTCGGGATTCGGGGAAGCTTGAATCGCGCCAATGACTTAAATTATAGTGGCAATGTGAGCAATAGGTTGAGTGGAACCGTACTCGCTCTATGTAGTTTGGTTAAAGAGGCCTACCGATGGCATAGAGGGCGGGTCTTAGGCTTCGGCTGAAAAAGACTATTAGCTCATGATATTTCCGTCCTAGGGGTGGTGGTGGACCGAGTTCACCGAGAATGTGCCCTGAGAGAACGGGGTGTGCAGCTGTGTGTGCCTACGCCTGTGGTGAAGTGTGCTTAAATTGTACTTTCACTATCTTGTTTACTTATACTAAAAAAAATACAGGGAAGGAGCACCACCGCCCCGAGTAAGGGGTGGGGTCGTTATAATTTGGTCATCTTTAGCTGACCGTTGCCTTGATTTGCCACCATGCGATGGATTGTTTGATGAGTACAATTATGATAGGCTTTTTACTATCATAAATGTAATCATGTCCACTATTTTCTACTTCCCTTTATAGAAATTTCTCGAGAGTAGTTTAGAATTTGCTTTATCATGAATAGAAGAGCACAGTACCCAGTTTCTATTATTTCATGTATTAAGTTATTTAATTATTCCTTCATTTTCCAAATGCAGGTATTGCGAACCAATAGAACTAAAATTTTTGGAGAAAATAGAGGAGTTCACAGATTCAACATGGCTGATGACAGGAAGGGAATTGGGTGAACACAGGTAGGCACACGCCCGTGTCCCTACCCATATCTTATTTGGGATGGAACATAATAATTGGAAGAAAAAGACAGAGAACCACACGGGTAGAAACACACCCGTCTGCCCACCCGCGTCCTTTTCGGGATGAATTCAACATCTGCTGCCAACCAAACTGTGTGCGAAGAACACGATAAACAACACGACTGTGTCAGTACCCATCTCAATTGGCACGGCCCACGACCAAACACGCCTATTCGTGTGGAACCGCATATGAACCGTCAACACGGCCAGTGACACCGCCGTGTTGGAACCCGTGTCCAACCCTATTTGCAAGGAGAGTTTAAAAACTGTAGAAAAATTAGAATAGGAACTTTTGGATCATTTCATTTGGAGAACTTCTTGAGTATGAAAGTTGAGCACTCAAGAGAAGGAGGAATTGAAGGAGATTTTCGTATGCTTTTAATCTTTCATGTATCTCTTTTAATCTTTTCTTTCTCTTGGTGATCTAACTTTATTTATCTTTTATTTCGCATGAAAATTTTATTTGAACAATTCAGTAATCATGTATGTTATTGTTTTCATCAAATTTGTTGTAATATATTCGTATGTAGGCTTTCACCCAAAGAGATTTATCCTAGTTGTGAATTTATTATTTATTTTACTTGAATTCCAAACTTCTAGATTCAGAAATTGGATGTTTGTGATGTTGTTTAAATATTCATATTTAGGTGTTATTTCTCTTTATTTTTCAAATTGCATGATCGAGAGATATGTTGTTTGAATAATTGTGATACAGATAAATGGATTCATGTATTTTAGAGATGGGATTTCATGAATTTATGTAGTAGATAGGGTACGTTATTTTAATGTAAATTTGAGTGCTGTAAATTATTCGAGAGAAAATTTACTTAACTTAGGTTTAGATTTTTAATTGCCCGAGAGAGAATTTGATAATTGTTTAACCCTTACAATACAACGAATTTGATAGTCTTGTTATTACATGATTACATAGAATTGAATTAATGAGCAATTATTTTCATGTGAATGCTCTTAGACTTTCAGCTTTTTATCATCTTTAATCCTTCAATGTTTCTTTATCCAAGTAGTCATAGTTAGGTTTATCTATGTTAAAAATCAAATTTAATTATAGGTATGATAATAGAGTGAGGGTGAGTACAACTTTTTGAAAAGAACCTATGGAATATGACATGAGATGTAGATTTCTCCTATACTATGATTGATAAGTGCACTTGCCTGAAAGTTAAATCAATCCAGCTTATGCCCATCTACATAGTTTATATTTGAGTGTAGAATGAATCTGCATCAAGTTAAACTCAGTAATCATCAAGTTTTTGGCGTTTGAAAGAGAAGGGATAGATACTACTCTAGAGGGGGGGTGAATAGAGTAATCAAAAATTGTACTAGCAAAGTTGACTTTCTACTCAACTCCCTTGGAGTTAAATGCGGAATGAAGATTATAGATATTGAGATTAAACCTTAAAGCCTAACACAAGTATGGTGCACAAAAAGGAAGCCAACTGTAATTACAGTTAAGGCTTGGAAACCTAAACAACAACTAACAAACCTAGTTAAGATCTAATCACAGCCACAATGCAAGTAATTAATTAAAGCAATCCAGACGACACAAGGAATTTATAGTGGTTCCCCAAACAACTTGTGTACGTCCACTCTTCTACCAAAAAGGTAGGAATCCACTCAGGTTTTTGATCAGGTGCCCTGCCACCAACAAGATCTGCTTCAGGTAGATCAAGAAACCCTTTAGACTTTTGATCAGGTGTCTAAAAACCAACACATGTTTTTGATCAGGTGCCCTGCCACCAAGGGATACTTTTGAAGGGAGTAATAACCCTGTACAGGAGGGGGAAAGGAGGTTAAGGTGTCTTCTCTATTTTACAATAGATTAGAGAAGCACAATAACTTGCACTAAGATAGAAAGCTCTAAAAGAATCAAGGCTCCCCCTGGCTAAAAGAACGTCCAGGTGAAGTCTTGCTTCAGTGCAGAAACACTTCAGAAATTACTGAAGGAAAAAGCTACAAGAAGATAAATAATATTAAATAGAAATTCTTCTTCAGGCAGCTATCTTCTTCTTCTTCTTCTTCAAAAGGCTCTGAGTGAAGATCTTCCTGTAAGCAGGAGAACTCAGGTTGAAGAAGAGTGAAGAACTTGAACTTCTTCTCAGTTAGATGTGAATGTGCTGAGAGTAGTTGGAACTGTAGGTTCTTAAGCTTGAATGCTGCTGATAGCTTTTTGGTATATGAGAGCTAGCTTATTTCTTTCTTCAAAGAAGTCTTTATATAGCAGCAGCAGCAACGGCTCTTAACTTGAGTTTGAATCTTGTCTTCTTCTGAACTCTGCAAGCTGGGCTGCGAAAAAGCATAAAGCAAAACAAAAATACTGCAGACAGATATCCTATAATAGGATAAAGCTTTCTAAGAAGCTGCAAATAATTCTGATGAAATAATATAAGAGAAAGTCACATCAGAAAAGACTCTTTACAGCCAAGGAAGACTTTTTGAGTCTAACGGCTATAAAGGACAGCATGGCAGAAATCATATCTCAGCTATAAGACAAACAACTTTGTCAGAAAAGATTAGCTCATGCATAAAGAATAGAATAGATATTGCATGGAAGTGTTATCACAATTTATTCAGATAATCTTTTATAAAATATGCCAAAATAATTATGAAATTAGTCACATCACAAAAGACGACAAAACTATTTAAAACATACAGCAAAACGTCGAACGACCCTCGAAGATCGTCGACCGACGCACGGAGATCGTCGACCTATCGGACAGATAGTCGAACGATCTAGATAGTCGAACTATCAAAGGAGATAGTCGAACTACCTCAGCAGATAGTCGACCTATCAGAACAGATAGTCGAGCTATCAGATAGTCGATCTATCCGGACAGATAGTCGAACTACCAAACAAAACAGATAGTCGACCTATCGAGCAGATAGTCGACCTATCAAAGCAAAACAGATAGTCGACCTATCAACAGATAGTCGACCTATCAAAACAAAACATATAGTCATCCTATCAACAGATAGTCGAACTATCAGATAGTTGAACTATCCAAGCAGATAGTCGAACTATCAAAGCAAAATAGATAGTCGACCTATCAAACAGATAGTCGACCTATCACAGAAAACAGATAGTCGACCTATCAACAGATAGTCGAACTAACAAAGCGGACAGATAGTCGACCTATCAACAGATAGTCGAGCTATCAGATAGTTGAGCTATCCAAGCAGATAGTCGAACTATCAAAGACAATAAATAGTCGACCTATCAACAGATAGTCGAGCTATCAATGCAGATAGAACGTCGACCAACTGATAGACGATCGTCGATCAGCCGAATAGACGATAGTCGAGCGACGTTCGACTATAGTCGAACGAAAAACTACTTAACCAAATATTCATCTAGAAAAGCAATTCTACACAACTAGAGAATCTAACCTATCAACTAACCTTTGACCATAGATAAATCTTGGGTCAAGAGACAGAAAGAGAGGACTGAACTCAAATCAAAACCTAGGGTTCCCACAATCTCCCCCTATTTGAGTTAAGTCTCTCAACAATTAAAGCATACAAAACTAATTACTGAAAGTAAAATAAAATGCATAAAGAGAAACAACTAAGCAGATATCATCAATGAATCAGATAAGAAATTAACTGTCAATCAATGAAAAATTAAGGAGCTTCAGAGTCAGGCTTAGGATTAGAAGAGCTAGAAACAAAAGTAATCTTTCTGGTGGGATCTAGAGCTTCTTTTCTTGATAGCTTCAGTCTTGTTCTCCAATAATTTTCAATTCTATTGTTCTTGGGACCACTACCTCAGGATGCTTTTCCATATACTTTGATGGGTCAAATATCTCAGGTCTAACCTGGAACTTGTCTAGCTCCTTCATTCTGAATTTAGACATTGTGGTCAATCCTGCAGTGTCCTTTCCTTCTGCTTTTGCTTTCTTAATTTGCGCTGCTCCAACGAGTTCAAGAAAACGAGCCATCCTAAAGTTAGGATCAAGCTCTGGGCTTTCATAAACAATCTCAGAAGAAGTGTCAACTGGTTCTTTATCCTGATTAACTAGATAACAAGAGGGAGCAGACTTAGCAAAGTTCGTGCTAGAATTTTCAGATAAAAATAAATTGGTTACCTTTTGGAGCATCCTTCTCAGAGAGATCTGGCTTAGGAGAGGTAGAGCTTTTAAGTTCTTTGGACTATGGAGGAGAAAAGTTTGGTCTTTGATACACTACCTCCTTAACTTGTTCTTTAACAGTATCAAGTCTTTGATAGCCAGTTTGACTTTTACCTTGGAATCCTTGTGAACTTCTCCTTTGAGCAGACTGAGATGGATTTGATCTTTCAGATTGAGCAGCAGGTTTTGAAGATAAGTTTCCTGAGGCTCCTGCACTTGGGGGTGGAGGAGGAGGACCTCTAGGATTCCATCTAGGTACAGGAGAGTCATACCACTTTGACTTTTTCCTTTGCTTTTGCTGGTTCTTAGAGAATAACATCCAATGCTGGAAGTCTTTTGACTTTGGATCAATTCCTTTCAGTATATAATACGGTGTATCATTATCTGGATTAGCAGGAGGAGGAGCTACAGCTTTTCTTTTCTTTTTAGCAATCCTTTTTCTTTTAGTCTCAGCAGACTCATCAGAATCGATTTCATCTTCAGAATTTGAGGAGATGGGTAGATCATATGGGTCAATAGCATCTTTTAAAGCTCTTTCTTTTTCCTTTCGAGCAGCTCTTTCTAGTTCTTCTTCTATGGCATCCTGTGCCAATAGAGCATCTAAGTCCAAGCCTGGGGAATCATCCCATATAGTAGATTTTTCAATCGGGGCATCTGCAGCTGATTCTTGAATCTCAGAAACTGTCATAGTGACCAGTTCTGCTTGCACTTCTGGCTGATCAACTTCAGAGATTTGAACACCGGATTCTGGTTGAACTTCTAGAGCGATTTGGATAACAGGTTCTTGAGCATCTAGAGCTTCTTCCATTTTATCTGTAGTATTATGAATAAAATTGTTCTAAATGACATCTAATCATGCCTTCCAGATATTCCCAAACTATCATATCAGTTATCAAGTCTAAAAAGTAAGTAAAGGGAATACCTTCAGAATCGACCACAGCATGTCCTAACTCCCACAATTTATCTAGAAAGGAAGTGATGATTCCTTCTAGGTACAGGGCAAGGGAGTAGAACTTTCTTCTAAACAAGCTTTAACAATGAATTCAGATTTCAACAGAGCATCAGAAATCTCTTTTTCAGATAAAGAAGGAGGAGCTGAATCTTCTATTGCTTTCTCTACTACTGCAAGATGAACTGCTGGAGGAGAGGCCAAGGGCTGCTCAGAGACGTCTTCATCAAGCATCTCCCCCTGCCTGATTTCAGTAGAGACTAAAACCAGGCCCCTAGAAGAAGAGGGCTCAGCAGAATTTGAGAGTTTTAGAATAGCAGCAGTCAAGGAGGATATAGAAGAAGCAAGGGGAGCAATTGCCTCTTCAATCATAGTTTTGATTGAGGGGGTAATTAACTGCACAATGCTAGAAATAAAAGCTGGAGTTATTTCAAAAGAAGATGATGAAGATGATGGAGGAATTTCAGAAGATGGAAGAACAGCAGGGATGGTATATGCATGATGAGCTGGAGGATGAACTTGAGATGGTACTGGAGATGTATGAGTGGATGCAGGGTGATCAATGTGATCAGAAGAGGGAATTGGAGAATGAACTGGAGTAGAAATTTCAGACACCAACAAATCAAAACTGGGATGAGAAATCCCAGCAAGATGAGTCGGGAGAGGAGATACAGGAAGAGAAGCAGAATGTCGTACTTCAATTGAAGTTGAAGGAACTTCAACTGAAGTTGACGGCAAAACTGATGAAGAATATGGAAGGGATAAATTTGCTGAGCCAGCTTCTAGAAGGGGGGAGAGACTGCGGCAGTCCTGGTGCTCTCAGATATAACTAGAGCAACCCCTGCGGGAGCGGGCTTCAGGAAGGTCCTTTTCCATTTTACAAACAATGATGGATCCATCTTCTTACTAGCGTTGATGGAGGTGGCGGCTGACACTAGCAGATGGGGGTATTTCTCCTTCAGAAAAATTCCAACTACCCTTCCTAGGGTAACTTCTTTCTTTCCATTTTTTTCCTTATCAAATCAAAAAGAACGCCTGCCCAATTGATCTGCTTCTTATTCACTATTGCACACATCAGTGCAAATTGCTGCCTTGTAATATTATCGTGGGCGGAGTGCTTTCCCAGTAGCACTTTTCCAACATTTTCAGCAAGAAACTTGATCTTAAACGGAAAATTCACTTTGAGCAGATTAGAGGGAATGCCTTCGGCATGTCCCAGTTCAGTTAACATCCTTCCAAACTCAGGAGCATCTTGCTCATACTCTTCTTCACCATTAATCAATCCAAAAATTTCAGTCAGAATAGCGGGAGTCAATATTACCTCTTCTCCGCTAATGGTTCCAGTCATCGAGTCGTCAGTTAAAGACGAAGAGAAAGCCCACTCTTTGATCTCTTGAGTGTTTATCTTTATCCTGTAGGACATTAGTTTCTCTAATCCTTGATCTTTGCACAGATTCAGAATCTCCACTATTCCTGGTTCGCAGCAGCTGAAGGCGTCGAAATCTACGCTGAAACCGGCATCAAACTTCACTACTGCAAGAAGCGCTGGAGCAATCGCCATCGAAAGAGCTGGATAAGACGAGAGGGAGACGGCGAGGACGGAGCGCAAGACAAAGAGCAAGCAGGAAGACGGAATGCGAAAAGACGCTTTCCGTCGACGATAAGAGCAACTATCTCTTAACCTAGGTCGACCATCGGCTTTATATTAAAACAGCGATCGTCGATCTATTTAAAAAATACTGGAGACGATGGTCGAACGGTCGTTGGACGATCGGTCCTTAAGGAGAGTAGTCGATCAATCGTTCGACTATTTCTGTCTTCACAAACAGCAAGCTGTCGTCAACCATAGATCGACGATAAGCTCGACCTGTTCGACTATCTTCGAACGCCGGTCGACGATCT
Source organism: Platanthera zijinensis (assembly GCA_039513925.1). NCBI lineage: Eukaryota > Viridiplantae > Streptophyta > Magnoliopsida > Asparagales > Orchidaceae > Platanthera > Platanthera zijinensis. The sequence goes on from CM077092.1 coordinate 119,736,215, forward strand.
TCAAGCAGATAAGCTATCTTCAACCATAGGTCGACGATAGGCTTGATCCGCTCGACTATCGTCGAACTTCGTTCGACTATCTTCGAACAAGTTTCAACAAGGCAGACGTCACACTTAGTCTCTTCCATTAATCATACCTAGTTGAACCAAAAAGAACAGATGCTTCTGTTCATCTAAGGGCTTGGTGAATATATCACCTCTCTGAAGGTCTGTGGATATGAACTCAAGGCTGATCTTATTCTTTTCCACACAATCTCTCAGGAAATGGTGTCTAATCTCAATGTGTTTCGTTCTAGAGTGGTGCACTGGATTTTGTGCAATGGAGATTGCACTTGTACTACCACACATGATTTTAGTGTTCTTGTGTGAGTACCCATAATCCAAAAGTTGGTTTTGTATCCACAGGATCTGTGAACAACAACTAGCAGCTGCTATATATTCAGCTTCTGCAGTTGAAGTTGAGACAGAGGCTTGCTTCTTACAGAACCAAGAGACCAATCTCTCTCCCAGGAACTGACAAGTTCCTGAGGTACTTTTCCTGTCAACTCAACAACCAGCATAATCAGAATCAGAATATCTAATTAATTCAAATTCTGACTCAGCTGGGTACCAAAGTCCTAGATTTGGACATCCCTTCAGGTATCTCAAGATTCTCTTGAGAAGAATCAGATGAGATTCCTTGGGGTTGACCTGGAATCTAGCACAAAGGCATGTAGCAAACATTATGTCTGGCCTACTTGCAGTTAGATACAATAGGGAACCAACCAATGGCCCTATAATTCTTTTGATCAACAAGCTTTCCCTGATCATCAGAATCAATAACTACATTAGTATCCATAGGTGTATGCATTGCTGAAGCATCTGCCATCCCAAACTTCTTTACCAATTCCTTGGCATATTTGGATTGGGAGATGAAGATGCCATCAGCATCTTGCTTTACTTGGAGACCAAGAAAGTAAGACAGCTCACCCATACTACTCATCTCAAACTTAGAATGCATCAAGTTGGAGAACTTTTTGCATAGTTTGGGATCAGTGGAACCAAAAATAATATCATCCACATACACTTGAACTAACAGGATTGTGTCCTTGTTGTGCTTGACGAAGAGGGTTCTATCAACTACTCCCCTAACAAAGTTGTGCTCTAACAGGAAACTAGCTAGAGTCTCATACGAGGCTCTCGGTGCTTGTTTTAGTCCATAAAGAGCTTTCTGCAACTTGAATACATGTGAGGGCTGAGTTGAAGAAACAAAACCGGGTGGCAATTCACCAAACACCTCTTCCTTTAGCTCACCATTAAGAAAAGCACTTTTGACATCCATCTGAAAAACCTTAAACTTCATATAGGCTGCATAGGCTAAGAAGATCCTTATTGCCTCTATCCTTGCAACAGGAGCAAAGGTTTGGTCATAATCTATACCTTCCTCCTATCTGTAGCCCTGAGCTACAAGCCTAGCTTTATTCCTTACAATGATTCCATTTGCATCCAACTTGTTTCTATACACCCACTTGGTGCCTATGATCAGTTGGCCTTTAGGTCTTGGAACCAAAGTCCAAACTTTACATCTCTCAAACTGATTGAGTTCCTCTTGCATAGCAATGATCAAATGGGGATCTAACTCAGCATCTTTAATGGTGAGGGGCTCAATCTGTGAGAGGAAATAAGCGTGCATCACATCCTATCTTAACTGATGTCTTGTTTGAACACTAGCTGATATGTATCCTATAACTTGAGATGTAGGGTGATCTCTAAGTGTGACAACATCAGCAGGTGGGATGTGATCTTCAGCAATAGTTGGGATTAATTCCTCAGGAGGAATTTGATCTACTATTGGTGGAACAACAACAACTTCTGTAATGTCTTCATCACTGTCTGATTCAGTGATAGGAAGAGTTGAAAGATGGAGGATTTCTTGAGAGACATCTTTGGAAGATTCTTGTACCTATAATGAACTTGAGGAAGGGGAAGTTTCCTTCTCCTTGTAAAACATTTGGGATTCATCAAAGGATACATGAACAGACTCTTCAATTTTAGAAGATGATTTGTTAAATACCCTATAAGCTTTGCTTACTTGGGAATATCCAAGAAAAATTCCCATTGAAGCCTTTGCTTCAAACTTTCTAAGATATTCTTTATTGTTATTATGAATATAAACAACACAGTCAAAAACTCTAAAATAATTTATTTTAGGTTTCTTTCCTTTAAGTAACTCATAAGGAGTTTTACACTTAAGCTTGTGTATCAGACTTCTATTCAAGACATAGTTGGTTGTGCTAACAGCTTCTGCCCAATAGGAAAGAGGCATATTAGCATCTGCCAACAATGTGCCAGCAGCTTCAATTAGTGTTCTATTCTTCCTTTCAACTACCCCATTTTGTTGGGGAGTTCTAGGAGCTGAGAAGCTATGTTTGATACCTTCTCTCTCACAGAATTCTTGCATGACAAGAGAGTCAAACTCAGTACCATGATCACTTCTGATCAAGGCCACATGAGTAGAGTACTCAGTCTGCACACATAATAGAAAATCTGTAAGAGCTTTGAAGTTATCAGCCTTAGTTCTCAAAAAGAACACCCAAGTGAACCTAGAGAAGTCATCTACAATGACTAAGGTGTAATACTTCCCTCCTAAACTCTGTACATTTATTGGGCCAAATAGGTCCAAATGTAATAAATACAGGATTCTAGGAGAATCACTTTTATTTACTAATTTAAATGAGTTCTTGGTTTGCTTGCCTAGTTGACAAGCCTTGCAAAGGCTCTCCTTCTTGTAGGGGCAAGAAGGTAAACCTCTAACAAGGTTGTGTTTAGTTAACCTAGATATATTCTTAAGGTTAACATGACTAATCCTTTTATGCCATAGAGTATTGTTATTGGTTACTTCATTAAACAAGCAGATTTCAGAGTCAGTTGAATTAAAATCTACTAAATAAATGTTACCTTGTTTAATACCTACTAATACAACAGTATTATTTAAAGTAATATTACAAAGAGAGTTAGAGAATGATACCTGGTATCCAGCATCACATAACTGACTTACTGAAATTAGATTATGCTTCAGTCCAGTTACATAAGCAACTCTCTTGAATGTAACAGCTCTAATTGTCATCCTGCCATAGCCTTCAGTTTGACCACAGCTTGAATCTCCAAAGATTACCTTTGGGCCAAGCTTTGCCTTGAACCTTGACAGATGTTCTTTATTTCCTGTCATGTGCTTGGAGCAACCACTATCCAAATACCACTTATTTTGAGTGATAGGATAGGTCTTCACCTGCAAATAAATCAATTTAAACATTGTGGACCCAGGTAACCTTGGGTCCCTTGTTTTTCACATAAGAAAAACTGGAAATAAATGAATAAGCAGGCTGAGGGTGATAACCTAATGGGTAAGATCTCCTAGGTGGGATTCTCCATGCATATGATGGGTCAATGAACCTAGGGTTTCTATTCATATTCGGGTTTCTAACGTTCTGGTTGGAATTTTGAAATTCTTGTTGAAAGCGTCGATCGGCGTTCGACGATTGGTACCCAGATCGTCGATCTCCGTTCGACCATTGGGCCTGCGATCGTCGAGCTGCGTTCGACGCTCTTTGTAATTCCTTAAATTTCTATTTTCTTTTCTCTCTTTTAGCTTTATTTAAAGCTCTATTTACTTGATTAACTTGCTCAGTGTTTTTTATTCCACTAGATGAAATAAAATTCACTGGAGTTGAAAGTTTGTTTTTAAGAATGATTGGGGGCTCACTAGAAGATGCTCCTAAGCCTAATTTGTTATTGCCTGACCTAGTGTTAGACATGCTGGTTATTTCAAGCAACTTTAGGCTTCTACCATTCAGAGACTCTTCTAACCTTTTGGACTTAGCTAATTCATTCTTAAGGAATTTTATTTCTTCACTAGCATTAGTGAGTTCTGCTGTTAACCTAATATTTTCATTAGCAATCAATTCAGATTCAGCTAGTTTAATTCTAAGCTCTTTGATTTCTTTTTCACAACTAATTAAATCTAAACATAAAGATTTAAAATCAGATTTAAATTCAGCAGATGTAAAGTCATAAGAAGACAATACCTCATCTTCAGTTGGCATCTCTTCATCAGAATCTGAAATCTCTGCAGCTGAGTGATTGCTGCAGGCATCAATTGCCATCAGGCAAACTTCCTTTGCCTTCTTTTCTTCTTTATCCTTACCGGAGCTTGAGGAAGAGGATTCCTCATCAGAATCGCTCCAGGTTTCAGCAACAAAGCCTCTCTCCTTCTTTTTGTTCTTGTAGGAGGATGGCTTGGAATGCTTCCTATGCTGATCCTTGTCTTTTCTTTTATCTTTGTTCTTTTCCTCTAGACAATCTGGAAGAATATGTCCAGCCTTCCTGCAACCATAACAGATTATTTCTTTAGAAGGGGTACGATCATACCTTGGTTTATCTTCATACTTTGAAGATTTCTTTCTGAATTCCTTCCTTCCCATCTTGAGAAACCTTTTGGCAAATAATGCCATCAGTTCCTCATTGGACTGGATTCCTTCAGAAGCTTCAGCAGCTTTGAGAGCAAGGGTTTGCTCTTTTCTTGTAGGAGTTGGGGTCTTTGCTTCAGCTTCAGCTTCCCTGGACTTCAGCACTTGCTCAAAAGACTTGAGCTTGTCGAGAAGGGCTTCTGTTGAGATTTCATTTGTGCTTCTGGCCTCCTTGATGGGCCAGATCCTCAGATCCCATGTGCTAGGGAAGCACATAAGAATCTTATCATTGACCTCTATCAATGAAATATCCTTGTCAAGGGTCCTCAGCTCATTGATGATTGAGCTGAGCCTTGTGTACATAGCTTCAACTGATTCAGCATCAGTTTTCTTGAAATTCTCATACTGTGAGATAAGGTTGGACCTCCTGTCCTTCCTTTCATCAGCTGAACCAGCTACAATATGGTTCAGTGTATCCCACATTGTTTTTGCTGAGGAGCAGTCAGCAACCTTCTGGAATACTTCATCAGACATTGTCTGAGCCAGAATGTTCATTGCCTTGGCATCTGCTATCTTTGCCTTTTTGTATTCATCATTGTAGTCTGGAGGAGGCACTGCACTCATATCAGATGATGATGAGGCAGTAGTTACAGCAGGTGCTCTTGGTGGTCCTCACAAAATAGAAGCAAAAATACTTTCATCAATAGAGTTCATATATAGTTTAATCGTTGCCTTCCAGATGCCAAACTTAGCCAAGTTGCATGCTGGAGGTCTGGTGCTAGAATAATCCTTGGACTGGGCCATGATAGTGAAAGTGAATATCTATCAACTTTGGTATCTATCAGGATCTTGTGACTTAGGTGTTAGCCTATTCAGTCAGACAACCTCCCTCTGATACTAATTGAAAGAGAAGGGATAGATACTACTCTAGAGGGGGGGGGGGGGTGAATAGAGTAATCAAAAATTGCACTAGCAAAGTTGACTTTCTACTCAACTCCCTTGGAGTTAAACGCGGAATGAAGATTATAGATATTTGAAATTAAACCTTAAAGCCTAACACAAGTGTGGTGCACAAAAAGGCAGCCAACTAAAATTACAGTTAAGGCTTGGAAACCTAAACAACAACTAGCAAACCTAGTTAAGATCTAATCACAGCCACAATGCAAGTAATTAATTAAAGCAAACCAGACGACACAAGGAATTTATAGTGGTTCCCCAAACAAATTGGGTACGTCCACTCTTCTACCAACAAGGTAGGAATCCACTCAGGTTTTTGATCAGGTGCCCTGCCACTAACAAGATCTGCTTCAGGTATATCAAGAAACCCTTTAGACTTTTGATCAGGTGTCTAAAAACCAACACAGGTTTTTGATCAGGTGCCCTGCCACCAAGGGATACTTTTGAAGGGAGTAATAACCCTGTACAGGAGGGGGAAAGGAGGTTAAGGTGTCTTCTCTATTTTATAATAGATTAGAGAAGCACAATAACTTGCACTGAGCTAGAAAGCTCTAAAAAAATCAAGGCTCCCCTTGTCTAAAAGAACGTCCAGGTGAAGTCTTGCTTCAGTGCAAAAACACTTCAGAAATTACTGAAGGAAAAAGCTACAAGAAGATAAATAATATTAAATAGAATTTCTTCTTCAGGCAGCTATCTTCTTCTTCTTCTTCAAAAGGCTCTGAGTGAAGATCTTCCTGTAAGCAGGAGAACTAAGGTTGAAGAAGAGTGAAGAACTTGAACTTCTTCTCAGTTAGATGTGAATGTGTTGAGAGCAGTTGGAAACTGTAAGTTCTTAAGCTTGAATGCTGCTGATAGCTTTTTGGTATATGAGAGCTAGCTTATTTCTTTCTTCAAAGAAGTCTTTATATAGCAGCAGCAGCAACGGCTCTTAACTTGAGTTTGAATCTTGTCTTCTTCTGAACTCTGCAAGCTGGGCTGCAAAAAAGCATAAAGCAAAACAAAAATACTGCAGACAGATATCCTATAATAGGATAAAGCTTTCTAAGAAGCTGCAAATAATTCTGATGAAATAATATAAGAGAAAGTCACATCAGAAAAGACTCTTTATAGCCTAGGAAGACTTTTTGAGTCTAATGGCTATAAAGGACAGCCTGGCAGAAATCATATCTCAGCTATAAGACAAACAACTTTGTCAGAAAAGATTAGCTCATGCATAAAGAATAGAATAGATATTGCATGGAAGTGTTATCACAATTTATTCAGATAATCTTTTATAAAATATGCCAAAATAATTATGAAATTAGTCACATCACAGAAGATGACAAAACTATTTAAAACATACAGCAAAACGTCGAACGACCCTCGGAGATCGTCGACCTACGCACGAAGATCGTCGACCTATCGGACAGATAGTCGAACGATCCAGATAGTCGAACTATCAAAGAAGATAGTCGAACTACCTCAGCAGATAGTCGACCTATCAGAACAGATAGTCGAGCTATCAGATAGTCGATCTATCCGGATAGATAGTCGAACTACCAAACAAAACAGATAGTCGTCCTATCGAGCAGATAGTCGACCTATCAAAGCAAAACAGATAGTCGACCTATCAACAGATAGTCGACCTATCAAAACAAAATAGATAGTCGACCTATCAACAGATAGTCGAACTATCAGATAGTTGAACTATCCAAGCAGATAGTCGAACTATCAAAGCAAAACAGATAGTCGACCTATCAAACAGATAGTCGACCTATCATAGAAAACAGATAGTCGACCTATCAACAGATAGTTGAACTATCAAAGCAGACAGATTGTCGACCTATCAACAGATAGTAGAGCTATCAGATAGTTGAGCTATCCAAGCAGATAGTCGAACTATCAAAGACAACAGATAGTCGACCTATCAACAGATAGTCGAGCTATCAACGCAGACAGAACGTCGACCAACTGATAGACGATCGTCGATCAGCCGATAGACGATAGTCGAGCGACGTTCGACTATAGTCGAACGAAAAACTACTTAACCAAATATTCATTTGGAAAAGCAATTCTACACAACTAGAGAATCTAACCTATCAACTAACCTTTGACCATAGATAAATCTTGGGTCAAGAGACAGAAAGAGAGGACTGAACTCAAATCAAAACCTAGGGTTCCAACAGCATTGTTGTCGGCGACTCGTTTTCAATATTTTGAAAGCTTAAACTCTATTAATCTACCAATTTTTAATTACTAACAAATAATTGTAAATTAGTTTATAGTATAATTATATCGCTTAATCCATGTTTTGTAGTTTGTTAGTCTATGACTAGGGGAAGAAATTCTGGGCTAGCACAATTTCATCCTGACTTGGAACGAGTTATTCCCAACACTAACCAAAGGGACGTGGGAACTAATACCATAGATATTTCAAACGGACTTTCAGAAGAGGAAATAGTAAACTAAGGAGAGCATCATCCAGAAAATTTGGATAACATGGCAGACAAAAATGAGCAAACCATGTCTGACTTTGCTAGACCCAATCTCCAAGGTACTAGGTTAAGCATCGTTAGACCACCAATAGTCACCAACAATTTCGTATTGAAGCGGAGTGTTATACAGATGGTTCAACAGTATGTCCAATATGATGTCATGCAAGATGAGGATCCCAACACACACTTAGCCGGATTCTTGGAGATATGTGACACATTAGCGATCAATGGTGTTTCCAATGATTTTATTCGATTGTGGTTGTTTCTATTCTCACTAAGGCATAAGGCGAAGCAGTGGCTCAACTCATTACCTAGAGGGTCGATTACTACATGGGATATTATTGTTGAGAAGTTTTTAATGAAGTATTTTCCACCGGCAAAGATTGTGAAACTAAGGAATGACATCTCGACTTATGTTCAATTGGAATCTGAATCATTGTACGACACATGAGAATGATTCAAGGATATATTAAGGAGATGTCCCCATCATTCACTACCTTCATGGCTTCAGATTCAGACTTTTTACAATGTTCTCAATCCAACCACAAACTAGATGATTGATGTGGCTAGTGGGGGCACCTTGAACAATAAGACACCTGAAGCGGCTCAACAGTTGATCAAAGAGATTGCAATGAATAACTATCAATGGACTTCCTTGAGACCAAAGCTTAATAAGCCTGCAGGAATATATGAAGTGGATGTCGTCACTGTTTTAGCTATTCAAGTGGAGAAGCTTCACCAAAAGATGGAAAACCTTTCTTTGGCATCACCCTTCATAGTACCTCAATAATGGGACCCTTCACTTAGTGGAATGCCCAGTGGTTAACCTCAAGTACAAGAATATGTTGACTATATGGGTAATAATACTAGACCACCTTTCAACCCAGCAAATAACCCATATAGTTTTTCATACAATCCTAGATGGAGGAACCACCCCAAATTCTCTTGGGAAGGGAAAATAATTCAAGGAAAGCAACCTGTGTTTGGGCAACTACAACAACCAGAGCAAAGGAATCCAACATTGGAAGATGTACTTACCAAGTTCATGCAAACTACTGATGTAGCTTTCCGAAATAAAGAGGGATCAATTTGTAATTTGGAGAACCAGATTGGTCAGCTCGCAAGGATGGTATCTGAAAGGCAACAAGGAACACTTTCGGGTAATACTGAGACAAACCCGAAGGAGCATGCAAAAGTAATTCAATTGAGGAGCGGAAAGGAGTTACCATACCCAAGTCTTACAAAGGAAGAACCCCAAGAGGAGTCTAGTGGCGAAGCACCGAACGACATGAATGTGAAACCAATGGACTATCAACCAGCAATTCCGTATCCAGCAAAGCTGAACAAGGAGCGCATGAATGCACAATATGACAAATTTTTATCTATGTTTAAACAATTGCATGTCAATTTACCTTTTTTTGAAATCATTCAAATGTCTAAGTATGCTAAATTTTTTAAGTATTTAATCTCAAATAAAAAGAAAATAGAAGAATTATCTTTAGTAACACTTAGTGAAGAATGTTCTGCTATTTGGCAAAACAAATTACCACAAAAACTTAAGGATCCCGGTTCATTTTTAATTCCATATTTAATCGGTGATTTACAAGTGAAAAAAGCTTTAGCAGATTTAGGAGCCAGTATAAATTTAATGCCTTATAAACTATATTTGAAACTAGGTCTAGGAGAACTTAGCCCGACTAGATTGAGTATTCAACTAGCAGATCAGGCAGTTAAATATCCTAGAGGAATAGTAAGGGATGTATTGGTTAAGGTAGATAAGTTTATATTTCCTGCTGATTTTGTTATTCTAGATATGGACAAAAATATCGAAGTGCCACTCATACTAGATCGTCCATTCCTAGCCACATCTAGAGCTCTTATTGATGTTTTTATTGGTAAATTAGTTTTGCAAGTAGGGGAAGATGAAGTAACCTTTCAAATTGGAAATATAATGAAACAATCCTTAGATAATGACGATTATTCCTATTTTTCTCATGGTGTTGATAATTTTATGACTTCTATGAATTCTAATTTATATTATAGAGATCCTTTAGAAATTTGCATCACTAACTGTTATCTAGAAGAAGATAAAAACCAAGATATTGTTGAACATTTATATTTTCTAGATAACTCCGTTTCAATGAATAAAACAAATGAGTATAGTTTTATTACCAAAGGAGATTGTGAAGTTCATAAGAATAATACTAAGGATCCACCATTAGTAGAACTAAAAAAATTACCGGATCATCTTGAGTATGCATTCTTAGGAACTAATTCTTCTTACCCAGTTATTATCTCTTCTAAATTTTCTAATACTGAAAAAGCTAAATTAATAACGGTGCTGAAGAAATGTAAAGGTGCAATAGCATGACAAATATCTGATATAAAAGGTATTAACCCTAGTTTTTGCACTCATAAAATCCTTTTAGAAGAAACTCTAAACCTTCTATTCAACCACAACGTAGGCTTAACAAAAATATGAAAGAGGTAGTTAAGGCTGAGATTATTAAGTTGTTAGATGCTGGTATGATATACCCTATTTCGGATAGTTCATGGGTTAGTCCTGTACAAGTCATTCCTAAGAAGGGTGGTCTAACCATGGTAGCAAATAATAAAAATGAATTAATTCCAACGCAAACAGTAATAGTTTGGCGTGTCTGTATAAACTATAGGAAGTTAAACGATGGCACTAGGAAAGACTATTTCCCTCTACCTTTTATTGACCAAATATTAGAATGTTTATCAGTACATTCTTATAATTTTTTTTTAGATGGACTTTCTGGATATTTCCAAATTCTTATAGCACAAGAAGACCAGGATAAAACAACATTCACTTGCCCATTCGGTACATTTGCCTTTAGACGTATGCCATTTAGTTTAAGTAACGCACCCACCACTTTCCAAAGGTGCATGTTAGCTAGTTTTAATGAATATGTTGAAGATATTATGGAAGTGTTAATGGATGAGTTCTCTGTATTTGGAGACTCATTTGATTTGTGTTTGAATAATTTAGAAAAAGTTCTTAGGAGGTGTGAGGAAACAAACCTAGTACTTAGTTGGGAGAAGTGTCATTTCATGGTGCAAGAAGGGTTAGTACTTGGCCACAAGATCTCACGCCAAAGAATTCAAGTAGATAGAGTGAAAATGAAACCATAGAAAAGTTACCACCACCAACCTCCGTTAATGCAGTGAGAAGTTTCTTAGGACATGCCAGATTCTACCACCGGTTTATTAAATACTTCTCTAAAATCGCTAAACCACTTACTAGGCTTTTAGAAAAAGACACACCTTTTATTTTCAATCAAGAGTGTCTACATGCCTTTGAGTTCTAAAAAGAAAGACTAATTAATTCTCCTATTATGATCGCACCTGATTTTACTCAGCCTTTCGAGATCATGTGTCATGCTAGTAGTTTTCGGTAGGAGCTTTTTTAGGACAACGCTAAAACAAACACTTTCACCCTATATTTTATGCTAGCAAAACACTTAATAATACATAGGAGAATTATACAACTACAGAAAAAGAACTCCTAACAGTGGTATTTGCCTTTGACAAATTTAGATCTTATTTAACATTGTTTAAGGTGGTAGTATACACAGATCACTCTGCCCTTAGATATTTGCTAGCCAAAGCGAAAGCAAAGTCTCGTTTAATCTGTTGGGTTCTTTTATTGTAAGAATTTGATTTGGAAATTAGGGATAAATGAGGAGCAGAAAACTTTGTGGCAAACCATCTCTCACATTTAGATAATCCACTACGAACAATGTTAAATGAATATGAGATTTCTGATACATTTCCTGAGGAGTCGTTATTTTCCTTATCTACGAATACAAATTCTGATTATCTATGGTTTGCCGATTATGCAAATTATCTCGTAGCTAAGGTCCTTCCAAAGGATTTTTCATATCATCAAAAAAAGAAATTTTTCACTGACTTGAAAAATTACATCTGGGAGGACCCTTTTCTTTTTTGGATATATGCAGATTTCATTATTCGAAGGTGTGTATCAGCGGAGGAGGGTTGGAGAATCCTGGAGCAGGGACATTCAGCTCCTACTGGTGGTCACTATGGAGCAAATCGCTCAACCAAAAAGGTTCTTGATTCTGGTTTTTATTGGACACTTTTACTCAGGGAAGCCCAAATGTATGTGCTTTTATGTGATTCTTGTCAGAAATCAGGTAATATTTCTAAATTACATGAAATGCCGCAAAATTTTATTCTTGAAAGTGAGGTATTCGATGTATGGGGAAATGATTTTATGGGACCATTTCCAGTTTCTTACGGGAAGAAATATATTTTGGTAGCCGTAGATTATGTATCAAAGTGGTTTGAGGCGCAAGCTTTGCCTACTAATGATAGTAGTGTAATAATCTAGTTTTTGAAATCCTTATTCGCACGATTCGGCACACCACGTGCACTTATTAGCGATAGGGGTTCACACTTTTGTAATCTACATCTAGAAAAAGTATTACAAAAATATGGAGTTACACATAGGATAGCCACACCTTACCATCCACAAACTAGTGGTCAAGTTGAAGTTTCAAATAGAGAACTTAAGAGGATCATAGAAAAATCTAGAGAAGGGAATAGGACGCAATGGTCTAGGAAACTAAACGATTGTTTGTGGGCATATAGTACCGCCTTCAAAACACCTATAGGGACCACCCCCGTTATATTAGTTTATGGTAAATCATGTCACTTGCCTATAGAATTAGAACACAAGTCGTATTGGGTAATACGCTCTTTTAATTTTGATACTAATTCTATAGGAGAGAAACAAAAACTTCATCTAAACGAATTAGATGAGTGGAGAACCATGGCCTATGAGAACTCCCGGATTTATAAGGAGAAAACTAAACTATTCCATGACCGTCACCTTCGTAAACCCAAGACATTCCAAAAAGGTGACCAAGTCCTCCTTTTTAATTCAAGACTGTGTTTATTCCTAGGGAAGTTAAGGTCTGAGTGGTTCAGACCCTTCCAAGTTAAAGAAGACTTTCTCTACGGTACTATAGAGCTAACCCACCCTAAGAAGGCAAATTTTAAAGTCAATGGTCACCGATTAAAACTTTACTACGGTGCGCTTCCTCAAGATTTCGCTCGACAAGAATCATGCCTCCGTCTAGACTAGGATAACGTAAACTGTAATAATTTTTCTAAGTTTATAAAATTTTTAGTAAAATTCTAGTTATATGTCAAGACAAAATTTTTTATAAAAATCACTTAGGAAGAATTTAAAATTTAGAGGGGAACACGGGTAACCACACGCCCGTATGCCTGGACGTGTCCATAACATACCCTTGGAACCAACCGTGTTCTAGCGAAAAAGAGTGGGAGTAAATTTTTTCCCGAGCACCATACGGCTGGACACATACTCGTGTGTTAAGCCATGTTCATAACACATATTCTCACCCAGTCGTGTCAGTATAAAACCTGGAGTAGGAAGATTTTATCCCGAGCACCACACGGGTTAATACACATCCCTGTGTGTTGTCGTGTTCTTAAGCGCTCATTTTTCCCATAGGCATCCAGAGAAGGACACGGGTACACACACAACTGTGTTGTTTCCCGTGTTCCTATTCTTATTTTGACGATGTTTATCCCGAGCAGGACACAGGGTAACCACCTTGTCGTGTTCTCCGCCGTGTCGCTGGTCGACGATGTTCATCCTGAGAAGGACACGGCTGGACACCCAACCATGTTCAAACCCGTGTCCCAGTTCTACGTAAATTATCCCGAGAAGGACACAGCTACCTACCCAGCTGTGTCTATAGTCATATGCTTTTTACTGCACTGCGCTAGAGTAGGACACGGGTTGATACACGCCCGTGTTGTTGACCGTGTCCGCCTGACGCATAGCTTTCCCGTGATGTTTGATCACACATCTCGTCGATACTCGTGTTCCACGCGGTAAAGATTCCTTAACACGGGTGCACACATAGCCGTTCGTGAACCCGTGTTTGTCTTCTTTATATATGGCCGTGTTCTGGTCCTCTTCATCTTCCCCACCTAGTTTTCAAACTTCACCTCCTGCACTACCTCTCCTCTAGAGCCGGTTGAAGCCTTTTAGCCTTCAAAGCTAGTGGATTCGCATCCTCTCATCGCGAATCATTCCTCATAGGTAAAAGTTTTTGGGTTTATGTTATTAATTATTATTTTTAACTCCTTTTTATTCTCCACTCTCTTCTCCTCTTTGTTCTCCTATTCTCATTTTTCCTCTCCTTCACTCTTTTTCATTCTTAAAAACATTCTTCCATTGTCCACAGATCCTGTGTTCAGCACGTTCTTAAGGCGGTCGCAGACGTTGCCCGGAGCTTCAAGAACTGTCAACGAAAAGGCGTGAATCCGTTGTACCGCTAATATTCAGGGATCTAGCGCACATCAATCGCTACAACCGCTTCTAGTCGAAAAAATACCAAGACATTCGAACCATTGACTGGGACGTCTTACAAGAAATAAATCTAGCAGGAGATGTTAGGGAGTTGATCTCCGCAGTAGGGTGGCAACAATTTTTTGCTATAAAGGAACTAGGATTTAAGGAACTCACGCTCGAGTTCATGTCTTCCTTATATTTAAACCTTAGACCAACCTTGACTGAACACGCAGGTGGGCAATAGGGGATCATCTCATTTCGAGTAACTACCACTACTCATACACTCTCCCTTCTCTAGTTCACCCAATACCTAGGGGTGTATGTGGACTCATTCCTCTTTAGTGCCGCCTACCCCGAACTTCATTTTGATCTCCCCACTCGTGACCATGCTGTCAACATCTGGGCTCGCCTTACTTTTGACCTAAATCCTTATGAGGCCGAGAGGTCTAAGGACTCCAAGCTGAGTTCTCCCACCCTCCACTACATACACCATTTACTTAGCCATACCTTGAGCGGCCAGGGTGAAAGCTCTGGCGTTGTTAGTAGGCAGGGTGTGTTATACCAATATAGCAATTCATCCTGTTATCCCGTCCATCTGGGTTATATGCTCGCCCAGTTCATCCTTCACCAGACCGAAAACTCTCGCATAGGGTCTATTTTTGTAGCACCCTACATTACCCGTCAGGCGAAGAATATGAACATATTCTCGTCCCTTCCCCCGATGATCGTGGTAGAAAAGACTATGCCTATCACCATGGCTAGTCTTCGATCTCTCTGCCTCGTCACCGCCCGTTAGGTCCACAGTGGGATTATATATTCCCTTACGTGGCGTGGACCTCAGGCAGATGATGATTATGACGACGAGGTAGATCCTGACCTCGATGAGCCACTGATCTCCCGAGCTCGGTCTACCTACACTCAGGGAGAGTCTTCTATTGCCCATCCTCGACCGCAATCTAAGTACGTGCGCGATTTACTGCACTTCTATGAGACCCAGCTCTCATCGTGCCTTCAGCTATAGAGGATTCGCAGAGGCAGACTGAGGAAGCTATAGTTCAGATCAGGGCTCACTTGGGGATATCCAGCCGACCACCGGTAGCTCCTCGCCCACCTCACTTCCAGGACGATCAGAGTGACCATCCTGGATATTTTTGATCTATATCAATTTTTTGTGGACATGTATTTAGTCTCCTACTTTATTGTACCTGTATTATCAGTTGAAATATATAAAATTACATTTACTCATTTTCCTTCGTGTGCTTTTTTATATTCATGGTAGTCAATTCTTCTTTTATATGTTGGTGAATATTGTAATGAGGACATTGCAAATTTTAAGTCTGGGGATGGATGTCCTTCAATTTTAAAATTTTTGTGATGGACATGATTACAATTGATTATATTCTTGCTATCATAGTACTCAGTATTGTTAAACACCCATAATTAAAGTTATTTTTCTTCTCTAAGATCTCCTTAATTCACTCATTTGAGATTATAACTATCTAATTTACCTTCGCATGCTGATTAAAATGAATTGATGTAGACTCCTTGAGTGTTCAAATTTGTTGATTAGTAATTTTGTATAGAAATTCATTAGCCTAATTTTCTCTTTATAATTTATTTTTAAGATTCGTCCTCTATATTATTAACAAACAATCACTCTATTTTAGAAAATAGAATTATCTATAATAAAGAGAGTCAATTGAGTGTAACATTTTTGTAATTTTGTATTAGAAAATCAAAATAAAGAATATTCTCTGTTGCTGTTTAGAACTTACCCTTTAGCGATCATCAAAACTTTTGCATAGGTTAATTAGTGAGGGCAGAAATGACTTAGTCCTCCTTTTGGATAGCTTGAGCCTTACAATCCCAAAACCTTAAACATTATACCCTTGCACACCCAATTTGGACCGAATCCCTATGCCTTTTGATACTCTACTACTAAAATTCATCAAGGCCAAATCCTTACCTATTAGCACACCTATCATTGAGATCTTCTTGGAATGAGTATGTTTATAGTGATATGTTGCCTGAGTGCGTGTACACTTGGACCCACTTAGAATGATCCCTACTATGGACCCTTGAAAAAAACATAGTGATATGTGGCCTGAGTGCGTGTACACTTGCACCCACTCGGAAAGATCCCAACTATGGACCTTCGGATAAAAAAATAGAGAGTATCCATCAAAAAAATGTGGGAAGCATAATAATTATAAAGTCTGGGGGTGTTTTTATAACATTGATGTATGTTAAGGTATTTACAAAACAAAAAGACTCAATCGTGATCAGGGTGTGATAAAAACCATCGAATTTATCTTTGATTACTCCACCTATAATCTCCTATCCTAAGCCAAAAAGGTTACACCACAATATAAGTCCTAAGGATCCAACCTTACTAATTCTAACTAGTGTCGCGGAGAGGGTGTGAAAAGGCAAGCTCATGACTATCAGTATTGGTACTTATAAGTTTTCAAATACTAATGCATATCTTATTGAGATTGTTATTTTCTCCTCACAATTGTTATGGATGAATATAATCCTATTTCTAAGAAAGAGTGAAAGATAATTAACAGATATATTGGAGGAATATAAAGATAAAGTTATATTTAGAAAAGTCTACTATACTATTTCCTATACAATTACATCATTAAATTTCACTTTGAATTCATAGCAACCAGTGTGCGGAAGAAAAATTATTTATTGGTAACCCAAGTGTTTTAATTAGTTTGCTTAGGGACAAGCAAACATTTAAGTCTAGGGGTATTTGATGAGTACAATTATGATAGGCTTTTTACTATCATAATTGTAATCATGTCCACTATTTTCTACTTCCCTTTGTAGAAATTTCACGAGAATAGTTAAGAATTTGCTTTATCATGAATAGTAGAGCATAGTACCCAGTTTTTATTATTTCATGTATTAAGTTATTTATTTATTCCTTCATTTTCCGAATGCAGGTATTGCGAACTAGTGGAACTAAAAGTCTTGGAGCAAATAGAGTAGTTCACGGATTCAACATGGCTTATGACAGGACAATAATTGGGAAAATATGGGTAGGCACACGCACGTATCCTTACCCGTGTCCTATTCGGGATGGAAAAAAAGAATTGGAAGAAAAAGACATAGAACCACACAGGTGGAAACACGCCCGTGTGCCCACCCGTGTCCTTTACGGGATGAATTCAAATTATGTTGTCAACAAACCTGTGTGCGAAGAACATTATGAACAACATGGCCGTGTTAGTACCCATGTCAGATGACACGGCCCACGACCAGACACGCCTATTCGTGTGGAACCGTCTATGAACCGTCAACCCGACCTGTGACTCGGCCGTGTTGGAACCCATGTCCGACCCTGTTTGTAAGGAGACTTTAAAAACCTGTAGAAAAATTAGAATAGGAACTTTTGGATCATTTCATTTGGAGAACTTCTGGAGGATGAAAGTGGAGCACTCAAGACAAGGTGGAATTGAAGGAGATTTTTTTATGCTTTTAATATTTCATGTATCTCTTTTAATCTTTCCTTTCTCTTGCTGATCTAACTTTATTTATATTTTATTTCACATGAAACTATTATTTGAACAATTCGGTAATCATGTATGTTATTGTTTTCATCAAATTTGTTGTAATCTATTCGTATGTAGGCTTTCACCCAAAGAGATTTATACTAGTTGTGAATTTATTTTTTGTTTTACTTGAATTCCAAACCTCTAAATTGAGAAATTGGATGTTTGTTATGGTGTTTAAATGTTCATATTTAGTTGTTATTTCTCTTTATATTTCAAATTGCATGATCGAGAGATATGTTGTTTGGATAATTGTGATACGGATAAATGGATTCAAGGTATTTTAGTGATAGGATTTCATGAATTTATGTAGTAGATAGGGTACGCTATTTTGATGTAAATTTGAGTGTTGTAAATTGTTCGGGAGAAAATTTACTTAACTTAGGTTTAGATTTTAAATTGCTCGAGAGAGAATTTGATAATTGTTTAACCCTTACAATACAACGAATTTTATAGTCTTGTTATTACATGATTACATAGAATTGAATTGATGAGCAATTATTTTCATGTGAATGCTCTTAGACTTTCGGCTTTTTATCATCTTTAATCCTTCAATGTTTCTTTATCCTAGTAGTCATAGTTAGGTTAATCTAGGTTAAAAATCAATTTTAATTATAGGTATGATAATAGAGTGAGGGTGAGTACGAGTATTTGAAAAGACCTTGTAGGAATATGGCACGAGATGTAGATTTCTCCTATGCTATGATTGATAGGTGCATATGCCTGAAAGCTAAATCAATCTAGCTTATGCACATCTACATAGTTTATATTAGAGTGTAGAATGAATCCGCATCAAGTTATACAAAGTAATCATCATTGTTCTTATGCAGGAACAGGTGAGCCAAGTTGCAAGTAGCGGGCTGAAGCCCTTGATGTTGTGCTGTCCCTTGAAGGGCAAGGAGAAATGTTTACTTTATATTGCTCATGTGTGGCCGGTTTGCGTGCCGAATACTGGAAAACAAGTTTTAATAGGTAAACTCTTGTAAGGCCCTAAGGCCAAGAGTTTTGTGTATTTTACTGTCATTCCAACTCGGGTTGTTTTGGACATTCATGATTTTGCATTTGGGTTCTTATAACTGTTTTAAAATCTTCCGCTAGAATGCCCTGAGTTAGGATACGTGTTCCTATTGCTGGTATTTTTGTATTCTTATGTAACTCCACTAACTGTCCATGAAATATGGCGTGGAGTCCCGACCAGACCTTCTATTATATTCCATGCGGCAGATAGAGGTGTTACACTGAGTTTTAGATCCTTCTATGGATCTGAGGTGGGGCCTGAGTGCCTGAGCTGTAGGAGAGGTGATTATCTGATGTAGGATCCTTCTCTGGATCTGAATGTAAGGTTATCCTCCTAACCTGAGTTGAAGGACTTTGATTAAAGTATGAGGTAGGTGATCTGTGGATCGGTGAGTTATAAGAGCATCATTTGCTCTGATAGGTAGGGAATTGGGCCTGAGGTAGGAATTGGAGGATTCCGAGAGATTTTAAGAGATCTATGTTGTAAGACCCCCCCCCCTTTTCTTTTTATACCACTGGGGTCTTAGGCCCAGAACTGCTGCTTTGCGGTGACACCTTCACCCCCGGGAAGGTCGCCACTACAAAACGCTTATCCTTCCGGCCGATTCGATCACAAAACATTAGCCAAACAAAGAATAAAGAAAGTCCACAGCAATCACATATAAATTAAATAGTCTCCACGAAGGGAGTGTCCACAGATATAATAAAAGTACAAAAAACAGGGCTCATGCCCGGTACATCAATATCCTCAATACATATCACTCAGTGCGGAAGCAAAACTAATCATGTAATAACGATCAGGACTCACTGTACTAGCTATCTGAACTCTGGTGCTTGACTGTCCCGTTTCCACGTGCATTAACCTCTGGGGCTGCATCTCGAAGTTTGGCTTCAAGATCCCCTAAAATGATTCGGTCCGAAAACCGTTAATCTAAAAGACTAAGTCCTATCATCCACCACCCCTCCCCCATGGCTCCTAGGCACCGAGCGGGGAGAAGGAAATGTAAGCTATGAAGGTGGAGAGTAACAAATGTAAGCAAGTGGCGGCAGAAATAATCTAGCAGTTCTATGAGAATAAGCACCAGTAGTAAAAGTATGAAAGACAGAACATGAAATATGTAACTTTCACTTATATGAAAACACATAAGCTTAAGGATTTTCTGCAAGGCTCCTATCGTACAAAAAATCTCATACTAATTTATATGATAGGGTGTCGGTTTTCTATCAAGCATAGAAATATATTTACTGAATAAAAACCTTAACTTATAAGCACGCTCGCGCGGACTTATAAATAAAGGGGGCATTTTGCAAGGCCTATTGTGTAAGACCCCCTCTTTTTTTCTTTTTTTTTGAACATCGGGGTCTTAGCCCAGAATTGCTGCTTTGCGGTGGCACCGACTAACGGGAAGGCCGCCACTATAAAACACCAATTCTTCCGGCCCTTTTCAATCACAAAAAAGAGAAGTAAGTATACGTGAAATGTAAACAAGTCCACAGAAACATGTATAAAATGAAATCACATCCAGTCCATCAGTAGATAAAAACAGGAAATAAAAGTATAAGTACTGCAAAGATACAGTTCAGATGAAATATAGATAAACGGGCTCGAGCCCGATACATCATAGTCCTCACTACAAATCACTCATCACGGAAGCTATAAAATACTAATCACTCACGGAACTGGTCGCAGGTGCACTGGTGCTAGACTGAACCACCTCCATGCGCACCGTAGTCCGCTGGTGCTGGTCCCTAGATTGCTGGTCCCTATCTCCCATCCGGAGCTCCTGTAATGTTGTGGTTCGAAAACCATTAGTCATAAATACTAAGCCCTATCATCCCCTACCCCTCCCCCCACGACTCCTAAGCACCGAGCGGAGAGGAGGAAAGGGAAGCTACAAAGGTGGAGAGTGTTCAAGCAGATGATAATTGAACTAAACTAACAACTATCATGGTGTGAAAACAACTATCTAGAATAAAGTACATCTAGCAATTCTACGGTGGTGAGTAATAAAGTAAAACATGTAGTAAGTAGCAATTATATAAGAAGGAAGGTAGAGAACAACAAGTAAATAAGTAAGTAACCTTAACTTATATGAATGCCCATACAAACTTATAAGTTAAGGGGTCTTCTGAAAGGATCCCATCATATAAAAAGTCCCATACCGATTTATACGTTGGGGGTGTCGGTTGTATGTAATTATGAGTATAGCGATATGTTATGCCATGATTCATGCAAGTGCAACTCACGCACACGACTCTATGCGCACAGACCTTTAGTTCCCCCTGTTCGGGCAGCTAGCTTCACTCCAAGGAACCTCCGTAGTTGCAAACGGAGACAGTGGGTCGGGCCCCACACTCCTAGGCGAGTATCCACACTACCGGGCCTAGCCCTTCCATACGCCCCTAGAAGAACACAACCTAGAGTATCCGCGTACTAGTGCTGGCTATATCCACCAGACTTTCTTTGGCTAAGTGTCCCACACCGCCGAGTCAACGTACCGATGTCTGGGTGAACGACAATCAAATACCGAAGACCAACCACCTTTATTCTATACTCAAACCCTCGAGCCCTCGGCTCCCCGGACTGTCCCGTCTGTGTATCTAACTTCTAAGCAACCGTCTGAATAGCAACCAAACCAACTTATTCTACCTTCCTAACTATCGGGGTGTCTGTATGTGCAACCATAATTACTAGTTGCTCTTGTTAGCTTATTATTCCTCCGGTTTACGTTAGCCTAGGACTGCCCCCGGTATTCCCCGTGAAGGGCTCTCAAAGGGCACTAGGAACTATGATGGTAGCTGAAGCCCACCGTTCCCTTTCGCAAGGCACTTAATGTTATTGGTTGGTTCTCATTACTCGATCCCTCTTAAGTTAATTTAGATCTATCCCTAGAGTATTAAGACTCTTCCTCTCCTACCCGGGGTGGACGATCTTTCGTCGTTCCCAAACGCAACTTGACACTAGCAAATCTCACACTCTACTTATCCTGATTTCCAACAATGAACTTTAACTTAGCTTGCCCTATCCAATCAAGCAACTACCACAATTCCATCTCCCCAAGTTCATTACCCACTCTAGTTCAGTTTTCGTGGTTTTACTATATGTGGACCATCCTAAGATACATGAGGTACATAAGGGGAGGTACTCCAAATAATCTTCCGAATCTCCTATAATATTTACTGGAGGTCTATCTTGATAAAATGTAGCTAAGACCAAGATTTCCAAATTTTTCCTATTTATCGGGCATTTAATTTATTTACTCTAAGCTTCCAAATGCCTTAGTGTGAACATGTAGTGCACTTATGAGCCAACAATAAATCATCATAAAATCAGTAAAAATCCTATGAGACATTTAAGAAGTAATTCCAAGTTTTGAGAAATTTCAGAGGTGTTTAGGCCTGTATTTCCTAATTTACCATTTTAGGCCATTTCTACCATATTATAAAGCAAGTACTGTAAATATGTACCCAAAAATCACAATAAAATTATTGAAGCTTTATGGAGACCTAAAACTATTAGAAACCAAGTCCAATGATTTTTCTCTTAATATTTTGGGCTCTGAATTTATTTAATGTAAAATACTAGTTTTTCTAGCTTAGTGAAGGAGGTACTGTTTTTAATCATATAAAATTCCAGAGAAAATTACAAGGTGACTACCATGGTATGAGAAACCCACTAACCAAATTTCTTAAATTTCCAAATGATAATTGGGCATTATTTGTATTTTTGACTACATATCACAATTAGTACGTTAAAGAATAAAGTACCCAAAATAATCAGATAAAACTCCCAAGAAAAATAGAGAAGGTATAACATGCTATAAGATGCCATAATCCAAGATTTCATAACATTCCAATGAACATAAATTCCAGAATCATTAAAATGAATATCTAGGGCACAACTAGGGTTGTAAATGAAGTACTGTATAAATTAACCCAAAAATCTCAACAAAAATATATTATGTCCATTTAGACCAGAAAATCACTCTACCCAAACTTTACTTGATTTTAAGTTCAGTTGATAACATAATAGTTCAAATTAAGGTTGGTGAACTAAACTAGGGTTAGGGTTTTAGGTGGGCTAAAGGTCTCCAAATACCCTAAAAGTTTGACCAGAGGACTTTAATGGCCCTATGGTCCTCTCCACCAAATTTTAAGTCAGTCCAAGGTCATTTGACCCCATGACCTTCACAACCCTAAAAATCCCCATTAAGGGACCTTCCCTAGGGTTCTAGGGCTACCCTACACAAAACCACCCCAAACTCCCTTAGAGGGTGTGTCATGCCCTAAAAAGTCAGTGACCAAAATATCAGCGTCTGTTGAGGTGATATGGCCACTCAAATACCAAGGGGGTGTTTGATCCTAAATTATCCTATAAGGATCAACCTAGGGTGGGATAAAAACCTATTCAAAACATCTCCAAATGAGATGAAATTTTTACCAGAACCTTATGATAAGTTCAGGGACCATTCACCAAACTTTGAGAGGGTTTGGAAGTCATTTAGCCATCTACATAAATTATTCAAGGATTATTAAATTTTTCCAAAAACTATAGAAAAACATTTTCCAAAAATTCTAATTTTTCGACAGCACTTAGATATAGGTAGACCTCACCAACATGAGTGCTGAGGTCTATCCAGTGGTCCAAAATGCTTGAAAAAAATTTTAAAATTTCCTAGACTCATAGAGCTACAATATTTGTGTTGACAACTTTTTCTGTAAGTGCCTCTAAGTATTTATAGAAATTCATGCAAATTACAGGCAGAAACTACAGAAAATATATAGAAATTACTTTAATCAATATATTTGCACAGATCTTAAAGGCTGATCTATCGGCTGGGAGGTTGTCTTCAACCTCCAGCTGACGGTCTAGATAAAACGCACCTGGGAGCACTTCTCCCTTCCACTGCCGGCCATCCAGCCACCTCCCTGGCCGGCCACCGCCACCACCACCTCCGTTGAGGTGGTGGCCATCGCCGGGCGGCGGCGCAGCTGCCGGAGAGGCTTTTTCCGGCGAGCCCGTAACTTCATTTTTTGAAGGAAAATCGCAAAGAGAAGCTCTTCCGATCGGGCTCATTTGAGCCCGAATCTTAATCCTAGAGAAGCTAAGATCTACCCGTAGAGAGAGAGGGGGGGGAGGACCTTGTTCGCGAGCTGGAGGCGTGCAGACCATCGGGATGCCATTGGCGCGGTGGTGGCATCGCCGAAATTCTTCTACAGCACAGTGGGAGGCTCAAAAAATTCAGGTGAGGGTTGGGAAACGTTCCTTTTGGGCCTCTGAGGGTGTTTAAAGGCTTGGTAAGGGAGGGGGAACGACCAAAAGCTGGTGGCCATTAATGGCCCATTATAGCTTGGCTCGGCCATGGTGGCGAGGGGCTGAAAAAGTTCTATGACAGCTAGATAATGGCTGGAAACTCCTCCTCTTCCCTAGAGGAGTTGAATCCAGCTGAAAAAGGGGAGGGGAAGGGTTGCCAAGGTGTCAAGTGCCATTACTGGCTTTGAAGGCCGGGCTCAGCCATGGCCGAACTGTTCCTTTTGCAAAACCGGCGGTCTACGTGGCATAGCTTGACCGGTCAACTTAAATTAAATAAGACTTATAAGGTCTTATTAGAGAAAATGGCCCACTCCCAGACTGGCCCGGTTCAGCTGAACCAGCACCCAGCTAGAACCAATCTGCCAGAAAATATTCGAAGTACAATGGCATTGAGTGAGCTCAGCTCACTCAATGCCATCCAAGCTACGGTATTGAGTGAGCTCAGCTAACTCAACGCCATCCAAGCTACGGCGTTGAGTGAGCTCTGCTCACTCAACGCCATCCCAGATACGGCGTTGAGTGAGCTCTGCTCACTCAACGCCATCAGAATGGCCTCCCAGACTATGGCGTTGAGTGAGCTCAGCTCACTCAACGCCATCCGGATTATGGCATTGAGTGAGCTCAGCTCACTCAATACCGTTCGGATTACAACCTTTTAAACGATGGCGTTGAGTGAGCTTAGCTCACTCAACGCCGTTTCGATTATGGCGTTGAGTGAGCTCTACTCACTCAACGCTGTCCAGACTACCCCAAATGGCGTTGAGTGCGGTCAGTGCACTCAACTTCGTTCAACTTATGGCATTGAGTGCACTCAACGCACTCAACGCCATCCCGCCTGACAGATTACAGCATTGAGTGAGCTAAGATCACTCAACACCATCCAGTCTACGGTGTTGAGTGAGCTCAGCTCACTCAACGCCAACCTGTCGACACTAGATGGCGTTGAGTGCAGTCAGTGCACTCAATTCCATTCAAATTATGGCATTGAGTGCACTCAACGCACTCAACGCCATCCCGCTTATGGCTTTGAGTGAGCTAAGCTCACTAAACGCCATTCCAAGGTCACGGGCATGACGGATCGGTCACGGGCGTGTCTGGCCTATATTGAAATTTCTGAGCTCGATGATCGTCTTCCTGAGGTCGACGATCGTCGAAGGGGGTAACGCCCTAGGTCACGGGCGTGACGTGTCAGTCACGGGCGTGACCACCCCTTGACTGAAAATCTTGGTCGACAAACTTCAATTCCTTGACTTCCTAGGGTTCTGTTAAGACAAAACCACTCCCAGGGGTCTAGTTGGAAATGGGATGTTACAAATCCCAATAAAAAAACAAAGATTTCGTCCCCGAAATCAAGGTTAAGCCTACGGGGGCTCCAATCCGGAGAAAAAAAGGCTTGTAACATCCCATGAGAGTTGAAAGATTTACATCTCTACGTTACATTTGCTATGTGCGGTTTGAAGGTGATGGTCAAATCTAAGACCAATTCGTCCACTTGACTAGGTATATACCCCAATAAACAAAAGATTAGCCCATATTCTTTAAATTTCAGTCCTATTGGTTTAAAATAGAAAAGCAAATTGATTGTCTAGAGGGGTTGTAAGGTATACCTGACCGAAAAGTTCCGGGTATTTTTGCCGCATCAAGTCCCGTGGCTCCCATGCATGCTCCTCCCGCCCATTATTGTCCCACAGAACCTTGACTAACAGAACCTTCTTCCGTCGCAAGACCCGCACAGCCGTGTCATCGATCCTAATAGGCTCACAGTTGACTGACCGATCTGAGGCCACCGGGCCATCTGTCGAGGAAATTAGCTACGCAGGGCATAGCAGAGCCCTCCGTAGTGAGGAGACGTGGAAGATATCATGCAATCCCGCTAACTCCGGCGATAACTCCAGTCTATAGGCTAAGGAGCCGATCCGCTCCAGGATCCTGTAAGGCCCCATATATCTCGGACTGAGCTTCTTACGCCCGCGAACCCGCGAGACTCCGTTCATCGGCCGTATCTTCAAGAAAACCCGATCTCCCACATGGAACTCCACTTGACGATGCCTCGCATCGTAATATTTGGCCTTCCTGCTCTGGGCTTCCAAAATCCTGTCCCGGATCAATCTAATCTGAGCATCTGTATCCCCCACAAACTCCGAGCCTAGTGCCTGCAGATCCTCATCCTGAACCCATGATAGTGGGGTCCTGCACCTCCTTCCATACAATGCCTCGTATGGAGCCATGCCTATGTTGGACTGATGGGCGTTGTTGTAAGAAAACTCGACCAGTGGCAGCAATCACTCCCAAGGCTCGCCGCGGTCCAAAATGCACAGGCGCAAAAGATCTTCCAGTGTACGGTTGGTGCTCTCTGTCTGCCCGTCGGTCTGAGGGTGAAAAGCTGTGCTGAATGTCAACCGAGGACCCAGATGGGCCTGGACTGACCTCCATTCCCTGGATGTAAACCGCCCATCCCGATCCGAAACGATAGTCTTGGGCACCCCATGATAATGCACAAACTGCTCAATGAACCTTCGTACTAATACACTAACCGGTGCGTCCTTCGCCACTGAAATGAATCTGGCCACCTTTATTAGCTTGTCCACTATCACCCAGATCGAGTCATTCCCCGCACGGGATCGAGGTAGCCATGTATGAAGTCCATGGCTATATCTTCAAATTTCCATTCCGGCACCGGAAGTGGGTGCAGCAAGCCTGCCAGGTTCCTACATTCCACCTTCACGAGTTGGCAGGCCTCGCAATGCATCACGAAGTACGTAATGTCTTTCTTCATACCCGGCCAGTACATCGTCCTCTTCAAATCCTTTACCATCTTGGTGATCCCCGGGTGTACCGAATATCGGCTGTAGTGAGCTTCCATCATGATGTCCTCCCGGATCTGGCCTCCTGCCTGTATGTACACTCTGCCTCTGAAACACAGGAGACCATCCCTCAAAGAGTAATCTCCTGTCGTTCCTTCCTTCCAAGGCTCGGAATATCGGCTCAGCTCTCTCATCCAGCATCTACCCATCTCTGATGCGGTCTCGAATATCATCCGTAGTAACCATCGACCCCAGGTACTCCATGTATAGCTCCGGGTCATCCTCAGACACTAGTGAAATCTGCATCTCTTCGAATGCCTTAACCAACTCCAAGGCCATCAGCTGCGGGCCAACTCCTATCGTACTCGCTCTCCGGCTCAGAGCATCCGCGACCACGTTCGCCTTCCCCGGATGGTTGTGCATGGTATACTAGTAGTCCGATAGAAACTCTACCCAGCATCTCTGCCTGATATTTAACTCCTTCTGGGTGTCGACGTACTTCTGATTCTTGTGGTCAGAGAAGATATCGCAATGAATTTTGTAAAGGTAGTGTCGCCAAATCTTAAGAGCAAAAACAACTGCCCCCATCTCCAAATCGTGCACGGGGTAGTTCTTCCCGTGTTGCTTCAATTGACGGGAGGCATAGGATATTACGTGCCCGTTCTGCATCAGAACGGCACCCATCCCCTGATAGGAAGCATTTGTGTACACCTAGAATCTTTCCTTCCCTGATGGAAGGGCAAGGATGGGAGCCGAGGTAATATGATCCTTCAGCTCCTAGAAAGCAGACTCGCATCGTGGTGTCCAAATAAAAGGGGACTCCTTCTTCGTTAGAGACGTAAGAGGGAGAGCAATATGAGAGAACCCCTTTACGAACTTCCGGTAATAACCGGCAAGTCCCAAGAAACTTCGAACATCCGAGGCCGACTTTAGTGGTGGCCAATCCCGTACTGCCTGAACCTTCGCCGGATCCACTGCCAGACCTGCTCCACTTATGACATGGCCCAGAAAGGCCACCTCCTTTAGCCAGAACTGGCACTTGCTGTACTTGGCATACATTTAATGCTCCCGCAGCTTCTCCAAGGTCAAGGCAAGATGTCTCGCGTGCTCCTCCTCCGTCCTTGAATAGATAAGGATGTCGTCGATGAATACGATAACGAAGACGTCCAGATACTCTTCGAACACCCGATTCATCAAGGTCATGAATGCGGAGGGTGCATTCGTGAGCCCAAAAGGCATCACGGTAAACTCGTACAAACCATATCTGCTGCTGAAGGCCGTCTTCGGGATATCCTCCTCCCGAATGCGAAGCTGGTAGTACCCTGATCTCAGATCCAGCTTTGAGAACCAATGGGCTCCCTCCAGCTGGTCAAATAGCTCGTCTATCCTTGGTAAGGGATAAGTATTCCAGACCGTCAGCCTATTCAGGGCCCGGTAATCTATGCACTGCTGAAGGGTCCCATCCTTCTTCTTAACGAATAACACCGGTGCTCCCCATGGTGAAGAGCTAGGCCGAATGAACCCGGCCTGCACTAACTCCTGAAGCTGGCTTCGAAATTCCACCAACTCCTTTGGGGCCATTCGATAGGGAACCGGCTTAGCCCCCGGTACGAGCTGAATTTGAAAGTCCTTCTCTCGGTACGGAGGTAGCCCTGGTAGCTTCTCCGGAAAAACGTCGGCGAAGTCCCGCACTACTGGAATATCTGAAATGGAGTCCTTGGCCTCGACCGCCTAAAAAAGGATCTGATAAACTTCTTCCCCTGTAGGTGGGCCTTAACGGCCTGCACATACGATAATAAGGTACAAGGTGCTGGTATAATACCTTCGATGACAATGAAGGAGTCGTCGTGCCTCACGGTGATACTCTTCGCCACGCAGTCGATCTGGGCATGGTTCCAGCACTGCCAAGTCATGCCCAGGATCAAATCATAATCTGCCATCTTCAAAATCGTCGCTGGTGCCTCAAACGCCTTCCCGCCGATCCTCGCTTCCATATTGCAATGAGCAGAGGTCATTATCTTTGATCCATCGGGTAGGCGCACCCTCTTCATCTTCCTGGTGAATGGCTCCACACCTGCCAGTCTTTTCACGAAATCCTCCGACACGAACGTGTGCGAAGCACCAGTGTCGAAGAGAGTGTGAGTGGGCTTGCCGCTAACGAAGACTATGCCTGGGGTAATTAAGTGTCTTAGTATTCTTGTTGCAGTTGTCTTCTCTTAATTTATAACTAGGTTATGTCTAGAATACTAGTTCATATGAAGAAAATTAAAAAGTACTGCCATACCTGCGATAACTTGCTCCGTGTTTCGGGGCTGTGTCAGGTCTAGAACATACACCTGCTCCCTCTCTGGCCTTCGGCCTCGATCCTGAAATCCTCGTCCTCGATCCTGTCCTCATCCTCCAAACTGTCAAGGAGGTGGAGCGGCCTGATGTGCTGGTGGGGGTGCTCACCTCATAGGGCAGTTCCTCTTGATATGCCCCGGCTGATTGCACTGAAAGCATACCGGTGGCTGCTCCGCTGTCCTTGACATCTCCAGCATCTGTAAAGGCTGGGGAGCCAATACCTCCTGACTCCTTTGCTCCTGCCCAATCTCCTGACGAGGCTGCTCCCCGTTCCTTCTCTCCCCAATAACCTGGCTTCGAGGTCGGTCTCTACGACCTCCAATCACTGTATCATCAGCCGGTCTCTTCCGGCTCTTCACTGTAAGCTGATCCGCTTCTCTCTTCTTTGCCATTTCCAGAATCCTGGCCAAACTCCCCTCTGAGACAAAGAGGAGGGCCTGACTCATGTCGTCTTGCAGCCCCTTGTAAAACCTCCGGGCATAGCCAGCATCGTCCAACTGATAAGCGTCCGCATAGCGGGGCAGGTGAGTGAACTCCTGATAATACTCTACCAAAGTCTTGTTCCCCTTCCTCAATCGCAGGAACCTATCATCCAGGTCATCCCTCGCCGACTGAGGTACAAAATGTCCAAGAGCGCTGCTCTGAACTCCTCCCAAGTAATATCAGCGCAATTCATCCCCGCAAAGGTGGTGTCCAGCTGAGATTTCCACCACCTCTTTCCGTGTGACTCTAGGTAGGAGACCGCTAAAGTAACTGCCTCCTCAGTGGGGCATCGAATCCCCGCTAGCATCTCTTAAATGGTATCCAACCATTCCTACGTACGTACTGCAGACTCCGTCCCCTGGTAGGATGGAGGGGAAAGTCCCCGGAAGAAAGTCATCTAATTGGCCCCGGGGTTTGGCTATGGGGCTGGGGCTTGCTGAGCTCTGAAGGACTCCAGAATGGCCGTCAGTGTTTGCCCCATCTCCATCTCCTGGAACAGAGCTAGAGCCGGCGGAGGTGGGACCACATTCGGAGCCTAAGGTGTCCCCTGCTGTGGTGTAGGGTTCGTCGCAGGCTACAAGGAAAAATTCAAATTGTAAGAGGTTGTATGAATGGAATATAAGAAAGGGTAGGATGGACTTTCACATGTGATTTCCCTTATGGGCACACCACTGCTTCCGCTGCTAGTTTGTCCGCAAACTAAGCTCGCACGGGGGTGGCCCAAGGTTTTGTGGACTACTTCTCTTCCGATCGAGGTCTGCTCTGATACCACTTGTAAGACCCCCATTTTTTTTCTTTTTTTTGAACACCAGGGTCATAGCCCAGAATTTCCGCTTTGCGGTGGCACCGACTCACGGGAAGGCCGCCACTACAAAACGCCAATTTTGCTGGCCCTTTTCGATCACAAAGAAAGAGAAGTAAGTATACGTGAAATTTAAACAAGTCCAAAGAAACATGTATAAAATGAAATCACATCCAGTCCATCAGTAGATAAAAACAGGAAATAGAAGTATAAGTACTACAAAGATACAGTTCAGATGAAATATAAATAAACGGGCTCGAGCCCGGTACATCAGAGTCCTCACTACAAATCACTCATCGCGGAAGGTATAAAATACTAATCACTCACGGAGCTGGTCGCAGGTGCACCGGTGCTAGACTGTACCACCTCCATGCGCACCGTACTCCGCTGGTGCTGGTCCCTGGACTGCTGGTCCCTATCTCCATTCCGGAGCTCCTGTAATGTTGTGGTTCGAAAACCATTAGTCATAAAGACTAAGCCCTATCATCCCCTACCCCTCCCCCCAAGGCTCCTAAGCACCGAGTGGAGAGGAGGAAAGGGAAGCTACAAAGGTGGAGAGTGTTCAAGCAGATGACAATGGATCTAATCTAACAACTATCATGGTGTGAAAACAACTATCTAGAATAAAGTACATCTAGCAATTCTATGGTGGTGAGTAATAAAGTAAAACATGTAGTAAGTAGCAATTATATAAGAAGGCAGGTAGAGAACAACAAGTAAATTAGTAAGTAACCTTAATTTATATGAATGCCCATACAAACTTATAAGTTAAGGAGTTTTCTGCAAGGCTCCCATCGTATAAAAAGTCCCATACCGATTTATACGTTGGGGTGTCGGTTGTATGTAATTATGAGTGTAGTGATATGCTATGCCATGATTCATGCAAGTGCAACTCACGCACACGACTCTATGCGCACAGAACTTTAGTTCCCCCTGTTCGGGCAGCTAGCTTCACTCCCAGGAACCTCCGTAGTGGCAAACGGAGACAGTGGGTCGGGCCCCCCACTCCTAGGCAGGTATCCACACTACCGGGCCTAGCCTTTCCGTACGCCCCTAGAAGAACACAACCTAGAGTATCCGCGTACTAGTGCTGGCTATATCCACCAGACTTTCTTTGGCTAAGTGTCCCACACCGCCGAGTCAACGTATCAATGTCGGTGTGAACGACAATCAAATATCGAAGACCCACCACCTTTATTCTGTACTCAAACCCTCGAGCCCTCGGCTCCCCGGACTGTCCCGTCCGTGCATCTACCTTCAGAGCTACCGTCTGAATGGCAAACCAAACCAACTTATTCCGCCTTCCTTGCTATCGGGGTGTGTGTATGTGCAACCCTAATCACTAGTTGCACTTGTTATCTTATTATTCCTCCGGTTAACGTTAGCCCAGGACTGCCCCCGGTATTCCCCGTGAAGGGCTCTCAAAGGGCACTAGGAACTATGATGGTAGTTGAAGCCCACCGTTCCCTTTTGCAAGGCACTTAATGTTATTGGTTGGTACCCATTACCCGATCCCTCTTAAGTTAATTTAGATCTAGCCCTAGAGTATTAAGACTCTTCCTCTCCTACCCGGGGTGGACGATCTTTCGTCATTCCCGAACGCCACTTGACACTAGCCAATCTCACACTCTACTTATCCTGATTTCCAACAATGAACTTTAACTTAGCTTGCCCTATCCAATCCAGCAACTACCACAATTCCATCTCCCCAAGTTCATTACCCACTCTAGTTCAGTTTCCGTGGTTTTACTATATGCGGACCATCCTAAGATACATGAGGTACATGAGGGGAGGTACTCCAAATTGTCTTCCGAATCTCCTATAATATTTACTGGTGGTCTATCTTTACATAATATTGCTAAGACCAAGATTTCCAAATTTTTCCTATTTATCGGGCATTTAATTTATTTACTCTAAGCTTCCAAATGCCCTAGTGTGAACATGAAGTGCACTAATGAGCCAACAATAAATCATCATAAAATCAGTAAAAATCCTATGAGACATTTAAGCAGTAATTCCAAGTTTTGAGAAATTTCTGAGGTGTTAAGGCCTGTATATCCTAATTTACCATTTTAGGCCATTTCTACCATATTATGAAGCAAGTACTGTAAATATGTACCCAAAAATCACAAAAAAATTACAGAAGCTTTATGGTGACCTAAAACTATCAGAAACCAAGTCCCATGATTTGTATCTTAATATTTTTGGCTCTGAATTTATTTAATGTAAAATACTAGTTTTCCTAGCTTAGTGAAGGAGGTACTATTTTTAATCATATAAAATTCCAGAGAAAATTGCAGGGTGACTATCATGGTCTGAAACACCCACTGACCAAATTTCATAAATTTCCAAATGATAATTGGGCATTATTTGTATTTTTGACTACATATCACAATTAGTACGTTAAAAAATAAAGTACCCAAAATAATCAGATAAAACTCCCAAGAAAAATACAGAAGGTATAACATGCTATAAGATGCTATAATCCAAGATTTCATAACATTCCAATGAACATAAATTCCAGAATCATCAAAATGAATATCTAGGACACAACTAGGGTTGTAAATGAAGTACTATATAAATTAACCCAAAAATCTCAACAAAAATATATTATGTCCATTTAGACCAGAAAATCACTCTACCTAAACTTTACTTGATTTTAAGTTCAGTTGATAGCATAATAGTTCAAATTAAAGTTGGTGACCTAAACTAGGGTTAGGGTTTAAGGTGGGCTAAAGGTCTCCAAATACCCTAAAAGTTTGACCGGAGGACTTTAATGGCCCTATGGTCCTCTCCACAAAATTTTAAGTCAGTCCAAGGTCATTTGACCCCATGACCTTCACAACCCTAAAAATCCCCATTAAGGGACCTTCCCTAGGGTTCTAGGGCTACCCTACACCAAACCACCCCAAACTCCCTTGGAGGGTGTGTCATGCCCTAAAAAGTCAGTGACCAAAATATCAGCCTCTATTGAGGTGATATGGCAACTCAAATACCAAGGGGGTGTTTGATCCTAAATTATCCTATAAGGATCAACCTAGGGTGGGATAAAAACCTATTCAAAACATCTCCAAATGAGATGAAATTTTTACCAGAACCTTATGATAAACCCAGGGACAACTCACCAAAATTTGATTGGGTTTGGAAGTCATTTAGCCATCTAATTAATTTATTCAAGGATTATTAAATTTTTCAATAAACTATAGAAAAACATTTTCCAAAAATCCCACCGTTCCCTTTCGCAAGGCACTGATTGTTATTACGCCACACCTGGGAGCACTTCGGAGTGGGGAATTTTTCTAAGGTAAGGACAGCCTTATGGGTAGACCTTACCAACATGAGTGCTGAGGTCTATCCAGTTGTCCAAAACGCTTGAAACAAATTTTAAAATTTCTTAGACTCATAGAGCTACAATATTGGTGTTGACAACTTTTTCTGTAGGAGCCTCTAAGTATTTATAGAAATTCATGCAAGTTACAGGCAGAAACTACAGAAAATATATAGAAATTACCTTAATCAATATGTTTGCACAGATCTTAAAGGATGATTCGTCGGCTGTGAGGTTGTCTTCAACCTCCAGCCGACGGTGTAGATAGCACGCACCTGGGAGCACTTCTCCCTTCCACAGCCGGCCATCCAGCCTCCTCCCTGGCCGGCCACCGCCACCACCACCTCTGTTGAGGTGGTGGCCATCGCCGGGCGGCGGCGCATCCTCCAGAGAGGCTTTTTCCGGCGAGCCCGTAACATCATTTTTTTGCGGGAAAATCGGAAAGAGAAGCTCTTCCGGTCTGGCTCATTTGAGCCCGAATCTTAATCCGAAGGAAGCTAAGATCTACCCGTAGAGAGAGAGGAGGGGAGGACCTTGTTCGCGGGATGGAGGTGTAAGACCCCTTTTTTTTTCTTTTTTAAACCACCGGGGTCTTAGCCCAGAATTACCGCTTTGCGGTGGCACCGACTCACGGGAAGGCCGCCACCACAAAACGCCAATTCTGCCGGCCCTTTTCGATCACAAGAGAGAGAAGTAATTTTACATAAAATATAAACAAGTCCACAGAAACATGTAAATAAAAGTGAAATCATATCCATTCCATCAGTAGATAATAACAGGAAATAGATAAATGGGCTCGAGCCCAGTACATCAGAGTCCTCACTACAAATCACTCATCGCGGAAGCTATAAAAATACTAATCACTCACGGAGCTGGTCGCAGGTGAACCGGTGCTAGACTGACCCACCTCCATGCGCACCGTACTCCGCTGGTGCTGGTCTCTGGACTGCTGGTCCCTGTCTCCCATCCGGAGCTCCTGTAATGTTGTGGTTCGAAAACCATTAGTCATAAAGACTAAGTCCTATCATCCCCTACCCCTCCCCCTAAGGCTCCTAAGCACCGAGCGGAGAGGAGGAAAGGGAAGCTACAAAGGTGTAGAATAATCAAGCAGGTGATAGGGGAGTTATTCTAACAACTATCTAGAACAAAGTACAACTAGCAATCCTATGGTAGTAAATGGTAAAGAAGAGGAGTAGTAAGTATCAAATGTATAAAAAGGCAGCTAGAGAAAAGTAAGTAAACAAGCAAGTAAATAAGTAAGTAACCTTAACTTATATGAATGCCCATACAAACTTATAAGTTAAGGGGTCTTCTACAAGGCTCCCATCGTATAAAAAGTCTCATACCGATTTATACGTTGAGGTGTCGGTTGTATGCAAATATGAGTGTAGTGATATGCTATGCCATGATTCATGCAAGTGCAACACATGCACACGACTCTATGCGCACAGACCTTTAGTTCCCCCTGTTCGGGCAGCTAGCTTCACTCCCAGGAACCTCCGTAGTGGCAAACGGAGATAGTGGGTCAGGCCCCCCACTCCTAGGCGGGTATCCACACTACCAGGCCTAGCCCTTCTATATGCCCCTAGAAGAACACAACCTAGTGTATCTGCGTACTACTGCTGGCTATACCCACCAGACTTTCTTTGGCTAAGTGTCACACACCGCCGAGTCAACATACCGATGCCGGTGTGAACGACAATCAGATATCGAAGACCCACCACCTTTATTCTGTACTCCAACCCTCGAGCCCTCGGCTCCCCGGACTGTCCCGTCCGTGCATCTACCTTCAGAGCTACCGTCTGAATGGCAACCAAACCAATTATTCTACCTTCCTAGCTATCGGTGAGTGTGTATGTGCAACCCTAGTTATACTAGTTGCTCTTTTAATTTATTATTCCTATGGTTTACGTTAGCCCCGGACTGCCCCCGGCATACCCCGTGAAGGGCTCTCAAGGGGCACTAGGAACCAAGACGGCGACATTACGGCCCGAAGTTCCCTTTCGCAAGGCACTTATTATTATTGGTAGATCTCCCTTAACCCGATCCCCTTTTAGTTACTTTAGATCTAACCCTAGAGTATTAAGACTCTTCCATTCCTACTCGGGGCGGACGATCTTTCGTCGTTCCCGTACGCCACTTAACCTTAACCAGTCTCACACTCTACTTATCCTGACTTCCAATAATGAACTTAGTCTTAGCTTGCCCTAACCAACCAGCAACTATCAAAATTCCATTTCCCAAGTTCATTATTACTCTAGTTCAGTTTCCGTGGTTTTACTATATGCAGACCATCCTAAGGTACATGAGGAGTATAAGGGGAGGTACTCCAATTTGTCTTCCGAATCTCCTATAATATTTACTGGAGGTCTATCGTGACATAATATAGCTAAGACCAAGATTTCCAAATTTTTCTATTTATCGGGCATTTAATTTATTTATTCTAAGATTCTGAATGCCCTAGTATGAACATGAAGTGCACTAACGAGTCAATAATAAATCATCATAAAATCAGTAAAAATCCTATGAGACATTTAAACAGCAATTCCAAGTTTTGAGAAACTTCATAGGTGTTTAGGCCTACATTTCCTAATTTAACATTTTAGGCCACTTTTACTATATTATGAAGGAAGTACTGTAAATATATATCCAAAAATCCCAAGAAAATTACAGAAGCTATATAGTGACCCAAAAACTATCATAAACCAAGTACCATAGTTTTTATCCAACATTTGAACTCTAAATTTATTTTAATTCAAGATACTAATTTTTTTAACTTAATGAACAAGGTACTGTTTTTAGTCATCTAAAATTCCAGAGAAAATTACAGGGTGACCATCATAATCTGAAACACCCACTGACCCAATTTCATAATTTTCCAAATAGTAATTGGACATTATTTGTATTTTTGACTACATATCACAATTTGTATGTTAAAGAAGTATGTACCAGAAATAATCAGTTAAAATTTCCAAGAAAAATACTAAAGGTATAACATGCTATAAGATGCCCTAATCCAAGATTTCATAAAATTCCAGTGAACAGAAATTCCATAATCATCAAAGGAAATATCTAGGGCACAATTAGAGTTGTAAATGAAGTACTGTATAAATTAATCCAAAAATCTCAACAAAATTATATCATGGCTATTTTCACCAAAAAATCCCTTTGCCCAAATTTTACCTGATTGAAGTTCATTAGATAGCTTAATAATTCAAATTAAAGTTGGTGACCTAAACTATGGTTAGGATTTTAGGTGGCCTAGCTGTCTCCAAATACCCTAAACTTTTGTCCAGAGAACTATACTGGCCCTATGGTTCTCTCCACCAAATTTTAAGTCAGTCCAAGGTCATTTGACCCCATGACCTTCACAACCCCAAAAACCACCATTATGGGATTTTCCTTAGGATTCTAGGGCTACCCTACACCAAACCACCCCAAACTCCCTTGGAGGGTGTGTCATGCCCTAAACAGCCTTTGGACAAAGTATCAGCCTCTGTTGAGGTGATATGGCCACTCAAATACCAATGGGGTGTTTGATCCTAAATTATCCTATGAGGATCATCCTAGGGTTGGACACAACCCTATTCAAAACATCTCCAAACAAGATAAAATTTTTACCATAACCTTATGATAAACCCAGGGACCACTCACCAAAATTTGGGAGGGTGTGGAAGTCATTTAGCCATCTAATTAAATTATGCTATGAATAATAAATTTTTCTAAAAACTATAGAAAAACATTCTCCAAAAATTCTCATTTTTGGATAGCACCTAGATATAGGTAAGATTAGGCCACACCCCAAATTTCAAGTCATTTTGATGACTGGATTAGAGTGGGGAATTTTTCTAAGGTCAATACAGCCCTAAGGATAGGCCTCACCAAAAAGTGTGTTGTGGTCTAACCAGGACTCCAAATAGAGTGAAATTAATTTTAAATTAAACTAGACTTCAAGGGCTACATTTTCTATGTTGACCACTTTTTATGTTTCAGCCCCTACGGGCTATAATTTTCAGTTTTAACCTATTATACAGTAAAGGGATTTAAATTCCTAATTATACAATATATTATATAATACAATGTTTCTGTTCACCTCCTTCTTCACCCGAACCAGCAGCCTAAAAAAGAAAGCTTGAAACATGTAGCTTTTCTAAAGCCATTTCCTGGCCACCCAGCCATCTCCCTGGCCGGCCACCACCACCACGACCTCTGTTGAGGTGAGGGCTACCGTCGGGCGGCGGCACGGCCGCCGGAGAGGCGGTTTCCGGCGAACCCGCCACCATGAAATTTTCGGAAAACCATGGAAACGCTCACCCGATCTGGCTCTTTTGAGCCCGATATCTCTCCTAACGATTTCTAAGATCTATCCGCAGAAGAAGAGGGAGGGGAAGACCTTGTTCGCGGGCTGGAGGTGTGCAGACCGTCGGGAAGCCATTTGCGTGGTGGTGGCATCGCCGGAAATTCTTCAACAGCAAGGGGAGGAGTCTGAATCCGTTTGATCGAGCGTGTAACCTTCTCCTCTTGCTCTAAGGAGTCTTTTATAGATCAGCAAGTGGGGAGGGGAAAGGATGAAACGTTCATGGCCATTAATATTTCTCTTAATAACGTTTCGGTTATGGTAGAGGCAGTTGAATTGCTGGAAACGAAGAGGTGTTTGCCAGGTGGCGATTTCCTATTAGACCAACATTTCCTCATTTTATTAAATAATTAGAGTAGGAAATGGCCCATAAATATTCCTGCTATTCATTCCCATAATCAGAATTTATTACGACATCGGTTACCGAAATTTCCAGTCTGGCTGACGTTTCGACCTTGGTCACGGGCGTGACACATAGGTCACGGGCGTGACAGGCCCGGGTGGCCAATTCTGGGTTCGACGAGCGTCGAACTGAGATCGACGATCGTCGAAGGGTGGTCACGCCCTAGGTCACGGGCGTGACACATTGGTCACGGGCGTGACAGGGTCATGAGGCAATTTCCGCGCTCGGCGATCGTCGCGCTGAGATCGACGATCGTCGAAGGGGTCACGCCCTAGGTCACGGGAATGACACCTGGATCACGGGCATGATAGGCACGGGCAGCAATTTCTGCGCTTCGACGATCGTCCCGCTGAGATCGACGATTGTCGAAGGGGTCACGCCCTAGGTCACGGGCGTGACACCTGGGTCACGGGCGTGACATTGCCATGTCGCAAATTCTGCGCTTCGACGATCGTCCCGCTGAGATCGACGATCGTCGAAGGGGTCACGCCCTTGGTCACGGGCGTGACACATTGGTCACGGGCGTGACAGGCCCGGGTAGAAAATTCTGCGCCCGACGATCGTCTCCCTGAGATTGACGATCGTCGAAGGAGTCACGCCCTAGGTCACGGGCGTGACGGGTCTGTCACGGGCGTGACCAACCCGTGACCCGAAATCTCGGTCGATTTATTTCAATTTTTGGGCTTCCTAGGTTTCTGTCACGACCAACCGACTCCTAGGGGTCTAGCCGGAAATGGGATGTTACAAATCCCAATAAACAAAACAAAGATTTCGTCCCCGAAATCAAGGTTAATCCTACGGGACTTTAATCGGGAAAAAGAAGCTTGTAACATCCCATGAGAATTGAAAGACTACATCTCTACGTTATGTTTTCTTTGCGCGGTTTCAAATCTAAGATTAATTCGCCCAATTAACTAGGTATATACACCCCAATAAATAAAAGATTAGCCCCTATTCTTGAAATTTCAGTCCTATTGGTTGAAAACAGGAAGACGAATTCATTGTCCAGAGGGGTTGTGAGGTATACCTGACGAAAAAGTTCCGGGTATTTTTGCCGCATCAAGTCATGTGGCTCCCATGTATGCTCCTCCTGCCCATGGTTGTTCCACAGAACCTTGACTAACGGAACCTTCTTCCGTTGCAAGACCCGCACTGCTGTATCGTCAATCCTGATAGGTTCCAAATTGACTGACCGATCCGAGGCCACCGGGCCATCTGCCGAGGAAATCAGCTGCTCAGGGCGTAGCAGAGCCCTCCAAAGTGAGGAGACATGGAAGACGTCATGCAATCCCGCTAACTCCGGCGGTAGCTCCAGACTATAGGCTAAGGGGCCGATCCGCTCCAGGATCCTATAAGGCCCTATATATCTTGGACTGAGCTTCTTCCGCCCGCGCACCCGCGAAACTCCGTGCATCGGCCGTATCTTCAAGAAAACTCGGTCTCCCACCTGGAACTCCACTTGACGATGCCTCGCATCGTAGTATTTCGCCTGTCTGCTCTGGGCTTCCAACATCCTGTCCCGGATCAATCTAATCTGAGCATCTGTATCTCCCACAAACTCCGAGCCTAGTGCCTGCGGATCCTCATCCTGAACCCATGATAGTGGAGTCCTGCACCTCCTTCCGTACAACGCCTCGTATGGGGCCATGCCTATGCTGGACTGATGAGCGTTGTTGTACGAAAACTAGACCAGTGGCAGCAATCTCTCCCAAGGCTCGCCACGGTCCAAAATACACAGTCGCAACAGATCTTCCAGTGTACGGTTGGTGCGCTCTGTCTGTCCGTCGGTATGAGGGTGAAAAGATGTGTTGAATGTCAACCAAGAACCCAGATGGGCCTGGACTGACCTCCATTCCCTGGATGTAAACCGCCCATCCCGATCCGAAATGATATTCTTGGGCACCCCATGATAACGCACAAACTGCTCAATGAGCCTCTGTACTAATACACTAACCGGTGTGTCCTTTGCCACTGGAATGAATCTGGCCACCTTTGTTAGCCTGTCCACTATCACCCAGATCGAGTCATTCCCCGCACGGGATCGAGGTAGCCAATGTATGAAGTCCATGGCTATATCCTCAAACTTCCACTTTGGCACCGGAAGCGGCTGCAGCAAGCCTGCCGGGTTCCTACACTCTGCCTTCATGAGCTGGCAGGCCTCGCAATGCGTCACAAAATACGTAATATCTTTCTTTATACCCGGCCAGTACATCGTCCTCTTCAAATCCTTTACCATCTTGGTGATTCCCGGGTGTATAGAATATCGGCTGCAGTGAGCTTCCGTCAAAATGTCCTCCCGGATCCATCCTCCTGCTGGTATGTAGACTCTGCCTCGGAAACACAGGAGCCCATCCCTCAAAGAGTAATCTCCTGTCGTGCCTTCCTCCAAGGCTCGGAATATCGGCTCAGCTCTCTCATCCAGCATCTACCCATCTCTGATGCGGTCTGGAATATCATCAGTAGTAACCATCGACCCCAGGTACTCCATGCATAGCTCCGGGTCATCCTCAGACACTAGTGAAATCTGCAACTCCTCGAATGATCTAACCAACTACAAGGCCATCAGCTGCAGGCCTACTCCTGTCGTACTTGCTCTCCGGCTCAGAGCATCCGCGACCACTTTCGCCATCCCCGGATGATAGTGCATGGTATACTGGTTGTCCGACAGAAATTCCACCCAGCGTCTCTGCCTGATGTTTAACTCCTTCTGGGTGTCGACGTACTTCAGATTCTTGTGGTCGGAGAAGATATCGCAATGTACCCTGTAGAGATAGTGTCGCCAGATCTTAAGAGCAAAAATGACTGCCCCCATCTCCAAATCGTGCACGGGGTAGTTCTTGCTCATGCTGCTTCAACTGACGGGAGGCATAGGCTATTACGTGCCCGTTCTGCATCAGAACGACACCCATCCCCTAATAGGAAGCATCTGTATACACCTGGAATCCCTCCTTCCCTGATGGAAGAGCAAGGATGGGAGCCGAGGTGAGACGATCCTTCAGCTCCTGGAAAGCAGATTAGCATCGTGGCGTCCAAATAAAAGGGTACTCCTTCTTCGTTAGAGACGTAAGAGGGAGGGCAATCTGAGAGAACCCCTTTACGAACTTCCGGTAGTAACCGGCAAGTCCCAAGAAACTTCGAACATCCGAGGCCGACTTTAGTGGTGGCCAATCCCGTACTGCCTGGACCTTTGCCGGATCCACTGTCAGACCTGCTCCACTGATGACACGGCCCAGAAAGGCCACCTCCTTTAGCCAGAACTGGCACTTGCTGTACTTGGCATACATCTCATGCTCACGCAGCTTCTCCAAGGTCAAGGCCAGATGTCTCGCGTGCTCCTCCTCCATCCTTGAATAGATAAGGATGTCGTCGATGAATATGATAACGAAGACGTCCAGATACTCTTCGAACACCCGATTCATCAGGGTCATGAATGCGGAGGGTGCATTCGTGAGCCCGAACGACATCACTGTAAACTCGTACAAACCATATCTGCTGCTGAAGGACGTCTTCGGTATGTCCTCCTCCCGAATGCAAAGCTGGTAGTACCCTGACCTCAGATCCAGCTTTGAGAACCAATGGGCTCCCTCCAGCTGGTCAAATAGCTCATCTATCCTTGGTAAGGGATAAGTATTCCGGACTGTCAACCTGTCCAGAGCCCGGTAATCTATGCACAGTCGAAGGGTCCCGTCCTTCTTCTTAACGAACAACACCGGAGCTCCCCATGGTGAAGAGCTAGGCCGAACGAACCCGGCCTCCACTAACTCCTGAAGTTGGCTTCGAAATTCCATCAACTCCTTTGGGGCCATTCGATAGGGAGCTCTGGATACCGGCTTAGCCCCCGGTACGAGCTGAATCTGGAAGTCCTTCTCCCGGTGCGGGGGTAGCCCTGGTAGCTTCTCCGGAAATACGTCGGCGAAGTCCCGCACTACTGGAATATCTGCAATGGAGTCCTTGGCCACGACCGCCTCAAAAAGGACCTGATAAACTTCTTCCCCCTACAGGTGGGCCTTAGCGGCCTGCACAGACGATAGTAAGGTACGGAGTGCTGGTATAATACCTTCGAAGATAATGAAGGAGTCGTCGTGCCTCACGGTGATCCTCTTCGCCACACAATCGATCTGGGCATGGTTCCAATACAGCCAAGTCATGCCCAGGATCAGATCGTAATCTGGCATCTACAGAACCGTCGCTGGTGCCTCAAACGCCTTCCCGCCGATCCTCGCTTCCATATTGTAATGAGCAGAGGTCATTATCTCTGATCCATCGGGTAGGCGCACCCTCATCATCTTCCCGGTGAATGGCTCCACACCTGCCAGTCCTTTCACGAAATCCTCCGACACGAACAATTGCGACGCACCAGTGTCGAAGAGGGTGTGAGCGGGCTTGCCGCTAACGAAGACTATGCATCGGGTAATTAAGCGTCTTAGTATTCTTGTTGCAGTTGTCTTTTCTTAATTTCTAACCAGGTTATGTCTAGAATATTAGTTTATATGAAGAAAATTTAAAAGTACTGCCATACCTGTGATAACCTGCTCCGGATTCCGGGGCTGTGTCAGGTCTAGAGCATACACCTGCTCCCTCTCTGGCCTGCGGCCTCGATCCTAAAATCCTCGTCCTCGGTCCTGTCCTCGTCCGCCAAACTGTCGGGGAGGTGGAGCGCCCTGATGTGCTGGTGGGGGTGCTCGCCTCACAAGGCAGTTCCTCTTGATGTGCCCCGGCTGGTTGCACTGATAGCATACCGGTGGCTGCTCTACTGTTCTTGGCATTTCTAGCATCTGAATAGGCTGGGGAGCCAGTACCCCCTGGCTCCTCTGCTCCTGCCCAAACTCCTGACGAGGCTGATCCCCGTTCCTTCTCTCCCCAATAACCTGGCCCCGGGGACGGTCTCTACGACCTCCGATCACTGTATCATCAGCCGGTCTCTTCCGTCTCTTCACTGTAAGCTGATCCGCCTTTCTCTTCTTAGCCATCTCCAGAATCCTGGCCAGACTCCCCTCTGAGACGAAAAGGAGGGCCTGTCTCATGTCGTCTTGCAGCCCCTTATAAAACCTCCGGGCATAGCCAGCATCGTCTAGCTGGTAAGCGTCCGCATAACGGGCCAGGTGAGTGAACTCCTGATAGTACTCCACCACAGTCCTATTCCCCTGCCTCAACCGCAGGAACCTATCCTCCAGGTCATCCCTCGCCGACTGAGGTACAAAATGTCCCAAGAGCGCTGCTCTGAACTCCTCCCAAGTAATATCAGCGCAGTCCATCCCCGCAAAGGTGGTGTCCAGCTGAGATTTCCACCACCTCTTTCCGTGTGACTCTAAGCAGGAGACTGCTAAAGCGACTGCCTCCTCCGTGGGGCATCGAATTCCTGACAACATCTCGTAAATGGTGTCCAACCATTCCTCCGTACGTACTGCAGACTCCGTCCCCTGGTAGGATGGAGGGGAAAGTCCTCGGAAGATAGTCATCCAATTGGCCCCGGGGTTTGGCTGTGGAGCCGGGGCTTGCTGAGCTCTGAAGGCCTCCAGAATGGCCGTCAGTGTTTGCCCCATCTCCATCTGCTGGAACGGAGCTGGAGCTGGCGGAGGCAGGACCACATTCGGAGCCTGGGGTGTCCCCTGCTGTGATGTAGGGTTCGTCGCAGGCTATAAGTAAAAATTCCATTTGTTAGAGAGCGAATGAATGGAATTTAAGAAGAGTTAGGATGGACTTTCACATGTGATTTCCCCTATGGGCACACCACTGCTTCCGCTGCTAGTTTGTCCGCAAACTAAGCTTGCACGGGGGTGGCCCAAGGTTTTGTGGACTACTTCTCTTTTGATCGAGGTCTGCTCTGATACCACTTGTAAGACCCCTTTTTTTTCTTTTTTAAACCACCGGGGTCTTAGCCCAGAATTACCGCTTTGCGGTGGCACCGACTCACGGGAAGGCCGCCACCACAAAACGCCAATTCTGCCGGCCCTTTTCGATCACAAGAGA
This sequence comes from Platanthera zijinensis, assembly GCA_039513925.1. Taxonomy (NCBI): domain Eukaryota; kingdom Viridiplantae; phylum Streptophyta; class Magnoliopsida; order Asparagales; family Orchidaceae; genus Platanthera; species Platanthera zijinensis. The sequence continues at coordinate 119,780,848 of CM077092.1, forward strand.
GAGAAGTAATTTTACATAAAATATAAACAAGTCCACATAAACATGTAAATAAAAGTGAAATCATATCCAGTCCATCAGTAGATAATAACAGGAAATAGATAAATGGGCTCGAGCCCAGTATATCAGAGTCCTCACTACAAATCACTCATCGCGGAAGCTATAAAAATACTAATCACTCACGGAGCTGGTCGCAGGTGCACCAGTGCTAGACTGACCCACCTCCATGTGCACCGTACTCCGCTGGTGCTGGTCCCTGGACTGCTGGTCCCTGTCTCCTATCCGGAGCTCCTGTAATGTTGTGGTTCGAAAACCATTAGTCATAAAGACTAAGTCATATCATCCCCTACCCCTCCCCCTACGGCTCCTAAGCACCGAGCGGAGAGGAGGAAAGGGAAGCTACAAAGGTGTAGAATAATCAAGCAGGTGACAGGGGAGTAATTCTAACAACTATCTAGAACAAAGTACAACTAGCAATCCTATGGTAGTAAATGGTAAAGAAGAGGAGTAGTAAGTATCAAATGTATAAAAAGGCAGCTAGAGAATAGTAAGTAAAAAAGCAAGTAAATAAGTAAGTAACCTTAACTTATATGAATGCCCATACAAACTTATAAGTTAAGGGGTCTTCTGCAAGGCTCCATCGTATAAAAAGTCCCATACCGATTTATACGTTGGGGTGTCGGTTGTATGCAAATATGAGTGTAGTGATATGCTATGCCATGATTCATGCAAGTGCAACACACGCACACGACTCTATGCGCACAGACCTTTAGTTCCCCCTGTTCGGGCAGCTAGCTTCACTCCCAGGAACCTCCGTAGTGGCAAACAGAGACAGTGGGTTGGGCCCCCCACTCCTAGGCGGGTATCTACACTACCAGGCCTAGCCCTTCCATACGCCCCTAGAAGAACACAACCTAGAGTATCCGCGTACTACTGCTGGCTGTACCCACCAGACTTTCTTTGGCTAAGTTTCCCACACCGCCGAGTCAACATACCGATGTCGGTATGAACGACAATCAGATATCGAAGACCCACCACCTTTATTCTGTACTCCAACCCTCGAGCCCTCGGCTCCCCGGACTGTCCCGTCCGTGCATCTACCTTCAGAGCTACCGTCTGAATGGCAACCAAACAAATTATTCTACCTTCCTAGCTATCTGGGAGTGTGTATGTGCAACCCTAGTTATACTAGTTGCTCTTTTAATTTATTATTCCTATGGTTTACGTTAGCCCAGGACTGCCCCCGGCATACCCCGTGAAGGGCTCTCAAGGGGCACTAGGAACCAAGACGGCGGCATTACGGCCCGAAGTTCCCTTTCGCAAGGCACTTATTGTTATTGGTAGATCTCCCTTAACCTGATCCCCTTTTAGTTACTTTAGATCTAACCCTAGAGTATTAAGACTCTTCCATTCCTACTCGGGGCGGACGATCTTTCGTCGTTCCCGTACGCCACTTAACCTTAACCAGTCTCACACTCTACTTATCCTGACTTCCAATAATGAACTTAGTCTTAGCTTGCCCTAACCAACCAGCAACTATCAAAATTCCATTTCCCAAGTTCATTATTACTCTAGTTCAGTTTCCGTGGTTTTACTATATGCAGACCATCCTAAGGTACATGAGGAGTATAAGGGGAGGTACTCCAATTTGTCTTCTGAATCTCCTATAATATTTACTGGAGGTCTATCGTGACATAATATAGCTAAGACCAAGATTTCCAAATTTTCCTACATATCGGGCATTTAATTTATTTATTCTAAGATTCCGAATGCCCTTGTATGAACATGAATTGCACTAACGAGTCAACAATAAATCATCATAAAATCAGTAAAAATCCTATGAGACATTTAAACAGCAATTCCAAGTTTTGAGAAACTTCAGAGGTGTTTAGGCCAACATTTCCTAATTTACCATTTTAGGCCACTTTTACTATATTATGAAAGAAGTACTGTAAATATATATCCATCATAAACCAAGTACCATAATTTTTATCCAACATTTGAACTCTGAATTTATTTTAATTCAAGATACTAATTTTTTTAACTTAATGAAGGAGGTACTGTTTTTAGTCATCTAAAATTCCAGAGAAAATTACAGGGTGACCATCATAATTTGAAACACCCACTGACCCAATTTCATAATTTTCCAAATAGTAATTGGACATTATTTGTATTTTTGACTACATATCACAATTAGTACGTTAAAGAAGTATGTACCAGAAATAATCAGTTAAAATTTCCAAGAAAAATACTGAAGGTATAACATGCTATAAGATGCCCTAATCCAAGATTTTATAAAATTCCAGTGAACAGAAATTCCATAATCATCAAAGTAAATATCTAGGGCACAATTAGAGTTGTAAATGAAGTACTGTATAAATTAACCCAAAAATCTCAACAAAATTATATCATGGCTATTTTGACCAGAAAATCCCTTTGCCAAAATTTTATCTGATTTGAAGTTCATTAGATAGCTTAATAATTCAAATTAAAGTTGGTGACCTAAACTAGGGTTAGGATTTTAGGTGGCCTAGCTGTCTCCAAATACCAGAAACTTTTGTCCAGAGAACTATACTGGCCCTATGGTTCTCTCCACCAAATTTTAAGTCAGTCCAAGGTCATTTGACCCCATGACCTTCACAACCCCAAAAACCACCATTATGGGATTTTCCTTAGGGTTCTAGGGCTACCCTACACCAAACCACCCCAAACTCCCTTGGAGGGTGTGTCATGCCCTAAACAGCCTTTGGACAAAGTATCAGCCTCTGTTGAGGTGATATGGCCACTCAAATACCAATGGGGTGTTTGATCCTAAATTATCATATGAGGATCATCCTAGGGTTGGACACAACCCTATTCAAAACATCTCCAAATGAGATGAAATTTTTATCAGAACCTTATGATAAACCCAGGGACCACTCACCAAAATTTGGGAGGGTTTGGAAGTCATTTAGCCATCTAATTAAATTATGCTATGATTAATAAATTTTTCTAAAAACTATAGAAAAACATTCTCCAAAAATTCTCATTTTTGGATAGCTCCTAGATATAGGTAAGATTAGGCCACATCCCAAATTTCAAGTCATTTTGATGACTGGATTGGAGTGGGGAATTTTTCTAAGGTCAATACAGCCCTAAGGATAGGCCTCACCAAAAAGTGTGTTGTGGTCTAACTAGGACTCCAAATAGAGTGAAATCAAATTTAAATTAAACTAGACTTCAAGGGCTACATTTTCTATGTTGACCACTTTTTATGTTTCAGCCCCTACGGGCTATAATTTTCAGTTTCAACCTATTATACAGTAAAGGGATTTAAATTCCTAATTATACAATATATTATATAATACAATGTTACTGTTCACCTCCTTCTTCACCCGAACCAGCAACCTAAAAACAAAAGCTTGAAACCTGTAGCTTTTCTAAAGCCATTTCCTGGCCACCCAGCCATCTCCCTGGCCGGCCACCACCACCACGACCTCTGTTGAGGTGAGGGCTACCGTCAGGCGGCGGCATGGCCGCCGGAGAGGCGGTTTCCGGCGAACCCGCCACCATGAAATTTTCGGAAAACCATTGAAACGCTCACCCAATCTGGCTCTTTTGAGCCCGATATCTCTCCTAACGATTTCTGAGATCTATCCACAGAAGAAGAGGGAGGGGAGGACCTTGTTTGCAGGCTGGAGGCGTGCAGACCGTCGGGAAGCCATTTGCGCGGTGGTGGCATCGCCGGAAATTCTTCAACAGCAAGGGGAGGAGTCTGAATCCATTTGATCGAGTGTGTAACCTTCTCCTCTTGCTCTAAGGAGTCTTTTATAGATCAGTAAGTGGGGAGGGGAAAGGATGAAACGTTCATGGCCATTAATATTTCTCTTAATAACGTTTCGGTTATGGTAGAGGCAGTTGAAATGCTGGAAACGAAGAGGTGTTTGCCAGGTGGCGATTTCCTATTGGACCAACATTTCCTCATTTTATTAAATAATTAGAGTAGGAAACGGCCCATAAATATTCCTTCTATTCATTCCCATAATCAGAATTTATTACGACGTTGGTTACCGAAATTTCCAGTCTGGCTGACGTTTCGGCCTTGGTCACGGGCGTGACAATAGGTCACGGGCGTGACAGGCCCGGGTGGCCAATTTTGGGTTCGACGAGCGTCGAACTGAGATCGACGATCATCGAAGGGTGGTCACGCCCTAGGTCACGGGCGTGACACATTGGTCACGGGCGTGACAGTGGTCATGAGGTAATTTTCCGCGCTCGGCGATTGTCGCGCTGAGATCGACGATCGTCGAAGGGGTCACGCCCTAGGTCACGGGCATGACACCTGGGTTACGGGCGTGACAGGCCCGGGCAGCAATTTCTACGCTCTGACGATCGTCCCGCTGAGATCGACGATCGTCGAAGGGGTCACGCCCTAGGTCACGGGCGTGACACCTTGGTCACGGGCGTGACATGGCCATGACGCAAATTCTGCGCTTCGACGATCGTCCCGCTGAGATCGACGATTGTTGAAGGGGTCACGCCCTAGGTCACGGGCGTGACACATAGGTCACGGGCGTGACAGGCCCGGGTAGAAAATTCTGTGCCCGACGATCGTCTCCCTGAGATCGACGATCGTCGAAGGAGTCACGCCCTAGGTCACGGGCGTGACCAACCCGTGACCCGAATCTCGGTCGTTTTATTTCAATTTTTGGGCTTCCTAGTGTTCTGTCACGACCAACCGACTCCTAGGGGTCTAGCCGGAAATGGGATGTTATAGGAGGCGTGCAGACCGTCGGGATGCCATTGGCGCGTTGGTGGCATCGCCAGAATTCTTCTACAGCACAGTGGGAGGCTCAAAAACTTCAGGTGAGGGCTGGGAAACGTTCCTTTTGGTCCTCTGAGGGTGTTTAAAGGCTTGGTAAGGGAGGGGAACGGCCAAAAGCTAGTGGCGATTAATGGCCCATTATAGCTTTGCTCGGCCATGGTAGTGGGGGCTGAAACGGTTCTGTGACAGCTAGCTAATGGCTGGAAACTCCTCCTCTTCCCTAGAGGAGTTGAATCCAGCCAAAAAAGGGGAGGGGAAGGGTTGCCAAGGTGTCATGTGCCATTACTGGCTTTGAAGGCCGGGCTCAGCCATGGCCGAACTGTTCCTTTTGCAAAACCGGCGGTCCACGTGGCGCAGCTTGACCGGTCAACTTAAATTAAATAAGACTTATCAGGTCTTATTGGAGAAAACGGCCCACTCCCATACCGTACCGGTTCACCTGAACCAGCACCCAGCTAGAACCAATCCGCCAGAAATTATTCTAAGTACAATGGCGTTGAGTGAGCTCAGCTCACTCAACGCCATCCAAGCTACGACATTGAGTGAGCTCAACTCACTCAATGCCATAAGAGCTACGCCATTGAGTGAGCTCTGCTCACTCAACGCCATCACAGATACGGCGTTGAGTGAGCTTTACTCACTCAACGCCATCAGAATGGCCTCCCAGACTATGGCGTTGAGTGAGGTCAGCTCACTCAATGCCATTCGGATTATGGCGTTGAGTGAGCTCAGCTCACTCAACGCCATCCGGATTACGGCCTTTAAAACAATGGCGTTGAGTGAGCTTAGCTCACTCAACGCCGTTCCGATTATGGAATTCAGTGAGCTCTGCTAACTCAACGCCATCAAGACTACCCCAAATGGCGTTGAGTGCGGTCAGTGCACTCAATGCCGTTCAACTTATGGCGTCTAGTGCACTCAACGCACTCAACTCCATCCCGCCTGACAGATTACGGCGTTGAGCGAGCTAAGCTCACTCAACGCCATCCAGTCTACGGCTATAAGTGAGCTCAGCTCACTCAATGCCAACCTGTCGACACCAGATGGCGTTGAGTGCAGTCAGTGCACTCACCGCCATTCAACTTATGGCGTTGAGTGCACTCAATGCACTCAAGGCCATCCCGCTTATGGATTTGAGTGAGCTAAGCTCACTAAATGCCATTCCAAGGTCACGGGCGTGACGGATCGGTCACAGGCATGTCTGGCCTATGTTGAAATTTCTGAGCTCGACGATCGTCTTCCTTAGGTCGACAATCGTCGAAGGGGGTCACACCCTAGGTCACGGGAGTGACGTATCGGTCATGGGCGTGACCACCCCTTGACTCAAAATCTTGGTCGACAAACTTCGATTCCTGGGCTTCCTAGGGTTCTGTTAAGACAAAACCACTCCCAGGGGTCTAGTTGGAAATGGAATGTTACTTATTGTATAAAGCATCCCATACCACTTTATACAATAGGTATCATTGTTATATGCAATGATTATGCTATGACATGCAGTTATGCCATGATGTGAGCATGCCAGTGCAACTCACCCACTCGACTCTGTGTACACAGACCTTTAGTTCCCCCTTTCTAGAGCCAAGCCTCCCAGGATACTTCCATAGTGGCAAACGAAAGCGGTGGGTTGAGCCTCGCCCACCTCTAAACCGGTAATTGCACTACCAGTCAGACCTATCGTACGCCTCAATGCTGGTGTACAAAGCGGCTCCTGCGTACTCTTGTCGGCTAGCGCACCGGAGTATTATGGCGAAGTGCTAAACCACACTTGCCGAGTCAACGTATTGGGCTCGGTGCATCGACCCTCCAATACCGAAGACCCACCACATTATATCTTATGCACATGAAATATTAATGTATTATCCACCGAGCCAAAGCTCCCTGGACTATCCCGTCCGTCACAAGCAAAAACCGTGCCAAAGCTCGTCGGGTCAACCTGCCCATCCCAAAAATCCCTGGGCCTACAGCCCGTGTGAACAACCCTAATATCCCGAAACATCGAGGTGAGTGACAGTGAACCCCTAATTATGCTAGTTACTCTTGTAATTCAGTTTGCTTACAGTTTAGGTTAGCCCAGGACTGCCCCCGGTATACCCGGTGAAGGGTACTCAAAGGGCACTAGGAACTATGATGGTAGCTGAATCCCACCGTTCCCTTTCGCAAGGCACTTATTGTTATTGGTTATTACCCGATTACCGATACCTTTAGAATTTCTTTGGATCTAATCCTAATGTGTTTTGACCTTTCTCTCTCTCCACGCGAAAGATGATATTTGTTCGATCCGGAGCACCGCCTAGGCTTAACAACTCCACCACCTACTCTTCCCAACTTCCTTTTTCAGATCCCATGAACTATCAATCTCATCCTATATATACAATGCAAAGGCTATCACTACTTCTGCTGTTTTACGCTATGCTGACCAAACTATACTATATGATGTTCATGATGGAAGGTCCTTCAAGTTCTCACCCAAAAGCCTTAAATTATTTACTGAAGTTCTATCATGACATAATTAGCCTAAATCCAAAAAATTATAATTTTCCTAATTAATTTGATATTTAATTAATTTTCCCAAAAGATTGGTCATGGGTACTTTTGAACATGAACTACATGATTTACTCAAGTAATGGACACCCAAAAATTATAATCACTAAATAACAAAGAAATATCAGTAAATACTAAATTCCATGATTTTTCAGAAAACATTTAGCATCAAATTAATTTATCCAATATAATTCCATTAATCATATTTAAAGAAGGAAGTACCAAAATTATTCATCAGAAAATTATAGGAAAATTACAGAATCTTAATAATGTACATAAAGAACCATTGTAGAAAAATCATAATTTTCCTGGCTTACTAGACACCTAAAAAATTCAATTAAGTTTTCTTGGGAAACAATACCTAGTGAAGCAACCCCTTTAAATACACTTCCAACAATTCCATAAAAATTCACAGAGCTTTATAACATTATTAAAAGGTCCTCTGATTAAATATCATCAACTTCCAAAAAATGGTTACTTCATGATAAATTCCTAAGTAAATAATACAACTTGCTAAATTGTGAATGAACTGTCCAAAATAATAATCCTAAATTCATAATAAAATTTCCAGAGCTTTATTATAACCTTAAAACATGATTGACACAATTTCATACTAATCCAAAGTTAAAATGTTACATAATTAATTCTTCAAGGGAATCTATGATTGTGCACTTTTATAAAGGAACCTATTTGAAAGCTTATCCAAATACTATGTAACATGATTCAAAGTTTATTATGACTATAAACATAACTCTTATCATCCTCTCATGGACATTGAAGATCATTTGATCCTTCAATTATTTCTTAAGGTGTAAAGGCCTAATTTAACACACAGTGGATTAAGTGATGTGCCTAAGCACAAATACTACCAAACTCCTTCCTAGGGCATATTTTTCACCCTAGAACCACGTGGACTAAACCCTAAGTATATATAAGAACATATCATCCTATGTCCTTCACAAACCCCCATAGTTCAACCTTTACTGTTTGAACAAGGGTCGTAGGGCAACCCCACCCCAATTCATCTCAAATTCCATGAGGGGATGTTTTCACTGACCATGGGGCTCTGACCAAAATCCCAACCCATTTGGGTAAGAATTGACCATACCATGCCCCAAAAATCCCTTGCCCTAATTTTTTCCCTTAAAGGACCAAACTTAGGTCACACCAAAACATGTTAAATTAAGACCCAATTAGGTTGAAATTTTTATCAGGGTTAAATAATAACCCTGAAAATCAGCCACAAAAATTTTGGAAACTTTTGAGGTCATTTGACCCTCTAATTAAATCATACATGGATTATTAAATTTTTACAAAAACTATAGAAAGATTATATCCAAAAAATCCCATTTTTTGGATATGTTGTAGGTACAACTAAGAATGGCGCCCATACCAAATTTCAAGTCATTTGGATGGCTGGATTGATGGTGGAACTCAATTCATTCTCTGTTCAACCCTATGTATAGATCTCACCAAAATGAGTGTTGTGGTCTAACCAGGACTTCAAATTGGTTCAAATCAATTTTAAAATAATGTAGACTCATAGATATACAATTTTCATGTTAACACCTTTTCCTGAACTAGCCTCTAAGTATTTTTCATATTTAATTTAAGTTAACCCAATTTATGTGACAGAAATTAAATACCACTTAATTAATAATATCAGCTCAGCACGAATCCTAAAGCACCTTAACCGACGACATCCGGTTGTCTTCAACCTCTAGCCGACAGCTCAGATCAACACGTCCTAGGCTGATTTGCAGGCCGATTTCCTGGCAAACCATCCCCCTCCCCGGTAAGCCACCAACTGCCACCACCTCTATTGAGGTGGCGCTATCGACGGGCGGCGGCACGGCCGCTGGAGGGGAGGTTTCCAGCTAACCTGAAAACCATTTTCACGGAAAATTCATGGAAGAGCTTTGCCTGATCGGACTTTACTGAGCCCGATTCTCAACCTAAACGACTCCTAAGATCTACCAATAAGGAAAGAGGAAGGGGAGGACCTTGCTTGAGGCCTTGAGATGTGTCAATCGCTGGGAAGCCATTGGTGGTGGTGGCGACGCTCGGTTTCTGTAACGGCTCAGCTTACTTCCTCGGATCCCATCTCCTTCAAGTTTGCGTATGGAAAAGCTCTTCTTAATCCAGTAATTCTTTTAAAAAGATAAAAATGGGGGAGGGGAGGGGTTAGCTGGCGATAGACATTAATGATCCTTGAAAAGCTTTGTTGTAACAGCAAATCTCCTCCCCTGGTTACGGTTATGCCAGGGAAAGGCCTTGGCCTTCTCCTAACTGACCGGGGGAGGTGTTTTAAGCATTAAGAGTGGGCCTTTGGCCTTCCAGGCCATGCATGGCAGTTACGCACCCTCTTTCTCTTTCTCCATTAACGCGGAAATTCGAGTTTAAAGCTTCCGCCACTTGGCATTCTATCATTTGACCGTTTGTCATTGTTTAAAATGAGTCTTAATAAAGGAAACTTCCAATTAACTCATCCTGGCGCAATTCCCGAAGAGATCCGGTTCAGTCGAACTAGAAAACAGGCTGAAATTCGCCATGAATTTTCTAAGTACAATGGCGTTGAGTGAGCTCACTTGATGCCATTCAGTCTATGGCGTTGAGTGAGATCAGCTCACTCAACGCCATAATCCCTGTAAATATACCAAGTAGGATGGCGTTGAGTGCACTAAACGCACTCAATGCAATTCAGCCCGAGCAAGATGGCATTGAGTGTAGTCAACGCACTCAACGCCATCCAGCCTATGGCGTTGAGTGCACTCGACGCACTCAACGCCATCCAACCTAGGTAAGATGGCATTGAGTGCAGTCAGTGCACTCAACGCCATTCAGCCTATGGCATTGTGTGCACTCGACGCACTCAACGCCATTCAGCCCAGGTAAGATGGCGTTGAGTGCAGTCAGCACACTCAACGCCATTCAGCCTATGGCGTTGAGTGCACTCGACGCACTCAATGCCATTCAGGCCAAACAAGATGGCGTTGAGTGCAGTCAACGCACTCAACGCCATTTAGCCTATGGCGTTGAGTGCACTCGACGCACTCAACGCCTGAAAGTCACACTAGTGTCAACTACCTTCACCTATGGGGGGGATAGGTGATTTGCAGTCTTTTTGTGGATTTAAAAATTTACCTACAAAATAAAACAAAACAAGCACAACAAAGAAACACACAGGCAGTTATAGTGGTTCCCTAATTTGGGTACGTCCACTTTCCCCTTTCGACCTATCGCCCAACAAGGGACGACTCGGTCACTTCACCAACCGGATTTAAATCCAATCCTCACACTATGGAAGGAACCCTTCCACCCGAAGGAGTCACTACTCCTCCACCACGGGTTGCACCCAACCCTTATAATGAGGAAACAAAGTTCCTTTACAACAAAAGCAAAAATGGAATGTACAAAATACAAACTACGTTTGTAGCGCTTGGTGTCCCTCTTCGTTTGATGAAGTGTTCTTGAAGAAGACGAAGAGTCCACGACCTAAGCACTCTCTTGGAGAGGATCTCCCCGAGATCGGCGGCGGCAAGGATTGTAGCGGTGATGCTTTCGAGATCCAAACTTCGTAACAATGCTAGCAAGGTCTACCAACGATCTTTCTTGGATCGATCGTCTCAATCGATTCAGAAGGGGAAAGTATTCCCGTTCAACAAACTAAGAGACAAAGGATCTCAATAAGAAACGTGAGACGCGTTGCATGGCTAAGTTTTTGTCGCCAAGAGATCAAGAAGAATCCGATCAGCGGTGGCGACGAACTATCGAGCGGCGACGGCGGTGGATGGAAATCCGCGATCTGCTAGGTCAAGTCGGCGGCTCGTTCTTTTTCGTATGTATTGATATGCCGTAAGGTTCAAAATACACAAGTATTTATACTGTAGATCAACCTTTATGACCGTTGTGGGCCCAACCAGAATAAACCCTAAATCCGGTTCAAACAGCGCCTGGACATTTGGTATGGTCCAGCTAGCAGGAAGAAATCGCCTAAGGCAAATTCGGAGGGAATCATTGGTGATTCTCGACGAATCGGCGAGAATCACTTATGATTCCCGTCGATTTCTACTTAGAAGAATTCTAGCTGAACAACAAGCCATCCAGAGAGAATCGGCGAGAATCACAATCCAATCTCGACGAATCGGTGAGAATGCAAAGTCATTCTCGACGATTCGGCGAGAATCACTTAGTGATTCTCGTCGATTCTGCCTTGGTTGAATTCTAGACGACGTTGAGACAGCCGGATGCATTTGGCGAGAATCGGCGAGTGATTCTCGCCGATTCGGCGAGAATAAGTAGCGATTCCCGTCGAATCGGCGAGAATCACTTGGTGATTCTCGTCGAATATAACTTAGACGCTTTTTCGTCTTTCTTCCCGTGAGTTGGTCTTTAACCTATCCTTGCTCCTCTTCAGCTCTTGCTCTATCTCGACCCTGTGCTTGAAAGTAAGTACACTCCAATAGAGAGCACATGTAGGCCAACACACTGATCTGCTCAATGAAGGATTACGTTGCGCAGACCCGTGTATATTGACCCACTACACCCTGACATTGGTGTGTACTTAGCGTGGAATAACTGCAAGCACAACTTGATAGAAAATCATCAAATACATTATCTATTCACCTTAGCTTGTTCAGGGGCTTCTTCAAATCAGGTACATTGTGGATATAATACCCAACAATCTCCACCTATTTGAAGAAGCCTAAACCCTACAAGCTAAGATGAATGGATATATGGGAATGAAAATCATAACCGAAGAATCCAGTTGAGGGAGAAATTCATTACCATTTTCTTGAGAGCATACTTGGAGCCACCTTAGCCGAGAGGGTAATCTCCCCCTTTTCGGCTTCTGCAAATCTGGGACGTCACTTGGAGCCACATGCTCCCCCTCAGATCTTGCATCCATGCTCGAGCTTGAGTTCCTTGCTGATGCTCCCCCTTGATCCAAGAGCCTTGAGCCGCACAGTCTTCATTCTTCATAGTTCAGCATGCCGAGTTCAGTTTTGAAGAGACTGAACTTGGCCTTGTCTAGGGGCTTTGTGAAGATATCTGCAACCTGCTTATCCATGGGGACATAGTAGAGAGATATGTCTTTGTTTTCCACATGCTCCCAAATGAAGTGATAGCGCACTTCAATATGCTTCGTTCTGCTGTGCGACACAGGATTGTTCGCAATTTCTATTGCGCTCGAGGAGTCACAATACATCGGAACTTCTTTGAACTGCAAGTCATAATCTTTGATCTGATTTCTGATCCATAGAAGTTGTGCGCAACAACTGCCTGCTGAGATTTACTCAGATTCAGCTGTGGAGGTTTCGACACAATTCTGCTTCTTACTGTTCCATGAAATAAGCCTTCTTCCGAGGAATTGACACGTCCCAGAAGTGCTTTTCCTATCATCCCTGCTTCCTACAAAGTCAGCATCTGAAAAGCCTATCAGCTCGACATCATTGTTTCATGGGTACCACAAGCCAAGATTTGGTGTATCTTTAAGGTATCTAAGAATCCTCTTTGCAGCGACATAATGAGATTCCTTAGTGTTCACCTGATATCTGGCACAAAAGCATGTGGAAAACATAATATACGGTCTACTAGCAGTAAGATAGAGCAGGGATCCAATTATACTTATGTACTTGGTTTCATCAAAAGGTTTCCCTTTCTCATCCTTGTCGAGCGACACAGTGGATCCCATTGGAGTCCTCATAGAGGTTACACTCTCCATTCCGAATTTCTTGAGGAGTTCATTTGTGAACTTCGTCTGAGAGATTAAAATCCCATCCTCAGACTGTTTCACTTGAAGTCCGAAGAAATACTTCAACTCTCCCATACTACTCATTTCAAACTTCCCTTGCATAAGTTTGGAAAACTTCATGCAAAGGTTGTTATCCGTTGACCCGAATATTATGTCATCGACATAGATTTGCACCAGCAAAATCTTGCCTTTGACTCCCTAAGAAACAATGTCTTATCTATTTTTCCTCTAGAGAACTTGTTCTCAAGAAGAAAACTAGACAGAGTCTCATACCATGCTCGAGGAGCTTGTTTTAAGCCATATAATGCTTTATTAAGAAAATAAACATGATTAGGAAATATAGGATTAACAAAACCTGGGGGTTGTGCGACATATACTTCCTCTTTCAGATTTCCATTGAGGAAAGCAGATTTCACGTCCATCTGATAGACAGTGAATCTTTTGTGCGAAGCATACGCCAGGAACAATCTGATCGCCTCGGGCCTTGCCACTGGTGTAAAGGTCTGGTCGAAGTCAATCCCCTCCTCCTGTCTGTAACCTTGAGCAACCATCCTGGCCTTGTTCTTTATGATGACACCGTGTTCATCCAGTTTGTTTCTGAAGATCCACTTGGTGCCGATCATATTCTAGTTCTTTGGTCTGGGAATAAGCATCCAGACGTTGCATCTTTCAAATTGATGCAGTTCATCTTGCATGGCCAATATCCATGCCGCATCTTTGTTTGCCTCGTCGAACTTCTTTGGCTCAACCTTTGATAGGAAACTAAGGTGCAAAATCTCGTTAATTGTACCTCTTCGAGTTCTGACACCGTCGCGAGGATCTCCGATGATCTGATCTCTAGGATGATCCCTCACGTGTCGGAGCTCTAGGAGTCTGGCATCTGGAGCTCTGACGTCTTCTCGGGCTTCTCCTTCTTCCGACAGATTTTCTCCATCCTGCTCGTCAATTTCTCTAGCTGATGTCGAGGTGGAAACCTTGACGTACTTGAGAGTTGCACCTTTAGTAGTCTCATCAAGACTTAGCTCTTCAAGCCGTGCACCTTCATCTTCAAGAATGCCACTAGAAGAAGTGCTATGAAGCAAGCTTCCTTCATCAAAAACAACATTAATGGACTCTTCCACCACTAGGGTTTTCTTATTGAAACCCCTATATGCCCGACTATGGAAACTATAGCCAATGAACATACCTTCGAAGCATTTTTCACAAAATTTAGTACGCAGGTACTTCCCGTTATTGAGTACATAGCATCTGCAGCCAAAGATCCTTAAATAGGACATGGTTGGTTTCCTGCCTTTTAGTAGCTCATAAGGCGTCTTACGATGACTCTTGTTGATCAAGGCCCGGTTTTGTACATGATAAGCCATATTGACAGCCTCTGCCTAGAAGTATTCTGGGAGAGAATCGTCATTCAATATTGTCGTGCAAGCTTCAATGAGAGTTCTATTTCTACTCTCCGCAACACCATTTTGCTGAGGAGTACGCGGGGAGGAAAACTCATGAAAGATACCATGGTCTTCACAAAATTCTGTCATAGCCCCAGACTCAAATTCTGTTCCGTGGTCACTTCTGATTTTGACCACTGAGCAGTTAAGTTCATTCTGAATTTGCTTGACAAAACTCGTGAGGATGTCAAATGTATATGACTTTCATTTTAAGAAGAACACCCATGTAAACCGAGAGTGATCATCAATAATCACTAGCGTATAGGACTTGCCTCCCAAAATATGAACTTGCACTGGACCAAACAAGTCTATATGCAGAAGATAAAGACATCTGGAAGAGTCTTTGTCTGCAATGCCCTTAAAGGTAGCCCGAGTCTTTTTTCCCTTCTGGCATGCAGGACAGGGGCTATCTTTGATGCACTTAATAATGGGAGCATCCCTGACTAATTTTTTAGAAAATAACATATTAATCGTCTTGAAATTAATATGTGCCAACCTCTTGTGCCATTGCTCACAATGAGATGCACTGCCTTTTGCTACTAGGCACGCGGGGGTAGAAGAATCTAAACTAAGAAAATCTAAACAAAAGATATTTTTGCTCCTAATGCCGGTTAATACCGTCTCCGAAGAGGCACACGATATTATCAAGCATTTATCCTTGCAGAACTTAACGTCATATCCTTTATCACACAACTGACTTACACTGATCAGGTTATGATTTAACCCTTAAACATAGGCCACGTCGGTGATAGAGATTATACCGTTTGAAATCATACCGTAACCTCTGGTGACTCCTCGATCTGATCCTCCAAAGATGACTTTGGGTCCATTTTCGACTGGAGAGTAATCACGCAGTAGTCTTCTTGTCCCAGTCATATACCGGGAACATCCACTGTCCAAGTACCAGATTGGAGTTTTGGTAGCCTTTGGACATTCCTGCAAAAAAGAATTAATTTCCCTTAGGAACCCAATCGAACTTGGGTCCTAGATTCCTTATAAGCACACTCCCCCTCGGATGGTTAACTCTACGAGTGGTTGGTCTCACATTGCTAACATGAGGAGTCTTGTTATATCTCGGATTAAACCAGCAATCTACGACAAAGTGACCAACTTTTCCACAGCACCAACAGTCAAATCTGTTGTACCTTTTCCTAGGCTCCTGCTTCACCCTTGGAATGGTGGGTCCAGCCAGGGCCTTGGATCTGGAGGTGGAGCCATCATGATGACAGCAGTCACATGATTTCTTCACCTCTTGTTCCTTCAGTATAACAAGCTTGACTTTTGGTTCCTGCTTCCTATTATGTCCGCAAGAGAAGTGGCCATAATCCTCCACTTGGATTTCCTCATAAGGTACCTTAAAGATACTCTCACAATAGTTGCAGGGGAATGCCCAACCATCATACTGGCTCTTGGGCTTTTCAACCGAGGGCCGGAAGAAGTGGCCATAGGTTGACTCAAAATCATGTTCATTGCAGGGAAAGCAAGGCTTCCTGAATTCAACAAGATTGAGTGGGTCCTTTCCCTTTTCTGCAGCAGAGGCCTTCTTAGCAGCCTCATTCTTTCTCTGGTTCTTGTTTCTCCTGGATGAGACTCCAGACACCCCTACATGCCCTAAGCCAGCTCCCTTGGCCTGAGCAGAGAAAGTATTAACCAGTGGAAGAACAGTTTTTGGCATGGAGAAGCTTTTGACAATCTTCCTTTCTACCGCAAGTTTTTCTTCAGACTTGTTGATTTCTTTCTGCTTGAGATCAAGGAGCCTTAGAGACTCTGAGTGCTTAGAAGTCAGGTCTAGGTGCTCCTGTCAGAGAGAAATCAAGCTGGTGATCTCTTCCCTTAGGGAGACACCCTCAACCTTAAGGAATTTAACTTCCTTTTTCTGAGCCTTCAATCTCTTGCGACACTCCTCAAAAGTATTGAGAAGAAGCTCATACTTATCGAGGAGCTCTGCTTTACGGGCAGAAGGGTTGTCCTCGAGATCATCATATTGAGACTCAGGGTCAGAGTTAGAGTCGGAGAGGGGGGTGTGATCTTTTACCTTCCCAGTAAATGGGGGGCATTCTCCTTCTGAGTTAGAGCGACCCATTATCCCGAAGTAGGCTTCCTCATCATCACTGGTGTCTGAAGTATCAGATTCACTCAGTGTCTTTGGCTTCTTTGCGATGTAGCTTCTCTCTATCTTTTTATCTCTAGAGGACCTGTGCTCCTCTCCCTTCCCCTTCTCTCTCTTGCCTTTATGGCATTTAGCCACGACGTACCATGGCTTATTACACCCAAAGCAAATGATGTCAGCATGATGATGTTTGTTCGGTTTTGATTCATACCGATCAGAAGAGTAATTCTTCTTCTGATTTCTAGAGGAGGAGCCGTCTCTCTTTATTTGATTACTCAACTTGAGGAACTTCTTGAATTCTCAGGTGATGAGGGAGAAATCTTCTTCAGACAACTCTGAGCCAGAGGAGCATGGCTTGTAGTCTTCCTCCTCATCCTTTTTCCACGAACGGGATGAGGCCACAACCTTGCCCTTCCTGGAGTGAATGGCTTTTAGGGCCACAGTCTTTTCTTTGGCTGCGGCTTTCTCTTCTTCTTCTTCTGCTTTCCTGGTGTTTAGTTGAAGCTCATAGGACATAAGCTTCCCAAACAGTATTTGAAGATCAGTTTCTGCTAATCTACCAAACTCTCGGTTGGCGCAGATCTTCGTGTCCCATTCCTTAGTAAGGGACTTAAGGAATTTATCATTAAGTTCACCATCAGTGAACACTCTTCCATATCCCTATAGGGCATTGACTATCTTGAGGAAATTCTCGAAGGTAACTCCGATCTCTTCTTTAGGCCCTTGCCTGAAGGCCTCATATTTCTTGTTCAGGAGGGATCTCTGATCATCCCTAACTTCATTAGTGCCCTCCATTAGAATAATCAGGCAGTGCCTGATTTCCTTGGCTGTCCTGTAGTTACAGAAGTTCTGCATCATGGAGTCATCGACTGCGCTGACCAGAATGTTCTGCGCCTTCTTGTCAAGTCCGACCAGCACCATCTCGTCCTTGTCCATTTTAGAAAACTTCTTTGTCACCATTTTGGTTGGATCAATGGTGGAGGCCTTAGTGGGAATATAAGGTCCCTCCTCCACGATCATGAAGAGTCGGGGATCGACTGCTTCCATGTAGAATCTAATCCTTTCCTTCCAGATAGGAAAATTTAGCTTGGTGCACACTGGGATCTTGCCCGAGTACTTGAGTCCGTCCATAGTAGATATCTGCCTTCTTCTTGACACTAGTGGAAGGAACTTACTCAAGGTGTTAACCTTTTTGATGAGTAACCTCCCTCTGATACCACTTGAAAGTCACACTAGTGTCAACTGCCTTCACCTATGGGAGGGGGGATAGGTTATTTGCAGTCTTTTTGCCAATTTAAAAATGTACCTGCACAATAAAAAAAACAAGCACAGCACAGAAACACACAGACAGTTATAGTGGTTCCCCGATTTGGGTACATCCACTTTCCCCCTTCGACCTATCTCCCAACAAGGGATGACTCGGTCACTTCACCAACCGAATTGAAATCCAATCCTCACACTATGGAAGGAACCCTTCCACCCGAAGGAGTCATTACTCCTCCACCACGGGTTGCACCCAACCCTTACAATGAGGAAACAAAGTTCCGTTACAACAAAAGCAAAAATGGAATGTACAAAAATACAAACTACGTTTGAAGCGCTTGGTGTCCCTCTTCGTTCGATGAAGCGTTCTTGAAGAAGACGAAGAGTCCACGACCTAAGCACTCTCTTGGAGAGGATATCCGCGAGATCGGCGGCGGCAAGGATTGCGGCGGCGATGCTTTCGAGATCCAAACTTCGTAACAAAGCTAGCAAGGTCTACCAACGATCTTTCTTGGATCAATCGTCTCAATCGATTCGGAAGGGGAAAGTATTCCCGTTCAACAAACCAAGAGACAAAGGATCTCAAGAAAAAATGTGAGACGCGTTGCTTGGCTAAGTTTCTGTCGCCGAGAGATCAAGAAGAATCTGATCAGCGGCGGCGACGAACTATCGAACGGCGACGGCGGCGGAAGGAAATCCGCGATCTGCTAGGTCAAGTCGGCGGCTCATTCTTTTTTGTATGTATTGATATGCCGTAAGGTTCAAAATACACGAGTATTTATACTGTAGATCAACCTTTATGACCGTTGTGGGCCCCACTAGAAGAATCCCTTAATCCGATTAAAACAGCGCCTGAACATTTGGTCTGGTCTAGCTAGCAGGAAGCAATCGCCTAAGGCAAATTCGGCGGTAATCATTGGTGATTCTCGACGAATCGGCAAGAATCACTTATGATTCCCGTCGAATTCTCCTTAGAAGAATTCTAGCTGAACAACAAGCCATCCAGAGAGAATCGGCGAGAATCACAATCCATTCTCGACGAATCGGCGAGAATGCAAAGTCATTCTCGACGATTTGGCGAGAATCACTTAGTGATTCTCGTCGATTCTGCCTTGGCTGAATTCTAGACGGCGTTGAGACAGCCGGATGCATTCGGCGAGAATCGGCGAGTGATTCTCGCCGATTCGGCGAGAATCACTAGTGATTCCCGTCGAATCGGCGAGAATCACTTGGTGATTCTCGTCGAATATAACTTAGACGCTTTTTCGTCTTTCTTCCCGTGAGTTGGTCTTTGACCTATCCTTGCTCCTCTTCAGCTCTTGCTCTATCTCGACCCTGTGCTTGAAAGTAAGTATACTCCAATAGAGAGAGCACACGTAGGCCAACACACTGATCTGCTTAACGAAGAATTACGTTGCGCAGACCCATGTATATTGACCCACTGCACCCTGACAATTGTGTGTACTTTGCGTGGAATAACTGCAAGCACAACTTGATAGAAAATCATCAAATACATTATCTATTCACCTTAGCTTGTTTAGGGGCTTCTTCAAATCAGGTACATTGTGGATATAATACCCAACAACGCCATCCAGCCCAACTAAGATGGCGTTGAGTGCACTCAACGCCATTCAGCCTATGGCGTTGAGTGCACTCCACGCACTCAACGCCCGAGCCCAAAAACCTGTCTAAGTAGATACCTGATCTACTCATCGGCTCTTGTCGACTCACTCGACGCTTCCCAGACTTGAGTCATCTTGGCCTCTTTTTTGTTGACCCCAATGGGTCCGTAGCGATATATTAGCCTACCTTAGGGATTAGAGGTGCCATGATGGGATCATGGAACCAAGTTAAAACCTTAAATTCATGCATAGGATTATTCTTGGGGTTCTACTACTTGTAGAACGAGGTGATTTTCACCTTGAGCCTAGTTCACTTGGTCTCTTTGGGATTTCTAGGGTTTTTTCATGACCAATTCATGACAAAACCACTCCTAGGGGTCTAGTTGTCTGAGGGATTTTACAAATCCCAATATATAAACAAAAAATTTTGTCCCCGAAATTCTAGTTAGGCCTACGGGGTTTCAAGTATGAAGGTAAATTGTAACATCCTGAGAGGTTGTGAGTAATACCTAACCGAAAAGTTCCGGGTACCTTTATCACATCAAGTCCTCAGGCTCCCATGTGTGCTCTTCTCGCCCATGATTCCTCCACATGACCTTGACCAATGGAACCTTCTTGCGGTGCAAGACTCGTATCCCCTTGTCGTCAATCCGAACCGGTTCAAAGTGAACTGACCGATCAGATGCTACTGATCCATCTGTGGCCGTAATTTACTGCTCTAGGAGTAGTTGAGCCCTCCTAAGAGAGGATACATGGAACACGTCATGCAGACCTGCCAGCTCCGGTGGCAGCTCCAGCCTATACTCTAAGGGACTGATCCGTGCCAGGATTTTGTAATGGCCCATATACATTGGGCTGAGCTTCTTCTTCCGACCACGCACTCGTGAGACTCCATGCATTTGTCGGATCTTTAAGAATACCCAGTCCCCCACCATAAACTCCACCTGATGATGTCGAGCGTCATAATATTTAGTCAGTCTGCTTTGTGCCTTTAACATCTTGTTCCATATCAACCTCACCTGAGCCTCGGTGTCCTCAACAAATTCCGAGCCCAAAATCTTCGGATCATCATCCTATACCCATGACAGCGGAGTCCTGCACCTTTGTCCGTATAGGGCCTCATAAGGAGCAATATTTATGCTGGACTGGTAGATGTTATTATATAAGAGCTCGATCAGTGGTAACAGCTTCCCCTAAGGCTCTCCACAGTCCATAATGCATAGTCGCAGTAGATCTTCCAAAGTCCGATTGGTGTGTTCCATCTGCCCATCGGTCTGGGGATGAAAAGTTGTACTGAATGTCAGCCGAGTGCCCAAGTAAGTCTGCACTGATCTCCACTCCCTGAACGTAAACCGTCCATCACGATCTTATACAATCGTCCGGGGTATGCCATGATAACGGACACACTGCTCCACAAATTTTTAAACCAACACACCAACCAATTCATCCTTCCTGATAAGGATAAATCTGGCTACCTTCGTCATCCGGTCGATAATTACCCAGATCGAAACATTCCCTATCCGTGATCGGGGAAGCCCATGTATGAAGTCCATCGCGATGTCCTCGAATTACCATTATGGCACTAGGAGTGGTTGCAATAAACCTGCAGGGTTTCTGCACTCGGCCTACCAGCTGGCATGTCTCGCAGTGGGTCACGAAGTAGGTGATATCCTTCTTCATGCCTAGCAGGTACATGGTCTTCTTCAAATCCGCAGTCATCTTTGAAACTCCTGGGTGTACCGAAAACCGACTGCAGTGGGACTCCCTCATGATATCCTCCCGGACCTTGCCTCCCTCTAGTATATAAACTCGTCCTCTGAAGCATACCAAATCATCTCTCAATGTGTAATCCCCAGCAGTAACTACCTCCAAGGCCCGGAATATCGGCTCCAGCTTTGTATCTTGCCTCTGCCCATCCCTTACTCGGTCTCAAATGTCATCAGTAGCGCTCATCGCGAATAAATACTTCTCATAAAGCTCGGGGTCATCAAACGACACCACCGTGATGTGTATATCCTCTAATCTCTATACCAGCTCCATGGACATAATCTGTGGCTCCGCTGCGGAGGTGGAGGCTCTCCGACTCAGCGTATAGGCTACTATGTTCGCCTTCCCTGGGTGGTAATGCATCTCGTACTGGTAATCTGCTAGAAATTCCACCCATCGCCTCTGAAAGTCCACCTAGTGCCAACTAGCTTCACCTATGGGGGGGGGGGAATAGGTGTCTTGTAGCGTTTTTGCGGAATTAAAGTTTTACCTGCACAAGTAAATCAAACAACGCAACACAGAAAATACCCAAGGAATTTATAGTGGTTCCCCGATTTGGGTACGTCCACTTTCCCCCTTCGACCTATCTCCCAACCAGGGACGACTCGGTCACTTCACCAACAGGATTGAAATCCAATCCTTGCACTAACGGAAGGAACCCTTCCACACGTAGGAGTCACCACTCCCACAACACGGGTTGCACCCAACCCTTACAACTAGGAACCAACCGTTCCTTTACAATGAAAAAGGAAATAGAATGTATAAGAAATACAAACAACTTGTGGAGATCAAGGTGTCTCTCTTCGTTAGACGACGTGTTCTTGACGTCGACGAAGAGTCCACGACCGTAGATCTCTCTTGGAAAGGATCTCCTCTAGATCGACGGCTTCAATGAAGGAGGCAGTGATGCTATGTAGATCCAATCTTCTTAGCTAAGCCGGCAAGGTCTACCAACGGTCGATATTGGATCAATCGTCTCAATTGATTCGGATTGGGATAGTTTTCCCGATCTACAAATCAAGAGACAAGGGTTCTCAAGAAGAACACGCGAGACGCGTTGCGAGGGAGAGCTTCTGTCGCCAGGAGATGAGGAGGAAACCTCAATCAGTGGTGGCGACCACCTAGCACGAGCGGCGCAACAGTCGGACGGAGCTCCATGACCTAGGTTTTGACGGCCGCTCGTTCTTTTCTTCGCTTCTTTTTTCGTTGTCTTACTGTTCAAAAATACCTGTGTATTTATTCATTAGGTCATCAAGATGACCGTTGTGTGCCCCACCAAAGAGAAGCCCTAAGACCGGTTCGAAATACCGTAGGTAACATGGACCGGTCCAGAAAGAATCGGAAAATTGCCCAAGTTAAATTCGGCGAGAATCATTGTTGATTCTTGACGAATCGGCTAGAATCACCTACGATTCTCGTCGAAATCTACTTAGCCGAATTCTGGCTGCACTGATATAGAAGCCGGGGAGAATCGGCGGGAATCACACTTGATTCTCGATGATTCTGCCTTAGAGAAATTTCTAGCGCGTCGAGACAGCCGGCTCCAACCGGCGAGAATCAGCCAGTGATTCTCGACGTCTCGGCGAGAATCATTAGTGATTCTCGCCGAATCGGCGAGAATGACTTAGTGATTCTCGTCGATTCTTACTTAGACAATTTTTCCTCTTTCTTTCCGAGAGCTGGTCTTTGGCCCATCCTTGCTCCTTGTCTGCTCTTGCTCTATCATAGCCCTGTACTTGAAATTAAGTACACTCCAATAGAGAGAGTACACGTAGGCCAACACACTGATCTGCTCAACGAGGGATTACGTCGCACAGACCCATGTATATTGACCCACTGCACCCTGACATTGGTGTGTACTTAGCGTGGAATAACTGCAAGCACAACTAGAAGATTTCATCAAATACAATGTGAATTCATCTTGGCTAGACAGGTGGCTTCATCAAATCCAGGTAATTGTGGATACAGTGCCCAACAATATTCCCCTATTTGACGAAGCCAAAATCCTAGTAGCTAAGATGAATTTCAACAACCAAGATAATAAGTGCATTAAACTAAGAGAACGATAATGAGAGCAATCAGACTAATATGAGAGCCAATCAACAAATCACATACATATATATATATAGATATCCACATTAAATGTTCACAATTTTACATGATAGTGAAAATCAAAACGTAAGGAAAGCACTAGCTAACACCCTAGAGTTCTTTATCCTTAGAAATCTCTTCTTTAAGCTGCTGAGCCAAGAACTTTCTGCTTTGCCGCTCAAAATATTCTTTGGGCTTTGGATAGTATCTCGGAGGGGGTGCTTTGTTTGCCACCGTATTGGTCCTGACGAATAAGTTTCTGTTGGCTTCATACATTTTGTGCCGCTCCTACTCGTATTGACTATACACATCATTCCTTTTAACTTGCCCCCCTTGGTGTAGAGCAAAGGTGTCCAATATGATACTTTTTGAGACTGGGCTCCACCTTTCATTACGCACTTCATCTTCCTTCAGTCTGATCTTCTTTTCTGTTGGTGTTTCCTTTGAAGTTCCTTCTTGGATTTGCCTTTTGCCTTTAGCTTTTATGAGTGCTTCCTGATCAAACCAGCTTCTTCGTTCAGCCCTTGCAGCAGCCTTCTTTGACTCGGCTTCACTCAGTGGTACTTCTTCAGTCCTTATTTCTTCCTCAGCAGCATCAGCTAAGCCCTCATCCTCTAGCGGGGCAATAGGGACATGTATGCCCGATGCCTGCCGTACGAGCCAGTGGGCCGTTTGAAACACATACCTATTAGAATGAGCGAAGTTTTCGATTATCAATTGTTGAAGCCCCGCCAACTTAGCTTTATACTCCTCCTCCCCCTTTTTGGCTTCGGCGGCTATAGAGTTTGCATAAGAATGCAGGGATTTATCAACGTGCTTCACAGTTTTACCAAATTCATCCAGCAGTGTCTTCTGATTTTCGTTCAACGTCACCATGTTGGCATTAAACTTTTGGATGTTATCTGCCACAACATGTGTATTATTATTGACCACTGCCAGGTCATCAATGTTCTTTTTCAGTCCTTTCATTAGAAGAGAGACTACTATGACTGCCTCTGTATATTTTTCTTCAAATTTCTTCTCCATCTCATCTAGCTTATGATTGATTTGTACTACATTCTTGAGCATGAGATCCTCAAATTTCTTCATTCTCTTCAGCACTTTGTTTTGGGCTTTCTCAAACTTATCTTTAAGCTAATCCAGCATCCCTTGGACAATGTTTACCGTATGATTTGCTAAACTTGCTTGAAGTGGAGGAACCTTAGGCACGCCCTGGTCTATCTCCTCAGCGGAGGCACTGGGTGAGCTGGACACTAGAATAGATTCCACGGGGGGAATACCGGCATCCACTGTAGGATGTTCCGGATTGTTCACAGAGGGTTGCTGGGAGGGCTCCCCCTCCATTCTTGCATCCAATCTCTCAGGAGCTTGTTCCTCAAATGGAACATCAGCATCCTCCCGAGAATCCACCCCTTCCTCCCTCTCAGGTACTGCTTCCACCTCCTCAATTTCCATGTTCTCAGTCTTATCGGCCATATAATTCATATCTTCCTCTTCTTCCTCTTCCTCCTCCTCATCAGCCACTTCATCTTCCACCACCTCCTCACTATCTTCTTGCACAGTCTCAACCGCATCTCTAGCTATCTGAGAGATGTCAGATATGATATTATCAGAAGTGGGTAGAGGCTCCCCCTCAGTTCCTGCAGTCAGTGCTTCAGGAACTTCACTGGGAAATGCCACAGAATGTGCAGGAGCACTGGTGTCCTCAACTGGAGAAGCTTCTTGGTCTATGTCCACGGCAACCTGCCCTATTCGATGCTCCCACCGGTCGAATATGCTTGAGTCCATCTTTTTCAAATAGTGCAGGGGCACTCCTTTGCTCATGTCAAATTTATCTCCGTCCAGCTGATTAAGATAGAGACTTATTATTCTACCAAAGCTTGGGGATCAGAGAGTGTCTTTAATTTTCTCAAAGAGCATGGCTCCCTAGTTAAACCTTTTTCTGCAGACAATCGCCACCAGAGTCTTGAACATATCCCCTGAGATATGGTCGTGTGATACAGGTTTGCAAATTAGAACCTTCCCAATGATGTCTGACAGCAGTTTCCCCTCCTCGTTCATGTCTTTTCTCTTTATTGACCTTGTCCCCCTGGACAGTCCATAGAATGATAGGGTCCTTGTTCTATCATGTTCCTCTAGGTAATCTTCTTGCTCAGAACTGGATAGCTGCAGGCATTGGGTCAGCTTCCTTGCAGACATCTTAATCTTTGTCCCAGCAACCTTACTCTTGATGTATGTGTCTTCATTTCGGAGTTTGGCTGTCGCGAAGAACTCCAAGACTTCCTTGTCCAGGATTTTGCAAGGGTGCTCTAGTACGAAAGTGATTCCCGCTTCCTCAAGCATAATGATGATATTTCTGAATTCATCTGAGGCATGGGAGAACCCGGTTCGCACCAACTCGCATTCGGTGACCAGGCCGGCAGTAGTCCTTGGAGCCATTGCAAACCTAGGGAGGGATTTCCCAAGTCTAAGTCTACTCCAAAACCACGAGAGTGAATACCAAAGCTACACTAAGCTTAAATCACTATAATGGACAAGAGAAGGTTACCTAATGCGGAGAGGAAGAGGGAGTTCCGGCTGCTTCACCAGGGAGACGACGGACCACCCGAAGAAACTCGCGACAATGATCCGCGGCGAAGCCTGGACGAACACCCTAGATACGAGCGGGAAGGCCTATGGGATTCGGAGTTTGGTCAAAACCGGCTCACGAAGATGGAAATCGCCGAGAGGAGAGGATCAGTGGATTCCTGCGGGGAGGTCTCGGCGAATATCGGAAGTCGAAGAGTCGGCGGGAATTAGAATAGCGGAAGGTTTGATTGTTGGGTATATATATATATGTAGACCGGGTTTATCTATGTATAACTTCAGTTCGACGGGAATGACTTTAGTTCGACGGAAATCGCCGGGATTCCTAATTTACATCTTTGTCAAGGGTTGGAAAGGATTCAAAATGATTGTTTCTTAATCCAAGTATGTTTCAACACACCACACGGCTTAGGAGGCACATCAACTTTGGTTTACCTAACCCAATAACAGTGGATAGCAAATTTCATAAGTTATTTCTAGCTCGATAAAAGCAAGATCCTTGATGACAGTTATCATTCTCAGTGATTCCCAATGACGTATCTTCTCAATTTTCCGAGGGCGAACTTGTACCTGATGATGTCAGACTAATCTTTACTAATGGAACTAAAGGTTATCTCACAATTTTACTCCTTCCCTAGGTGAAGGAGCACATGTGAAGAATTCTCCATATGACCATTTACTTTCAAAAAGTGGAATTTATTACTTAGTGAGGATATGTAAACATACATATATATATATATATGGAACTATTTATGCATTATGGCTCAAACATTTAGGCTAATTGCAATTACCTGTGATAACAGGATGTATCATTTAGATCATCAACACAAGGCACATCAGGAGGTCAACTGACATGTGCCTGTGTTGATTGAACTGCTGCTATTCCATATACTTTTACACGTCAATCTTGGAGCATCTCCTGTCAGGTTCCCATCAGGTTTACGGGAACCTAGACTACCCTGCAAGAAAGAGTTATCTTTCCTTAGGAACCCAATAAGTATTAGGTCCTAGGTTCTTGTCAGCATAACAATTTGAATGCCTTCCCACAGGAATTCTGGTGGGAGGGCTAACTTTGCCTCGAGGATGTGGATATGCCCTTGCCCTTGACACAGAGGGATTGTGCCAACAATCTATGGCAAAGTGACCCACCTTGCCACAGCACCAACACTCGTGAATGTTGTATCGCCGTTTATGACCTGATCTGTTGACTGAGGTAGTCATGATCTTAGGTCTAAACGGGATAAAGTCGGTTCTGCTCACAAAATTGCCTTTTCCACCGTGACAGATGGGAGGGTGGAAAGAATGCATGTGGTGAGTGTCAAGTGGCCTTGGAGGTGGTGCCTTCCTTTCAGTCAGCACGCTTCCAGAGGCCCCATGGGTACTTACCACATGTTTTCTGACCCCCCTTTCCTGTGTCCTAGGGTGGAAACTATTGTAGTGAGAGCTGGTTCCGGTAGATTCATGATGAGTTGGGGCTGAGGCAGAGAATACAAAGGGCTCAGGATGAGCCTTGAGTATTCTCTCCGGGGTAGCCATGACAGCTCTGGCACTGTGGGTATTTCCACATGAGGGCTGATCATTCTTGCAGTGACCATGGTTGTTCCTATGGTCATACCTGAATGCATGATGTGTGCCCTTCCTGCTCGGGGTGGGGGGTCTGTACACAGTTTCCCCATTTCTCCATGAATTAACAATTTGGGAGATCCACCCATTTTCTGCTTTTCTTTTGATAGCATCTATCTTGGAAAAGTTAGAAACAATCCTCTTCTCGGTCTCTAGACGACTCTCTAGATCCGAGATCTTTGAGTCCTTTACCTTGATGGATTCCAATTGGAGATTCATCAAGGTCTTCAGCTGAGCAATCTCCTTAGCTTGCTCCTCCACAAGTAAGTTGCTCTTCTGAAGGGCACTCTCAAGGGAATCAGGATTTTCAATCTTTTGATTGAAGCTATCCATATCCCTTGCATCTCTGGAAGGACTACCCTCTGAATTATTCCTATCTTCAGGAACTTCAAGAGGAGGGGGGCCTGAGGAAGAAGTTACCTGCTCCTGGCTTTGATGTTCAGGGTTACCGTTAATATCGGCAGAGATTGTTGATTCAGCTTCATCAGAACTGCTTTCCTCAACTTCTTCTTCAGTCTCTGACAAGGACAAAGGAGCCCTGATACTGAGAAATTGGTCATCACTTTCTTCTTCAGAAATGCTGACCCCCATATATGCCTCATCCTCTTGCTGGCGACTTATCCCTGTTCTGTCTGATCCCTCCATGAGGTCTGATACAGTTTGCCACAAGGACTTGGTCGTCCTACACTTTTCAAGTCTTGACCGGGAAGGTCCAATCCAGACATCCAGGATGATTTTATGAATCATTTTATCCAAGTTGAATAGAGAGAATTCAATCTCAGACATTTCGGTAGTCTCCTTGGGGATCTGCATATCCTTTCCAGAGCAGGAGGCCTTCATGGAAATGAATGGACCCTCTTCCAAGATGATTGATGTGCGAGGGTCGATGGCCTTCAAATAAAAAGATACCCTCATCTTCCAGATGGGATAATAGTCCTTTGTGCACGCGGGGAGTCTAAGAGGAGAGATATCATATTCCAGCTCCATTCTGGTTGACACCGGTGGTAGGATTTTCCTCAAGGTGTGAACCTTTTTGACGAGTAACCTCCCTCTGATACCACTTGAAAGTCCACCTAGTGCCAACTAGCTTCACCTATGGGGGGGGGGGGGGGAATAGGTGTCTTGTAGCGTTTTTGCGGAATTAAAGTTTTACCTGCACAAGTAAATCAAACAACACAGCACAGAAAATACCCAAGCAATTTATAGTGGTTCCCCGATTTGGGTACGTCCACTTTCCCCCTTCGACCTATCTCCCAACCAGGGACGACTCGGTCACTTCACCAACAGGATTGAAATCCAATCCTTGCACTAACGGAAGGAACCCTTCCACACGTAGGAGTCACCACTCCCACAACACGGGTTGCACCCAACCCTTACAACTAGGAACCAACCGTTCCTTTACAATGAAAAAGGAAATAGAATGTATAAGAAATACAAACAACTTGTGGAGATCAAGGTGTCTCTCTTCGTTAGACGACGTGTTCTTGACGTCGATGAAGAGTCCACGACCGTAGATCTCTCTTGGAAAGGATCTCCTCTAGATCGATGGCTTCAATGAAGGAGGCAGTGATGCTACGTAGATCCAATCTTCTTAGTTAAGCCGGCAGGGTCTACCAACGGTCGATCTTGGATCAATCGTCTCAATTGATTCGGATTGGGATAGTTTTCCCGATCTACAAATCAAGAGACAAGGTTTCTCAATAAGGACACGCGAGACGCGTTGCGAGGGAGAGCTTCTGTCGCCGGAAGATGAGGAGGAAACCTCAATTAGCGGTGGCGACCACCTAGCACGAGGAGCGCAACAGTCGGACGGAGCTCCGCGACCTAGGTTTTGACGGCCGCTCGTTCTTTTCTTCTCTTCTTTTTTCGTTGTCTTACTGTTCAAAAATACCTGTGTATTTATACATTAGGTCATCAAGATGACCGTTGTGTGGCCCACTAAAGAGAAGCCCTAAGACCGGTTCGAAATACCGCAGGTAACATGGACCGGTCCAGAAAGAATCGAAAAATTGCCCAAGTCAAATTCGGCGAGAATCATTGGTGATTCTCGACGAATCGGCGAGAATCACCTACGATTTTCGCCGAAATCTACTTAGCCGAATTTTGGCTGCACTGATATAGAAGCCGGGGAGAATCAGAGGGAATCACACTTGATTCTCGACGATTCTGCCTTAGAGAAATTTCTAGCGCGTCGAGACAGCCGGCTCCAACCGGCGAGAATCAGCCAGTGATTCTCGACGACTCGGCGAGAATCATTAGTGATTCTCGCTGAATCGGCGAGAATCACTTAGTGATTCTCGTCGATTCTTACTTAGACAATTTTTCCTCTTTCTTTCCGAGAGCTGGTCTTTGGCCCATCCTTGCTCCTTGTCTTCTCTTGCTCTATCATAGCCCTGTACTTGAAATTAAGTACACTCCAATAGAGAGAGTACACGTAGGCCAACACACTGATCTGCTCAACGAGGGATTACGTCGCACAGGCCCGTGTATATTGACCCACTGCACCCTGACATTGGTGTGTACTTAGCGTGGAATAACTGCAAGCACAACTAGAAGATTTCATCAAATACAATGTGAATTCATCTTGGCTAGATAGGTGGCTTCCTCAAATCCAGGTAATTGTGGATACAGTACCCAACAGCCTCTGCCTGATATTCAGCTCCTTCTGCGTGTCCGCATACTTAAAATTTTTGTGATTAGAGTATATGTCGCAGTGGACACTCTACAGATAATGACGCCAGACTTTCAGAGCAAATACGACTGTCCCCATCTCTAAGTCATGAACAAGGTTGTTTTGCTCATGATTCTTTAGCTTCCGTGAAGCGTATGCTATCACGTGACCATTCTGCATAAGCACCACTCCCATGCCCTGGTAGAAAGCTTCGGTATAGACTTGGAATCCTTCTTTCACTAAAGGAAGGGCAAGAATAGGAGCCGAGGTGAGTCGATCCTTCAGCTCCTAGAAAGCCGCCTCGTACTTCGGGGTCAAGATAAAGGGCACATCTTTCTTTGTCAGGGACGTGAGTGGAAGGGCAATACGAGAAAATCCCTCCACGAACTTCAGGTAATAACCTGCAAGTCCTAGAAAATTTTGCACGTCTGTGGCTGCCTTTAGCTGCGGCCAATGCCGAATTGCCTGAATCTTGGCCGGGTCCACTGCCAACCCAGCTCCACTGATGATATGTCCTAGGAAAGGCACCTCCTTAAACCATAACTGGCATTTGCTGAACTTCACATATAGTTGGTGCTCCCGCAGACTCTCTAGGATCAACGTCAGATATCGAGTGTGCTCCTCCTCTGTCCTCTAGTAGATGAGGTTGTCATCAATAAACACAATGACAAACACATCCAGATATTCCTCGAACACCCGGTTCATGAGGCTCATGAACGTCGACGGTGCATTCGTGAGCCCGAAGGGCATCACTGTAAACTCGAACATCCCATATCTTCTACTGAAGGCAGTTTTCGGAATGTCCTCCTCATTGATCAGCAACTGGTAGTAGCCCGACCTCAAATCCAATTTTGAAAATAAATGCGTCCCCTCTAGCAGATCAAACAGCTCATCTATCCTTGGCAATGGATAGGTATTCTTGACTGTCAGTCGGTTAAGTGCTCGGTATTTGATGCACAATCTAAGTGTCCCGTCCTTCTTCTTGACAAATAAAACAGTTGCTCCCCATGGTAAAGTGCTCGGGCGGACAAATCCGGCTTCTACTAGCTCCTGTAGCTGGCTTTGAAACTCTGTCAACTCCTTCGGGGCCATCCGGTAAGGGGCTCTAGATGCAGGCTTAGCCCCTAGGCACCAGCTATATCCAAAAATCCTGCTCCCGGTGAGGGGGTAGCCCTGGAAGCTTCTCTAGGAATACGTAAGCAAAATCCCGCACCACTGGGATATTAGATATGGAATCCTTGGCCTCAGCCATTTCAAACAGCACTTCATAGACTTCCTCCCCCTGCAAGTGGGCCTTGACGGCCTGCACGGATGACAACAAGAGAGGGGGAATAGGTCTGATACCTTCGATGATGATGTGGGAATCCGCATACCTCACGGTGATCCTCTTTTATAGGCAGTCGATCTAGGCATGGTTCAAATACAACTATATCATGCCCAGGATAGGGTCGTAAGCTGGCATCGTTAGGATAGTTGTTGGTGCTTCGAACGCCTTCCCGCCGATCTCCGCCTCCATGTTGCAGTGGGCAGAGGTGAACAACTCCGATCCGTCGGGTAGTTGTATCCTCATCATCAAGCCTGTAAATCTCTCCACGCCTTCCAACCCTTCAATAAAAGCCTCCAACACGAACGAGTGCAAAGCACCCGTATCGAACAGTGTATATGCGGGCCCTCCGCTGATGAAAACTATTCCTGGGGTAGTTAAATGTCTTAGAAATCTAGTTATGTTTTCTTTTCTAGTTTGTAAATTCTATACCCATGAATCTAAATATTTAGAAAAGAAAAATTGACATTTACTGGCATACCTGTGATCACTTGCTCCGTGTTCCGTGGTTGAGTCAGATCCAGTGAATACACCTGCTCCCTCTCCTGCCTGTGGTCTCCACCCTGGTGTCCACGTCCTCAGCCTCCAAAATACTGAGCAGGAAGGGCAGCCGATTGTGCTGGTAGGGTTGCCCCCCTCATGGGGCAGTTTCTCAGCTCACTCAATGCCATAATCCTAGAAAATATTCCAAGTAGGATGGCGTTGAGTGCACTCAACACACTTAATGCCATTCAGCCCGAGAAGGATGGTATTGAGTGCAGTCAACGAACTCAACGCCATCCAGCCTATGGCGTTGAGTGCACTAGACGCACTCAATGCCATCAAGCCCAGGTAAGATTGCGTTGAGTGCAGTCAGAGCACTCAACGCCATTCATCCTATGGCATTGAGTGCACTTGACGCACTCAACGTCATTCAGCCCAAGTAAGATGGTATTGAGTGCAGTCAGCGCACTCAATGTCATTCAACCTATGGCGTTGAGTACACTCGACACACTCAACGCCATTCAGCCCAAGCAAGATGGCGTTGAGTGCAGTCAACGCACTCAATGCCATTCATCCTATGCCATTGAGTGCACTCGATGCAATCAACGCCATCCATCCCAAGTAAGATGGCATTGAGTGTACTCAAGGCACTCAACGCCATTCAGCCTATGGCGTTGAGTGCACTCCACGCACTCAACGCCCGAGCCAAAAAACCTATCTAAGTAGATACCTCATCTACTCGTCGAGTCTTGTCGACTCACTCGACGCTTCCTGTACTTGAGTCATCTTGGCCTCTTTTTCATTGACCCCAATGGGTCCATAACGACATATTGGCCTCCCTTAGGGATTAGA
The DNA here is from genome assembly GCA_039513925.1 of Platanthera zijinensis. Taxonomy (NCBI): domain Eukaryota; kingdom Viridiplantae; phylum Streptophyta; class Magnoliopsida; order Asparagales; family Orchidaceae; genus Platanthera; species Platanthera zijinensis. The sequence goes on from CM077092.1 coordinate 119,813,779, forward strand.
GGTACCATGATGGGATCATGGAACCAAGTTAAAACCCTAAAGTCATGCCTAGGATTGTTCTTGGGATTCTACTACTTATAGACCGAGGTGATCTTCACCTTAAGCCTTGTTCACTTGGTCTTTTTGGGCTTTCTAGGGTTTTGTCATGACCTAGTCATGACAAAACCACTCATAGGGGTCTAGTTTTCTTAGGGATGTTACATATGTTGTAAGCTCTTGGAGCCGAGTTTGGATAAGTTTGCCTTTTCTAACACATTGTTAGAATGGTGTGCGGGACAGTGGATGGACCCATTCCTTGGGGAACAACTATAAACACATGTGTGTTGTTGTGTATTCTTGAAAGCTAACTTAATATTAAGTCAGAACACGCCAGAAATTAAAGATAGTAATAAAAGACACAAAAACCAATTCACCACCACCCCCCCCCCCCTCTTAAACTTTAACTACTCTTAAAATCAAAGACCTTCACTCAGGTTTGATAATATCAAATCCCAAGCTGTATTTGACCATAAACTTTTGGGTATAATGTGCATGTTTATAGGTGTGAAGATTTTTAGGATCGACGAGTTTTTGCACTATCATAGGACATAACTACTATTACTAGCGATAGCTTTGATATGGAAACATCAGCGATCCATGGACTGGTATTATGCCGATGCGTTGTGAAAGAAAAGAGATAGATACTACTCTAGAGGGGGGTGAATAGAGTAATCAAAAATTGCAATAGCAAAGTTGACTGTCTACTCAACTCCCTTGGAGTTAATTGCGGAATGAAGGTTATAGATATTTGAGATGAAACCCTAAAGCCTAACACAATTGTTGTGCACAAAAGGCAGCCAACTGTAATTACAGTTAAGGCTTGGAATCCTAAACAGCAACTAGCAATCCTAGTTAAAATCTAATCACAGCCAATCAGCACAGAGAATTAATAAAACAATCCAGACGACACAAGGAATTTATAGTGGTTCCCCAAACAACTTGGGTACGTCCACTATTCTACCAACAAGGTAGGAATCCACTCAGGTTTTTGATCAGGTGCCCTGCCACCAACAAGATCTGCTTCAGGTAGATCCAGAAACCCTTTAGACTTTTGATCAGGTGTCTAAAAACCAACACAGGTTTTTGATCAGGTGCCCTGCCACCAAGGTATACTTTTGAAGGGAGTAATAACCCTTTACAGGAGGGGGAAAGGAGGTTAAAATGTCTTCTCTATTTTACAATAGATTAGAGAAGCAAAAGAACTTGCACTGACCTAGAAAGCTCTAAAGAGTCAAGGCTCCCCCTAGCTAAAAGAATGTCCAGGTGAAGTCTTGCTTCAGTGCAGAAACACTTCAGAAAATCTGAAGGAAAAAAGCTACAAGAAGTTAAAGAATATGAATTGAAAATTCTTCTTCAGGCAGCTATCTTCTTCTTCTTCTTCTTCAAAAAGCTCTGAGTGAAAATCTTCCTGTAAGCAGGAGAACTCAGTTGAAGAAGAGTGAAGAGCTAGAACTTCTTCTCAGTTAGATGTGAACGAGCTGAGAGCAGTTGAAAACTATAAGTTCTAAGCTTGAATGCAGCTGATAGCTCTTGAACTCCTTTTTCCTGAATGAACTGGTTTTTGGCTATGTGAACTAGCTTATTTCTTTCTTCAAAGATTTCTTTATATAGCAGCAGCAGCAATGGCTCTTATTTGAGTTTGAATCTTGTCTTCTACTGAAATCTGCAAGTTGGGCTGCAAAAAGCATAAAGCAAAACAAATACTGCAGACAGATATCCTATAAGAGGATAAAGCTTTCTAAGAAGCTGCAAATAACTCTGATGAAATAATACTAGAGAAAGTCACATCAGAAGAGACTCTTTACAGCCAGAAAAGACTTTCTGAGTCTAACGGCTATAAAGGACAGCCGGGCAGATAAAGCAGAAATCATATCTCAGCTAATAAGACAAACAACTTTGTTAGAAAAAGATTAGCTCATGCATAAGGAATGGAGCATATATTGCATGGAAATAATATCATAAATCTATTCAAACAATCTTTTATAAAATATGCCAAAATAAATATGAAATAAATCACATCATAAAAGATGACAAAATTACTCAAGAGATACAGAAAAACGTCGAACGACCTTCGGAGATCGTCGACCTAAGCACAGAGATCGTCGACCTATCAGACAGATAGTCGAACGATACAGATAGTCGAACTATCAAAGAAGATAGTCGAACTACCTCAGCAGATAGTCGACCTATCAGAACAGATAGTCGAGCTATCAGATAGTCGAACTACCAAAGCAAAACAGATAGTCGACCTATCAAACAGATAGTCGAGCTATCAGATAGTCGAACTATCCAAGCAGATAGTTGAACTATCAAGAAGGGCAGATAGTCGACCTATCAACAGATAGTCGAACTATCAAAGAAAGTAGATAGTCGACCTATCAACAGATAGTCGAACTATCAGATAGTTGAACTATCTAAGCAGATAGTTGAACTATCAAGAAGAGCAGATAGTCGACCTATCAACAGATAGTCGAACTATCAAAGAGAACAGATAGTCGACCTATCAAACAGATAGTCGAACTATCAAAGAAGAACAGATAGTCGACCTATCAAGCAGATAGTCGAGCTATCAGGAAGACGATCGTCGATCGGCTGATCGACGATAGTCGAGCGACGTTCGACCATAGTCGAGCGACGTTCGACCATAGTCGAACCAGAAATTACTTAGCCAGATTTTCATCTGGACAGGAAATTCTACACAACTAGAGAATCTATCCTATCAACTAACCTTTGACCATAGATAAATCTTGGGTCAAGAAACTAAAAGAGAAGACTGAACTCAAATCAAAACCTAGGGTACCAACAATCTCCCCCTATTTGAGTTAAGTCTCTCAACAATTAAAACACACAAAACAAATTACAGAAAGTAAATAAAATGCATGAAAAGAAATAACTAAGCAGATAACATCAATCAAACAGATAAGCAATTAACTGTCAATCAATGAAATTTTAAGATGCTTCCGAGTTAGGTTTAGAATCAGAAGAACTAGGAACAAAATTAATCTTTCTAGAGGGATCTAGAGCATCTTTTCTCGACACTGAATCAGGTCTTGTTCTCCAATGATTTTTAATTCTGACGCTCTTGGGACAACTGCCTCAGGATGCTTTTCCATGTATTTTGAAGGATCAAATACCTCAGGTCTAACCTGGAATTTATCGAGCTCCTTCATTCTGAATTTTGACATCGTGGTCAATCCTGCAGTGTCTTTTCCTTCTGCTTTAGCTTTCTTAATTTCAGCTGCTCCAACAAGTTCAAGAAAACGAGCCATCCTAAAATTAGGATCAAGCTCTAGGCTTTCATACACATTCTCAGAAGATGTATAAACTGGCTCTTTATCCTGAATAACTAGATAAGAAGGAGGAGCAGACTTAGCAAATATCTTGCTAGATTTTTTCAGAGAAAATAATTTGCTTACCTTTTGAAACATCCTTCACAGAATGATCTGGCTTAGGAGAGGTTGAGCTTTTGAGTTCTTTAGAAGGAGGAGGAGAAAATGTTGGTCTTTGATACACCACCTCCTTTACTTGTTCCTTAACAGCATCAAGTCTTTGATAGCCAGTTTGAGTTTTACCTTGGTATCCTTGAGAACTTCTCCTTTGTGCTGACTGAGATGGATTGAACCTTTCAGACTAAGCAGCAGGGTTTGCAGATAAGTTTCCTGAGGCTCCTGCACTGGGAGGTGGAGGAGGAGGACCTCTAGGTGTCCATCTTGTGGACAGGACTGTCATACCTCTTTGACTTCTTCCTTTGCTTCTGCTGATTTTTAGAGAAAGCCATCCAGTGCTGGAAATCTTTTGATTTAGGATCAATTCCTTTCAGGATATAGTATGGAGTATCATTATCTGGATTTGGAGGAGGAGGAGCCACAACTTTCCTTTTCTTTTTAGCAGATCTTTTTCTTTTAGACTCATCAGATTCATCAGAATCAATTTCATCCTCAGAATTAGAAGAAATGGGCAGATCATATGGATCAATTGCTTCTTGCACAGCTCTTTCCTTTTCCTTTAGGGCAGCTTTTTCTAATTCTTCTTCCATGGCATCCTGTGCCAGGAGAGTATCTAAATCCAATCCAGGGGAATCATCCCATACAGTAGACTTTTCAATTTGAGCATCTGCAGCCTTTTCTTGTTGATCAGAAACTATCATGGTGACCAGTTCTACTTGCACTGCTAGCTGAGCAACCTCAGAAAATTGAACACCTGGTTCTGGTTGAACTTCTGGAGCCGGTTGGAGATCAGGCTCTTGAACATCTAGTACTTCTTCCATTCTATCTGTAGTATTATGAATAAAATTTTGCTAAATGACATCGAATCATCCCTTCCAGGTATTCCCAAACAAGCATATCAGTTATCAAGTCTAAAAAGTAAGTAAAAGGGATACCTTCAGAATTGTCCTTTGCGTGTCCTAACTCCCATAATTCATCTAGAAAGGAAGTGATAACTCCTTCTAGGTACAGGGCGACCAGGGGAGTAGAACATTCTTCCAAGCACACTTTGACAATGAATTCAGACTTCAATAAGGCATCAGAAATTTCTTTTTCAGACAAACTTTGAGGAGCTGATTCTTCTATTTCTATCTCTGCCACTACAGGAGGATCTTATGGAGGGGAGGCCAAAGGCAGCTCAGAGACATCTTCATTAAGCATCTCCCACTGCCTGATTTCAGTAGATACTGAAACCAGGCTCCTAGAGGAAGAGGGCTCAGCAGACTTTGAGAGTGCCCGGATGGCAGCAGTCAAAGAAGAGATGGATGAAGCAAGGGGAGCAATTGCCTCTTCAATCATGATTTTGATTGAGGGGGTAATTAACTCCAAAATGCTAGAGATGAATGCTGGAGTGATTTCAAAGGATGATGATGATGGGGGAATCTCAGAGGAGGGATGATCAACAGGAATGGTGTATTCTTGATGATCTGGAGAGTGAACTGGAGATGGAGAGTGAACTGGAGTTGGATGAGGGGATGCAGGGTGATCAATGTGATCAGAAGAAGGAATTGGAGAATGAGGAGGAGTAGAAATTTTAGAAACCAACAAATCAAAACTAGGATGAGATATCCTAGCAAGATGAGAGGGTAGAGGAGATGCAGGATGTGATGCAAGGTGAGAAGCAGAAGGTCGTACTTCAATTGAAGTTGATGGAACTTCAACTGAAGTAGACGGCAATGCAGATGAAGAAGATGGAAGGGAGAGGTTTGTTGAGCCAGCTTCTTGTAGGGGAGGAGTGACTGAGGCAGTCCTGGTACTCTCAGATGCAGCTGGAGCAACCCCTACGGGAGCGGGCTTCAGAAAAGTCCTTTTCCACTTGGCGAACAGGGTTGGATCCATCTTCTTGCTGGCGTTGATGGAGGTAGCAGCTGAAACTAACAGATGGGGATATTTTTCCTTCAGAAAAATCCCAAGCACCCTACCAAGGGTGACTTCTTTCTTGCTGTTCTTTTTCCTGATCAAATCAAACAATACTCCTGCCCAATTAATCGTTTTCTTATCCACAATTGCACACATCAGTGCAAACTGCTGCCTTGTAATATTGTCATGGGCAGAGTGCTTTCCCAGTAGCACTTTTCCGACGAGTTCAGCAAGGAACTTAATCTTAAACGGAAAATTTACTTTAAGCAGCTTATAGGGAATGCCTTCGGCATGTCCCAGCTCTGTCAGCATTCTCCCAAACTCTGGGGTATCTTGCTCGTAATCTTCTTCCCCATTTATCAATCCAAATATTTCAGTTAGAATGGCGGGAGTCAAAGTTACCTCTTCTCCGCCAATGGTTCCGGTCATTAAATCATCATTAGAAGACGAAGTAAATGCCCATTCTTTGATCTCTTGAATATTTATCTTTATCCTGGAGGACATGAGCTTTTCTAAACCTTGATCTTTGCACAGATTAAGAATTTCCACAATTCCAGATTCGCAGCAACTGAAAGAATCGAAATCCACACTGAAGCCTGCATCGAACTTAACCACTGTCAGGAGAGCTGGAGAAATCGCCATTGAAGGGGCTGGAGAAGACGAGGGAGAGACGGCGAGGACGAAGTGGCAGAAATCGCAAGACAAAGAGCAAGCGGGAAGACGGAATGTGAAAAGACGCTCTCCGTCGACGATAAAAACAACGATCTCTTAACCTAGGTCGACCATCGGCTTTATATTAAAACAACGATCGTCGATCTATTTAAAAGATACTGGAGACGATGGTCGAACGGTCGTTCGACGATCGGTCCTGAAGCAGAGTAGTCGATCAATCGTTCGACTATTTCTGTCTTCACAAATAGCAAGCTGTCGTCAACCATAGATCGACGATAGGCTAGACCTGTTCGACTATCTTCGAACGTCGGTCGACGATCTTCAAGCAGATAAGCTATCATCAACCATAGTTCGACGATAGGCTTGATCCAATCGACTATCTTCGAACGTCGTTCGACGATCTTCAAACAAGTTTCAACAAGGCAGACGTCACACTTAGTCTCTTCCATTAATCATGCCTAGTTGAACCAAAAAGAACAGATGCTTCTGTTCATCTAAGGGCTTGGTGAATATATCACCTCTCTGAAGGTCTGTGGATATGAACTCAAGGCTGATCTTGTTCTTTTCCACACAATCTCTCAGGAAATGGTGTCGGATCTCAATGTGTTTCGTTCTAGAGTGGTGCACTGGATTTTGTGCAATAGAGATAGCACTGGTACTATCACACATGATTTTTGTGTTCTTGTGTGAGTACCCATAATCCAAAAGCTGATTTTGTATCCACAAGATCTGTGAGCAACAACTAGCTGCTGCTAGATATTCAGCTTCTGCAGTTGAAGTTGAGAGAGAGGCCTGCTTCTTACAGAACCAAGAGACCAATCTCACTCCCAGGAACTGACAAGTTCCTGAGGTACTTTTCCTGTCAACTCTACAGCCAGCATAATCAGAATCAAAGTATCCAATTAATTCAAATTCAGATTCAGCTGGGTACCAAAGTCCTAGATTTGGACATCCCTTCAGGTATCTCAAGATTCTCTTGAGAAGAATCAGATGAGATTCCTTGGGATTGACCTGGAATCTAGCACAAAGGTATGTAGCAAACATTATATCTGGCCTACTTGCAGTTAAATACAATAGGGAACCAACAATGGCCCTATAATTCTTTTGATCAACAGGCTTTCCCTGATCATCAGAATCTATAACTACATTAGTAGCCATAGGTGTATGCATTGCTGAAGCATCAGCCATCCCAAACTTCTTTACCAATTCCTTGGCATATTTGGATTGGGAGATGAAGATGCCATCAGCATCTTGCTTTACTTGGAGACTAAGAAAGTAAGACAGCTCACCCATACTACTCATCTCAAACTTAGAGTGCATCAAGTTAGAGAACTTTTTGCACAGTTTGGGATCAGTGGAACCAAAAATAATGTCATCCACATACACTTGAACTAACAGGATTGTGTCCTTGTGGTGCTTGACGAAAAGGGTTCTATCAACTACTCCCCTAACAAAGTTGTGCTCTAACAGGAAACTAGCTAGAGTCTCATACCAGGCACTTGGTGCTTGTTTGAGTCCATAAAGAGCTTTTTGCAACTTAAAAACATGTGAGGGCTGAGTTGAAGAAACAAACCCAGGTGGTTGTTCAACAAATACCTCTTCCTTTAGCTGACCATTAAAAAGGCACTTTTGACATCCATATGAAAAAAATTTAAACTTCATATAGGCTGCATAGGCTAATAAGATCCTTATTGCCTCTAGCCTTGCAACAGGAGCAAAGGTTTGGTCATAATCTATACCTTCCTCCTGTCTGTAGCCCTGAGCTACAAGCCTAGCTTTGTTCCTTACAATGATTCCATTTGCATCCAACTTGTTTCTATACACCCACTTGGTGCCTATGATCAGTTGGCCTTTAGGTCTTGGAACCAAAGTCCATACTTTACATCTTTCAAACTGATTGAGTTCCTCTTGCATAGAAATGATCTAGTGGGGATCTAGCTCAGCATCTTTAATGGTGAGGGGCTCAATCTGTGAAAGGAAACAAGCATGCATCACATCCTGTCTTAACTGATGTCTTGTTTGAACACCAGCTGATATGTCTCCTATCACTTGAGATGTAGGATGATCTCTAAGTGTGACAACATCAATAGGTGGGATGTGATCTTCAGCAATAATTGGGATTAATTCCTCTGGAGGAATTTGATCTACTACTGCTGGTACAGCAACAATTTCTGCAAGATCTTCATCACTGTCTAATTCAGTGATATGAAGAGTTGAAAGATGGAGAATCTCTTGAGTGACATCTTTGCTAGATTCTTGTACCTGCAATGAAATTGAGGAAGGGGAAGTTTCCTTCTCCTTGTAAAACATTGAGATTCATCAAAGGACACATGAACAGACTCTTCAATTTTAGAAGAAGATTTATTAAATACCCTATAAGCTTTGCTTACTTGGGAATATCCAAGAAAAATTCCCATTGAAGCTTTTGCTTCAAATTTTCTAAGGTATTCTTTATTATTATTATGAATATAAACTACACAACCAAATACTCTAAAATAATTTATTTTAGGTTGTGTATCAGACTTCTATTCAAGACATAGTTGGCTGTACTAACAGCTTCTGCCCAATAGGAAAGAGGCATGTTAGCATCTGCCAACAATGTGCCAGCAGCTTCAATCAGGGTTCTGTTCTTCCTTTCAACTACCCCATTTTGTTGGGGAATTCTAGGAGCTGAGAAGCTATGTTTGATACCTTCTCTCTCACAGAATTCTTGCATGAGAAGAGAGTCAAACTCAGTACCATGATCACTTCTGATCAAGGCCACATGAGTAGAGTACTCAGTCTGCACACATAATAGAAAATCTGTAAGGGCTTTGAAGTTATCAGCCTTAGTTCTCAAAAAGAACACCCAACTGAACCTAGAGAAGTCATCTACAATGACTAGGGTGTAATACTTCCCTCCTAAACTCTGTACATTTATTGGGCCAAATAGGTCCAAATGTAATAAATACAGGATTCTAGGAGAATCACTTTTATTTACTGATTTAAATGAATTCTTGGTTTGCTTGCCTAATTAACAAGCCTTGCATAGGCTCGCCTTCTTGTAGGGGCAAGAAGGTAAACCTCTAACAAGGTTGTATTTAGATAACCTAGATATATTCTTGAGGTTAACATGGTTAAGCCTTTTATGCCATAAAGTATTGTTATTTGTTACATCATTAAATAAGCAGATTTCAGAGTGAGTTGAGTTAAAATCTATTAAGTAAATATTACCTTGTCTAATACCTACCAATACAACATTATTATTTAAAGTAATATTACAAAGAGAGTTAGAAAATGATACCTAGTATCCAGCATCACATAACTGACTTACTAAAATGAGATTATGCTTCAGTCCAGTTACATAAGCCACTCTCTTGAATGTTACAGCTCCAATTGTCATCCTGCCATAGCCTTCAGTTTGACCACAGCTTGAATCTCCAAAGATTACCTTTGGGCCAAGCTTGGCCTTGAATCTTGACAGATGTTCTTTATTTCCTGTCATATGCTTGGAGCAACCACTATCCAAATACCACTTATTCTGAGTGATAGGATAGGTCTTCACCTGCAAATAAATCAATTAAACATTGTGGACCCAGGTAACCTTGGGTCCCTTATTTTTCACATAAGAAAAAATGAAAATAAATTAATAAGCAGGTTGAGGGTGATAACCTAACGGGTAAGATCTCCTAGGTGGGATTCTCCATGCAGATGATGGGTCAATGAACCTAGGGTTTCTATTTTCATTCTGGTTTCTAAAGTTCTGGTTGAAGTTTTGAAATTCATATTGAAAACGTCGATCAGCGTTCGACGATGGGTGCCCAGATCGTCGATCTCCGTTCGACCATTGGGCCTGCGATCGTCGAGCAGCGTTCGACGCTCTTTGTATTTCCTTAAATTTTTGTTTTCTTTTCTCTCTCTTAGCTTTATTTAAAGCTTTATTAACTTGATTAACTTGCTCAGTGTTCTTTATTCCACTAGATGAAATAAAATTCACTCGAGTTGAAAGATGGTTTTTAAGAATGATTGGGGGTTCACTAAAAGATGCTCCTAAGCCTAATTTGTTATTGCCTGATCTAGTGTTAGACATGCTGGTTATTTCAAGCAACTTAAGGCTTCTACCATTCAGAGATTCTTCTAACCTTTTGGACTTAGCTAATTCATTCTTAAGGAATTTTATTTCTTCACTAGAATTAGTGAGTTCTGCTGTTAGCCTAATGTTTTCAATGGAAATTAATTCAGATTCAGCTAGTTTATTTCTAAGCTCTTTTATTTCCTTTTCAGAACTAATTAAATCTAAACATAAAGATTTAAAATCTGATTTAAATTCATTAGATGTAAAATCGTAAGAAGACAATACCTCATCTTCAGTTGGCATTTCTTCATCAGAATCTGAACTCTCTGCAGCTGAGTGATTGCTGCAGGCATCAATTACCATCAGGCAAACTTCCTTTGCCTTCTTTTCTTCCTCATCCTCACTGGAGATTGAGGAGGAAGATTCCTCATCAGAATCGCTCCAGGTTTCAGCAACAAAACCTCTCTCCTTCTTTTTATTCTTGTAGGAGGATGGCTTGGAATGCTTCCAGTGCTGATCCTTGTCTTTCCTTTTCTCTTTATTCTTTTCCTCTGGACAGTCTGAAAGAATATGTCTAGGCTTCCTGCAACCATAGCAAATTATTTCTTTAGTAGGAGTGTGATCATACCTTGGTTTTTCTTCATACTTTGAAGACTTCTTTCTGAATTCTTTCCTTCCCATCTTGAGAAACCTTTTGGCAAATAATGCCATCAGTTCCTCATTGGACTGGCTTCCTTCAGAAGTATCAGCAGCTTTGAGAGCAAGGGTTTGCTCTTTTCTTGTAGGAGTTGGTGTCTTTGCTTCAGCCTCAGCTTCCCTGGACTTCAGCACTTGCTCAAAAGACTTGAGCTTGTCGAGAAGGGCTTTTGTTGAAATTTCTGTTGTGCTTCTGGCCTCCTTGATAGGCCAGATCCTCAAATCCCATGTGCTAGGGAAGCACATAAGAATCTTATCATTGACCTCTGTCAATGAAATATCCTTATCAAGAGTCCTCAGCTCATTGATGATTGAGCTGAGCCTTGTGTACATTGCTTCAACTGATTCAGCATCAGTTTTCTTGAAATTCTCATATTGGGAGATAAGGTTGGACCTTCTGTCCTTCCTTTCATCAGCTGAACCAACTACAATCTGGTTCAGTGTATCCCACATTGCTTTTGCTGAGTAGCAGTCAGCAACCTTCTAGAATACTTCATCAGACATTGTCTGAGTCAGAATGTTCATTGCCTTAGCATCTGCTATCTTTGCCTTTTTGTATTCATCATTGTAATCTGGAGGAGGCACTGCACTCATATCAGTTGATGATGAAGCAGTAGCTGCAGCAGGTGCTCTTGGTGGTCCTGACAAAATAGAAGCAAAAATACTCTCATCAATAGAGTTCATATATAGTTTAATCCTTGCCTTCCAGATGCTAAACTTAGCTAAGTTGCATGCTGGAGGTCTGGTACTAGAGTAATCCTTGGACTGGGCCATGATAGTGAAAGTGAATATCTATAAACTTTGGTATCTACCAGGATCTTGTGACTTAGGTGTTAGCCTATTCAGTTAGACAACCTCCCTCTGATACCAATTGAAATAAAAGGGATAAATACTACTCTAGAGGGGGGGTGAATAGAGTAATCAAAAATTGCACTAGCAAATTTGACTGTCTACTCAACTCCCTTGGAGTTAATTGCGGAATGAAGGTTATAGATATTTGAGATGAAATCCTAAAGCCTAACACAAGTGTTGTGCACAAAAGGCAGCCAACTGTAATTACAGTTAAGGCTTGGAATCCTAAACAGCAACTAGCAATCCTAGTTAAAATCTAATTATAGCCAATCAGCACAGAGAATTAATTAAACAATCCAGACGACACAAGGAATTTATAGTGGTTCCCCAAACAACTTGGGTACGTCCACTCTTCTACCAACAAGGTAGGAATCCACTCAGGTTTTTGATCAGGTGCCCTGCCACCAACAAGATCTGCTTCAGGTAGATCCAGAAACCCTTTAGACTTTTGATCAGGTGTCTAAAAACCAACACAGGTTTTTGATCAGGTGCCCTGCCACCAAGGTATACTTTTGAAGGGAGTAATAACCCTTTACAGGAGGGGGAAAGGAGGTTAAAATGTCTTCTCTATTTTACAATAGATTAGAGAAGCACAAGAACTTGCACTGAGCTAGAAAGCTCTAAAGAGTCAAGGCTCCCCCTGGCTAAAAGAATGTCCAGGTGAAGTCTTGCTCCAGTGCAGAAACACTTCAGAAAATCTGAAGGAAAAAGCTACAAGAAGATAAAGAATATGAATTGAAAATTCTTCTTCAGGCAGCTATCTTCTTCTTCTTCTTCTTCAAAAAGCTCTGAGTGAAAATGTTCCTGTAAGCAGGAGAACTCAGGTAGAAGAAGAGTGAAGAGCTAAAACTTCTTCTCAGTTAGATGTGAACGAGCTGAGAGCAGTTGAAAACTGTAAGTTCTAAGCTTGAATGCAGCTGATAGCTCTTGAACTCCTTTTTCCTGAATGAACTGGTTTTTGGCTATGTGAACTAGCTTATTTCTTTCTTCAAAGAATTCTTTATATAGCAGCAGCAACAATGGCTCTTATTTGAGTTTGAATCTTGTCTTCTACTGAAATCTGCAAGCTGGGCTGCAAAAAGCATAAAGCAAAACAAATACTGCAGACATATATCCTATAAGAGGATAAAGCTTTCTAAGAAGCTGCAAATAACTCTGATGAAATAATACTAGAGAAAGTCACATCAGAAGAGACTCTTTACAGCCAGAAAAGACTTTCTGAGTCTAACGGCTATAAAGGACAGCCTGGCAGATAAAGCATAAATCATATCTCAGCTAATAAGACAAACAACTTTGTCAGAAAAATATTAGCTCATGCATAAGGAATGGAGCAGATATTGCATGGAAATAATATCATAAATCTATTCAAACAATCTTTTATAAAATATGCCAAAATAAATATGAAATAAATCACATCATAGAAGATGACAAAATTACTCAAGACATATAGAAAAACTTCGAACGACCTTCGGAGATCGTCGACCTAAGCACAGAGATCGTCGACCTATCAGACAGATAGTCGAACGATACAGATAGTCGAACTATCAAAGAAGATAGTCGAACTACCTCAGCAGATAGTCGACCTATCAGAACAGATTGTCGAGCTATCAGATAGTCGATCTATCAAGACAGATAGTCGAACTACCAAAGCAAAACAGATAGTCAACCTATCAAACAAATAGTAGAGCTATCAGATAGTCGAACTATCCAAGCAGATAGTTGAACTATCAAGAAGGGCAGATAGTCGACCTATCAACAGATAGTCTAACTATCAAAGAAAAAGATAGTCGACCTATCAACAGATAGTCGAACTATCAGATAGTTGAACTATCCAAGCAGATAGTTGAACTATCAAGAAGAGCAGATAGTCGACCTATCAACAGATAGTCGAACTATCAAAGAGAATAGATAGTCGACCTATCAAACAGATAGTCGAACTATCAAATAAGAATAGATAGTCGACCTATCAAGCAGATAGTCGAGCTATCAGGAAGACGATCGTCGATCGGCTGATCGACGATAGTCGAGCGACGTTCGACCATAGTCAAACCAGAAATTACTTAGCCAGATTTTCATCTGGACAGGCAATTCTACACAACTAGAGAATCTATCCTATCAACTAACCTTTGACCATAGATAAATCTTGGGTCAAGAAACTAAAAGAGAAGACTGAACTCAAATCAAAACCTAGGGTACCAACATGTAGATTTCGTCACGTGAGATGAGTGCGTGATGTGTGATTGATCTGATGAGATGTGATTAATTACGCATTGGGAAGGCAAGTGCACCTATCATTACAGAGTGTAGAATCAAGTGTCGTGTTTTTTCGGGCCTATCGAGTAATCGTACTTATAAGGAAGAGCTATTATTATATCTTCACAAAATAAAGAGTGATTTGCAAAAATAAAAGAGAAAATGCAATTAAAATAATTGAGAGAAATTCGATGAGACAAAGGCTAGCATTTCATGTAGAATCCCTTTGGATAAAATGAAAATTGATTAAAAGATTAAAGTGCAAGTTCCACTAATATTTCTTCGACCGTGGAGGTCCCCAAATTATGTTAACGCCCCAGTCAGGAATCCTGCTAACGTATAACCTTAGGTGGCACGATTAAGACCCCTCATCCAATCGAACCGTATAAGCTTGCTTTAGGCGGTGAACCCCTCTATTGGATTTGAACCCAATCCAGAAGATTTGGGATATCCTCTATTGAGGATTGCATGACAACTCCTTTTTTCCTTAAGTGATCTTCTTATATTCACAACCTCTCGGTAAAATCTAGGATCGAATACTCGACAGTGAAACGTTTAGTGATCTCCCCGTAACCACAACTTCTTGATAAAATCTAGGATACAAGAACTAGAATCTGAATCAGTACAATAGAAATTTAACAAATTAGAATCAAAGGCAACCCAAAGAAAATTAAAGTAGAAAGCTTGCTAGATGGTTAAAAGAAAACCAAAGTTCATTTCATTCCAAAGTTCATCATGATCAAGTGCTAAAAGAAGTTTAGCTACTCATCACGATGGAGAAACAACATAACATGATTGAAAAATTAATGATTACTAAAAAGAGATATTGAAATACCTAACTATTAAGCTAAATTACAACTTAGAATTTAAATTAAGCTAAGCTAAACAATGAACTTTAAATAAAAAAATAAGGAAAGATAATACCAAAATACAGAATTTCTCCACCAAAATCTCCCTCCTTAGCTTATGGAGAAGACTAGTATTTATAGGGAAAATAACTTGAGAGTCGCGCTCCTATGTTAACGCCTGTGACCATAGGGCATACAAGGTACAGAACTGTCCGCCATACAAAGCTGGGAAACGTTGGGAACCAAACTGCCAAGGGTCATTTCTTTATGGTTCACGCCTCTTGGTCACGCACATAACCTGGGTATATAGCGTACGATACTGAAAACTATAAGAACAATGGCTCGTTTTGGAAGGATGATTGTGGTTACTTATGAAGTCACGCTAATGAACTGAGCATGCTTGCTAAAAATGGTCGTCAGCAAAAACTGGCAATGATAATTCTAGATCACACTTGCGGATTGGATGGCACGCCTTCCCTATCACGCCCGTGATAGGGTCATGAAATTTTAAATGACATGGCACTTCACTCTTAATAATGTTCATGCCCGTGACCAGGAACTATAATATTTAACTAATATGGAAGCTGCTTTCTGGAGCGGAGGTGGTATACGGTCTATGACTTAGGTCACGCCCCCAGGTAACGCCCGTGACCATGGCATGTAAAACTTGAGTTATTATAAAACCTTCAGAATTTTGCTATGTTAAAATTAGTGAGCTCCAAGTTTAAATTAGCATCCTAGAATCTCTTGAATTTCAAAAAGAAGATAATTAAGTACTTAAAATAAATAAAGATAAAAAAAATTCAATAAAATATAAAATAAAACTATAGTAAAAAATGGGATAATATATGAGTCATCAAATACCCCATACATAACCATTTGCTAGTTCAGAGAAAATAATCTCTTATAGGGAGTAGATACTATTAAAAAAAATTAAAAGAATTTTTGAATCTAAGGAGTAAAATGTGATGTACGCCTAAGTGCAAAGCGATTTCAGCAAAAGACCTACTCAACATAAAAATGAGCTTATAAATTTCAAAAGCACTTTTGTGCTTATTATTTGTACTTTCAAAAAGAAAGCTAGTAAATCCAAAGATTGAATTTAAAGAGAGAGTAGCATGTTTTCTACAATCAAAATTAGGCAAAATCTAAAATCGGGATACCCTCCAAAGAAATCCATCAATGACGATGGCCATAGGATTGCACTTTCACACTCTCACTATGGCACTTGTAAACTCCAGAATCCGTAACATGTTTGGCAGGATAGATCCTTCTCCACCTTCGGCGGACTCAGCTTTGGCAGTCCGCGCAGGTCATCAAGTTCATTTATCCAAGGATCCCCCAGCGGAGGACTTTATTTCTCAGTCCGTCCAGGTCGCCTAGCCAGGTCCCCAGCGCCAACCTCCTTTAGTGGTGGACTACATCATCCAGTCCACCCAGGTCGCTCATCCTCTGGTAATCAGCTTCCAGATCGTTTGCCAGCTCTTTAGGCGGACTCAAGTGCCAGCCAGCACAGGACGCGGCCCTTTAGCAAGGATTGCACCCTGCAGCCAAATGGAAGCTCTAGCTCGCGAGCCCAGTCCGCCCCTCTTGCGCGGACTGGTTGTCTTTTCTTTTTTGATCCCGTCACCGCTGCCCGGTTCTCCTGTACCCCGGTCAGCTGGTTATTTTAGCACTGCCCATTTGGGCAGGCCCCCGAACTTATAAATAATGGGAAGCGGTGCACCAAAGGCACGCTGACTCGAGCCCAGGATCCTACTTGTTAAAGGCTGTGTACTCAAATCTCTGGCTTTGCTGTCTCCAGCTTGCTCTACGTTCAGTTTTCTTTCCTCTACTTGTAATCCGTTTTATGCAATTAAAGGAAAGCCTGTCGCAAGCGAGGCATTCAGGCCGCGACGTGCGAAGTCTGTTGTTGTCATGGTTCACGGCTCTACTTTCTCTAGTCCTCCAGTAAATAACTGCTTGCAGTCTTTTATTTTCCTCCTTCCTTTCCCCTGTGTTCGAGCCATTAACTGATGGTGTCCATTTTCATGAATCAACAGTTAACACGCGACCTTCAGATATACGCAGTTTTTCGAAGTCCGCGAATAAGAATGTTAGACCGCCGAGCTCGCCGATAAGACCGCTCCAGTTCCTCAGAGGATTCTTTTTGGGATGCGATCGAGCAGTCTCGTAAGGAGGTTGAAGGATCTCGCAGAGAGACCGATCACTGTCTAGACGCGATCAATCAGGCGCTCAACGTGCTGACTTAGCGGCTTGCTCTTTATCACGTAGAAGATCACGCGGACACTCTAGTCTGCCAGACCCCAGTCCGCCGAACTCCGCTTCGATAATCTCCAGCAGTTGAGCCTTCTCCTTTAGCTCGCCATCCAGCTCAGACCGCAGCTCGTCTGCTGCCTTAAGAGTACCAGTTTGCTTCTTTTATGGATTTCTTCACAGAGGCCGCCGGGGGCAGTCCCGCCCGCCAACTCGATTTTGCTGATCGTCAGTCCGCCCAGCCCGCAGACCTTCCTGCTCCAGTCCGCCTCACCTACCCAGCTGATGTTGAAACCCCCTCTCCCTTCGTGGATAGAATCTGATGGGAGACAGCTCCAAGAAATTTCAGGGAGCCACGTCTGCCTCTGTATTCAAGGGGTACTTATCTAGTGGCCCATCTACAGGCCTTTGAGGGGGCAGTGGCTTTGAGATGCCTCTCAGACGCGATCAAGTGCAAGCTCTTAGTCACTACTCTTTATGGTCGGGCGAGAGAGTGGTTCTATGACCTGCCGGCAGGTTCAATCTCTTCTTTGGTCGAATTCCACAGTGAATTCCTGAAGAGGTTTGCTACCACTAAAAAGAGGAAGGATGTTCCTGCTGCGCTTTTCGACATCAAGCAGAGGGATAACAAATCAGCTGCCCGATTCGTTGATCGTTTTCAAAAAGAGATCCAGGGGGTGCAGAACGTCCATCCTAATTATTACAAAATTGCTTTGGTCCATGGCCTCCGGGAGGGCCCTTTGAAGTTCAAAGCCATGACCAAGACGCAGGCAACCTACCAAGAGCTTATAGCTCTCGTCAACCGCTTCATCGAAGGCGAGAACGCCAATCCATATTATATCTCATCCCTGACATGTAAGGCTGAAGGAAGGGATGGTTCCAGCTCTCCTACTGATCATCGCTCTACAAGGCCTCCTCATCCTAATTTTCAGCCTCCTTCTTAGAGAGGCCGCCAGTTCCATCATAAGAAACCATTCCTTGGCCATCAACAGTATCATTATCAGAGACTATCGTTGGCCACCGCTCCTGCTCTGCTTGTTCAGGTTTTGCCAACCGCCAATCTGTTCGATGATGCCATCGTGATCAGAGCCGTCATTGAAGAGTACATAGTGGACAGAATCTTGATTGACACTGGCAGTTCCGTCAACCTCCAGTTCAAGACAACTCTTGAGGCCCTAAAGACCGGAAAGCCTCTGCTTTCCACCGAAGGGCAACTCTATGGCTTTTCTAGAGAGAGAAATGAGGTTGAGGGGTGCGTCACACTCTCAGTGGGGCTTGGAGGGGTGACAAAGAAGATTAAGTTCGTGGTAGTGGATGCTCCAAGCAGCTACCATGCCATCTTTGGGAAGCCGCTGCTCAATAAATACCAAGCTATCATCTCAACCTTCCACCTTGCGATCAAGTTCAACGCTGATGGTCGTCTATGCAGGATAAGGAGTGATCCTAAGAAGGCTTGGGAATACTACGTCCGTACAGTCAACATGACTGAGACCAATCCTCCCGCCTGTTCAACTGGAGCTCAAGAAGAGTCCTCCAATTCAGAAGCGGCTGATGATAGAGAATGAGCTAACCTAGAACCTACCCAGGTGACTCAAGGAGTCCCGATTGATGAAGGGGAGGAGAGAAAGCTTTCCATCAACTGCGAGTTGCCAGAAGATCAAAAGGCCGAGTTGATCTCTTGCTTGCTGAAGAACATAGATGTCTTTGCTTGGTCAGCGGAGTACATGCCACAAGTTGATCCTGATGTTGCCTGCCACCATCTTAACATTGATCCAACTGCCAAGACGGTGTAGCAAAAGAGAAGAGATGTGGCAAAAAAGCTTGCAGAACCGATCAGAGAGGAGGTTGCCAAATCCTCAAGGCACAATTTATTCGTGAAATTCAATACCCTGCTTGGGTTTCAAATGTTGTAATGGTTAAGAAGACTGGAGGAAGTGGAGAATGTGTATAGATTTCAATCATTTAAATAAAGCATTCCCTAAAGATTGCTACCCCCTGCCTCGGATAGATTCATCAGTTGATTCTGCGATAGGATATTCTTTTATGAGTTTTCAAGATGCATTCTCTGGTTATAATCAAATAAGAATGCATAAGCCCGATATCCCTCATACCTCATTCATTACTAATGACGACTTCTATTATTATTTGGTAATGCCTTTCGGGCTTAAGAACGCTAGCGCAACTTACTAGTGAATGATGGATCGCATTTTTTAAGATCAAAAAGGAAGAAACCTTGAAGTTTATGTTGATGATCTTTTAATCAAAAGTAAAACCTTCTCGTTGCACTTGCGTGACTTTGTAGAGACATTTTCTACTCTGGGAAAGTATAACATGAAGCTTAATCCACTCAAGTGTACCTTTGGAGCGAGTAAGGGGAAATTCCTTGGTCATCTCCTTACTCTAGAAGGGCTTGCCCCCAATCCTGACAAAGTCAGAGCCATTCTTGATATGGCACCTCCCAAATTGCCTAAGGAAGTTCAGCAGTTAGCAGGGAGGTTAACAGGTCTCAGGAGATTTATCAGTAGAGTTGGAGATAAGTGTGCATCGTTCTTTAGAACTCTTCGAGGAGCATCCAAGTTTGAGTGGAACAAAGAGTGTTCCAAAGCCTTTGAGCAGTTTAAAAGGCAACTAACATCAACCCCTTTGTTGCAGAGCCCCCGATCAGGGGAAGTGCTGTTTTTGTATTTAAGAGTTGGCCCAGAAGCAGTCAGATTAGTTCTTGTTTGCGAGGAGAATAGGAGGCAGTTTCCAGTTTACTATGTTAGCCATATCCTTAAAAGAGTAGAAACGAGATACCCAATTTTGTAGAGGTTGGCTCTAGCATTGGTATTGTCAACTCGGAGACTTCGCCCATATTTCCAAGCTCATGCAGTTCAGGTGGTAACAGATCAACCTTTGAGGAGTTGTCCTGGAAAAACAGAGCACTCAGGAAGATTGGTTAAGTAGGCAATAGAGTAGAGCGAATTTGAAATTTCTTATGTGCCCAGAACAATAATCAAGGCTCAGGTGTTAGCAGACTTTTTGATAGATACAGCAGAGTCTACCTCTTGTCATGCAGAAAGATCTCCTTTGTCTTGGACCATATATATTGATGGAGCCTCAGGCAGAAATTCCTCTGGAGCAGGAGTGGTTCTCATTAATCCTAACAGCATCAAGCTGGAGTAAGCAATAAAATTCTTCTTTCCAACAACCAATAATCAGGCAGAGTATGAAGTGTTACTTTCCAGTTTGTGGCTTGCGAGGGAGCTTGGGATAGATCATGTTCATATCATGACAGATTCTTTGGTGATGTCTTCGCAAGTGTTGGGCAATTTTGAGAACAGAGAACCTATCTTGAGGAAATATCTTTCTTTGGTTAAGGTTGAGGTTGGCAAATTCAAAAGCTCTACGATTGAGCATATCAGGAGGACCGAAAATGAAGAGGCAGATGTTCTAGCCAAGCACAGCCTTTCTTTAGGAGGAACAACTTCAGAACTCTTCTGTCCGGCTGTGGATGAAGAAGAGATGATGCAGATTGATCAACGCCCCTTCTGGATGGATCCATTTGTCCTTTATCTCTCAGCAGGCAACTTCCATCCTTCAATCAAAGACAAAAAGAAGTTTAAAATCAAGATAGCATATTATTGTTTGAGTTCAGGCATCGTATACAGAAAGACTTTCTTGTCTGGTATGGCAAGGTGTGTTTCAAAAGAAGAAGCTCCTGTTATGCTTCAAGAAGTTCATTCTGGTGAGTGCGGAAGTCACTCAGGAGAAAGGAATTTAGAGATAAGAATCCTCTGGCAGGGTTATTTCTTTCCCACTATGAAGAAAGACTCAGAAGCTTATGCAAGAAAATGTGCTCAATGCAAGAAGTTTGCTCTGCTGCAGTATCAGTCAGCTCAGTCGCTCAGGTCAATTGTAACTCCATAGCCTTTTTGAAGTTTGGGGAATGGATCTCCTTGGTCCTTTTCCCATGGCAAGTGGACAACGGTGTTTCATTATATTGATGGTTGACTACTTCATCAAGTGGATTGAGGCCAAAGCGTTAGCCAAAATAACAACTCAAGTTGTAAAGAACTTCGTTTGGGGAGAGATAGTCTGCCGGCACAGGATTCCTATGGTATCACTGACAACATGCCACAGTTCAACAATAGCAAGATGATTGATTTTTGCAAGCAGATTGGAATAGAGCTGCATTTTGCATCGGTTCATCATCCTAGAAGCAATGGCCAGGTTGAAGCATCAAACAAGCAGATTCTTAATATGCTCAAGAAGAAGGTACAGAATCTCAAAGTGAGTTGGGCTGATCAACTTCCATCGGTTCTCTGGACCTTGAGGACAACTCCTTCAACAGCTACTGGGGAGACTCCATTCAAGCTTTTTTATGGTTGAGATGCCCTCATTCCGGTGGAGTTTGAAGTTCTATCACCAAGAGTTCTGCTTGCTAGGCAGAGCAGGGAAGACTGGCTTGAGCTGAATAATGAAGAAATGAAATTCAGTTTAGATCGTATCAAAGAGATCAGAGATGAAGCAGCGATCAGAAAAGAAGAAGTAAAAAAGAAGGATGTCCAGATACTTTTATAAGAACGTAAGGATCAAACAGTTTCGAGTGGGAGAACTTGTTTTTAAAAAAGTTGACGTTGCTGCAAGGACCGGCTCAATAGCGAAGCTGAATCCAACTTGGGCCGGACCATTCATTATCAAAGAAGTATTAAAGAGCGTGGCTTATCATTTGCAAACCTACGAAGGAAATGATGTACCACATGTATGGAGTGGGGATGATCTTTACCGGTTTTATTCCTGAACCATGTAACATTCCATTTCCGGCTAGACCCCCTAGGAGTCGGTTGGTTGTGGTAGAACCCTAGGGAGCCCAAAAATTGAAATAAATCGACCAAGATTTTGGGTCACGGGTTGGTCACGCCCGTGACCGACCCGTCACGCCCGTGACCTAGGGCGTGACTCACTCGACGATCGTTGATCTCAGGGAGACGATCGTCGGGCGCAGAATTTTCCACCCGGCCCTGTCATGCCCGTGACCCAGGTGTCACGCCCGTGACCTGGGGCATGACTCCTTCGACGATCGTCGATCTCAGGTAGACGATCGTCGGGTGCGGAATTTGCCTCATGGCCTGTCACGCCCGTGACCCAAAGAGTCACGCCCGTGACATAGGGCGTGACCACGTTCGACGATCGTCGATTTCAGTTCGACGGTCGTCGGCCCAGAATTAGTCACCAGGCATGTCACGCCCGTGACCCGCAATGTCACGCCCGTGACATAGGGCGTGACCACCCTTCGACGATCGTCGACCTCCGTTCGACGGTCGTCGACCCAGAATTGGCCACACGGGCCAGTCACGCCCGTGACCCAGGTGTAACGCCCGTGAAAACCCTTCGACGATCGTCGATCTCAGTTCGACGATCGTCGATCCCAGAATTGTCCACACGTGCCTGTCACGCCCGTAACCTATGTGTCATGCCCGTGTCCAAAGCCGAAACGTCAGCCAGACTGGAAATTTCGGTAACCGACGTCGTAATAAATTCTGATTATGGGAATGAAAACCAAGAGTATTTATGGGCCGTTACCTACTGTAATTATTTAAATAAATAAGGAAATGTTGGTCCAATAGGAAATCGCCACCTGGCAAACATCTCTTCGTTTCCAGCAATTCAATTCCCTGCATCATAACCGAAACGTTATTAAGAAGAAATATTAATGGCCATGAAGTTTCATCCGTTCCCCTCCCCACTTGCTGATCTATAAAAGACTACTAAGAGCAAAGGGAAAAGGTTACACTCTCCATCAAACTATTTCAGATTTCCCCCTTGCTGTTGAAGAATTTCCGGCGACGCCACCACCGCGCCAATGGCTTCCCGACGCTCTGCACGCCTCCAGCCCGCGAACAAGGTCCTCCCCTCCCTCTTCTTCTGCGGATAGATCTTAGAAGTCGTTAGGAGAGATATCGGGCTCAAAAGAGCAAGTTCGGGTGAGCGTTTTCCATGCTTTTCCGAAAATTTCATGGTGGCGGGTTCGCCGGAAAACCGCCTCTCCGGCGGCCGTGCCGCCGCCCGACGATAGCCCTCACCTCAACAGAGGTGGTGGTGGTGGTGGCCGGCCAGGGAGATGGCTGGATGGCCGGAAAATAGCTTGGAAAAGCTACAGGAAATTAAGTTTCATGGCTCTGGTTTCGGGCTGTAGAAGAAGATGAACAGTGCCGTTAAATTAGATTTTATTTTTAAAACAATTTTTGAATGAAATATCTGTCATTTTAAATAATTTGGGCAAAATACCTAGAGGCTCCTACAGGAAAAGTGGTCAACATAGAAAATGTAGCCCTTGAAGTCTAGTTTAAGCTGAAATTAATTTCACTCTATTTGGAGTCCTGGTTAGACCACAGCACCCTTTGTGGTGAGGTCTATCCATAGGGCTGTCCTGACCTTAGAAAAATTCCCCACTCCCAACTAGTCATCAAAATGACTTGAAATTTGGGGTGTGGCTTAACCTTATTTATATCTAGATGCTGCCCAAAAATTAGGATTTTTGGGAAATATTTTTCTATAGTTTTTAGAAAAAATTCAATAATCCTAGCTTAATTTAATTAGATGGTTAAATAATTTCCAAACACTCCCAAATTGTGGTGAGTGGTCCCTGGGTTCACCATAAGGTTCCGTATAATTTTTCATCTCATTTGGAGATGGTTTGGATTAGAAATGATCAAACCTAAGTTTTTCCCTAATAAGGGGTCTTAGGTTAAAGGTGCACTTTTGAGATTTTAGTGGTCAGACCACCTCAACAGAGGCTGAGATTTTTACCACTGGCTAGTAATATTCTCTAGCACCCCCTCATAGAGTTTGAGGTGGATCGGGGTAAGTTGGCCCTAAGAACCAAGGCCAAACCCTAAGGATGGATCTTGGTGGCTTGTGAAGGTCATGGGGTCAAATGACCTTGAATTGACTCAAAATTTAGTGAAGAGGACCATAGGGCCATTATAGTCCTCAGGATGAAATCTTAGTAGATTTGCAGACTGTTGGGATACCTAATAATCTAACCCTAATTTAGGGAGCAAAACTTGTAGATATAGGAAACGACACTAAATCATATTGAAAAGTGATGAGAATTGGGTAGAGTGAATTATAGGGATGGTACAAGCTCTGGATATTTTTCTATGAATTTTAAGATCATTATTTTGGATACTTCATTAACGATTTAGAAGCGTGAATGATTTGCTTAGAAAATTTTTTATGGAATACACACTTCCTGGAAATTGATGAAATTTAAGAAGAGAACGTTTATTATGATTTCAAATCTCTGTGAATTTTTATGGGATTTTTGGAAGTTTAATTCTAAGGCTTGCTTCATTAAGTATGTTTTACCTTGAATATTTGATTAAAGCTTTAGTGGTGTTTAGCAAGCTGGTAAAATTATGATTCTTTGCACAAAGATCTTTTCTATATCATACTACTGATTAGTAATTTTTCTATAATTTTCGGATGAATAATTTCAGTGCTTCCTTCTTTATGTAGGATTAACATGATTATACTGGATAAATTAATTAGAGGTTAAATACTTTCTGTAAAATTCTGAAAATTTGTATTTGAGGTTATCTTGCTGTTATTTAATGATCATGATTTTTGAGCAGCAATTACTTAGGAGGATCAGGTAGTTCATGTGTAAAATGACCCATGGCCCGTCCTTTGGGAAAATTAAATAAATATCAGATTAATTAGGAAAATTATAAGTTTCTGGATTTAGACAAATTATGTTATGGTAGACCTCCAGTAAATATTATAGGAGATTTGGAAGTCAATTTGGAGTACCTCTCCTTGTGTACCTCATATAGCTTAGGATGGTCTGCATATAGTAAAACCACGGAATTCTGTTAGTTGATGGTTGGTAGGGCAAGCTAAGATTGAGTTCATCATTGGAAGTCAGGATAAGTAGAGTGTGAGACTGGTTAAGGATAAGGGAGTACGGGAACGACGAAAGATCGTCCATCCCGGGAAGAAGAGGAAGAGTCTTAATACTCTAGGGTTAGAACTAAAGTAAGTAAAAGAGGATCGGGTTAAGGGAGATCAACCAATAATAATAAGTGCCTTGCGAAAGGGAACTTCGGGCCGTAATGCTGCCGTCTTGGTTCCTAGTGCCCCTTGAGAGCCCTTCACGGGGTATGCCGGGG
This sequence comes from Platanthera zijinensis, assembly GCA_039513925.1. NCBI lineage: Eukaryota > Viridiplantae > Streptophyta > Magnoliopsida > Asparagales > Orchidaceae > Platanthera > Platanthera zijinensis. Next base: position 119,838,950 of record CM077092.1, read on the forward strand.
GCAGTCCTGGGCTAACGTAAACCATAGGAATAATAAATTAAAAGAACAACTAGTATAACTAGGGTTGCACATACACACTCCCCGATAGCTAGGAAAGTAGAATTATAGGATTGGATGCCACTCAGACAGTAGCTCTGAAGGTAGATGCACGGACGGGACTGTCTGGGGGCCGAGGGCTCGAGGGTTGGAGTACAGAATAAAGGTGGTGGGTCTTCGGTATCTGATTGTCGTTCACACCGACATTGGTACGCTGACTCGGCGATGTGGGACACTTAGCCAAAGAAAGTCTGGAGGGTACATCCAGCAGTTGTACGCGGATACTCTAGGTTGTGTTCTTCTAGGGGCGTACGGAAGGGCTAGGCCTGGTAGTGTGGATACCCGCCTAGGAGTGGGGGGCCCGACCCACTGTCTCCGTTTGCCACTACGGAGGTTCCTGGGAGTGAAGCTAGCTGCCCGAACAGGGGGAACTAAAGGTCTGTGCGCATAGAGTCGTGTGCGTGAGTTGTACTTGCATGAATCATGACATAGCATATCACTACACTCATAATTGCATACAACCGACACCCCAACGTATAAATCGGTATGGGACTTTTTATACGATGGGAGCCTTGTAGAAGACCCCTTAACTTATAAGTTTGTATGGGCATTCATATAAGTTAAGGTTACATACTTATTTACTTGCTTGTTTACTTACTGTTCTCTAGCTGCCTTATTATACAAATTGCTACTTATTAACTGCTCTCCTTATTACTTACTGCCGTAGGATTGTTAGACCTATTTCATTCTAAATAACCACTAGATTAGCTTCTTTGTCACCTGCTTGATTATTCTCCACTTTTGTAGCTTCCCTTTCCTCCTCTCTGCCCGGTGCATTAGGAGCTGTGGTGGGAGGGGTAGGGGATGATAGGGCTTAGTCTTTATGACTAATGGTTTTCGAACCACAACATTACAGGAGCTCCGGAATAGGAGACAGGGACCAGCAGTCCAGGGACCAGCACCAGCGGAGTACGGTGCGCATAGAGATGGGACAGTCTAACACCGGTGCACCTGCGACCAGCTCTGTGAGTGATTAGTAGTTTCATAGCTTCCGCGATGAGCGACTTGTAGTGAGGACTCTGATGTACTGGGCTCGAGCCCATTAATCTATTTTCCTGTTATTATCTACTGATGGACTGGATATGATTTCACTTTTATTTACATGTTTCTGTGGACTTGTTTACATTTTTTTTGTATAAATACTTCTCTCTCTTGTGATCGAAAAGGGCCGGCAGAATTGGCGTTTTGTAGTGGTTGCCTTCCCGTGAGTCGGTGCCACCGCAAGGCGGCAGTTCTGGGCTAAGACCCCGGTGGTTGAGAAAGGAAAATTAAAAAAAAAGGGGGTCTTACAAGTGGTATCAGAGCAAAACCTCGATCGAAAGAGAAGTAGTCCACAAAAACCTTGGGCCACCCCCGTGCGAGCTTAGTTTGCGGACAAACTAGCAGCGGAAGCAGTGGTGTGCCCATAAGGGAAATCACATGTGAAAGACCATACTAACTCTTCTTAAATTCCATTCATTCGCTCTCTAACAAATGGAATTTTTACTTGTAGCCTGCGACGAACCCTACATTGCAGCAGGGGAAACCTCAGGTTCCGAATGTGGTCCCGACTCCCCCAGCACCAGTTCCGTTCCAGCAGACGGAGATGGGGCAAACACTGACGGCCATCCTGGAGGCCTTCAGAGCTCAGCAAGCCCCGGCCCCATAGCCAAACCCCGGGGCCAATTGGATGACGGTCTTCCAGGGACTTTCCCCTCCATCCTACCAGGTGACGGAGTCTGCAGTACATACGGAGGAGTGGTTGGACACCATTTACGAGATGCGGGTAGGGATTCGATGCCCCACGGAGGAGGCAGTCGCTTTGGCAGTCTCTTGCTTAGAGTCACACGGAAAGAGGTGGTGGAAATCTCAGCTGGACACCACCTTTGTAGGGATGGACTGTGTTGATATTACATGGGAGGAGTTCAGAGCAGCGCTCTTGGGACATTTTGTACCTCAGTCGGCGAGAGATGACCTGGAGGATACGTTCCTGCGGTTGAGGCAGGGGAACAGGACTGTGGTGGAGTACTATCAGGAGTTCACTCAACTGGCCTGTTATGCGGACGCTTATCAGTTAGACGATGCTGTCTATGCCCGGAGGGTTTATAAGGGGCTGTAAGATGACATGAGACAGGCCCTCCTTTTCGTCTCAGAGGGGAGTTTGGCCAGGATTCTGGAGATGGCTAAGAAGAGAGAGGCGGATCAGCTTACAGTGAAGAGCCGGAAGAGACCGGCTGATGATTCAGTGATTGGAGGTCGTAGAGACCGTCCTCGGGGCCAGGTTATCGGGGAGAGAAGGAACAGAGATCAGCCTCGTCAGGAGTTTGGGCAGGAGCAGAGGAGTCAGGGGGTATTGGCCCCCCAACCTATACCGATGCTGGAATTGCCAAGGACGGCAGAGCAGCCACCGGTATGCTATCAGTGCAACCAGTCGGGGCATATTAAGAGGAACTGCCCTGTGAGGCGAGCACCCCCACCAACACATCAGGGCGCTCCACCTCCCCGATAGTTTGGCGGACGAGGACAGGACCGAGGACGAGGATTTCAGGATCGAGGTCGCAGGCCAGAGAGGGAGCAGGTGTATGCTCTAGACCTGACACAACCCTAGAACCTGTAGCAGGTTATCACAGGTATGGCAGTACTTTTAAATTTTCTTCATATAAACTACTATTTTAAACATAATCTGGTTAGAAATTAAGAGAAGATAAACTACAATAAGAATACTAAGACACTTAATTACCCCAGGCATAGTCTTCGTTAGCGGCAAGCCCGCTCACACCCTCTTCGACACTGGTGCGTTGCAATCATTCGTGTCGGAGGATTTCGTGAAAGGACTGGCAGGAGTGGAGCCATTCACAGGGAAGATGATGAGGGTGCGCCTACCCGATAGATCAGAGATATTGACCTCTGCTCATTGTAATATGGAAGCGAGGATCGGTGGGAAGCCGTTTGAGGCACCTGCGACGGTTCTGAAGATGCCAGATTACGATCTGATTCTGGGCATGACTTGGCTGTATTGGAACCATGCCCAGATCGATTGCGTGGCGAAGAGGATCACCGTGAGGCACGACGACTCCTTCATCATCATCGAAGGTATTCTACCAGCACCCCGCACCTTACTATCATCTATGCAGGCTGTTAAGGCCCACCTGCAGGGGGAAGAGGTTTATCAGGTCCTCTTTGAGGCGGTCGTAGCCAAGGACTCCATTGCAGATATTCCAGTAGTGCGGGACTTCGCCGACGTGTTTCCAGAGAAGCTACGAGGGTTACCCCCGCACCGAGAGAAGGACTTTCAGATTCAGCTCGTACCGGGGGCTAAGCCGGTATCCAGAGCTCCCTATCGAATGGCCCCAAAGGAGTTGGTGGAATTCCGAAGCCAGCTTCAGGAGTTAGTGGAGGCCGGGTTCGTTCGGCCTAGCTCTTCACCATGGGGAGCTCCGGTGTTGTTCGTTAAGAAGAAGGACGGGACCCTTCGACTGTGCATCGATTACCGGGCTCTGAACAGGTTGACAGTCCGGAATACTTATCCCTTACCACAGATAGACGAGCTATTTGACCAGCTGGAGGGAGCCCATTGGTTCTCAAAGCTGGATCTGAGGACAGAGTACTACCAGCTTCGCATTCGGGAGGAGGACATTCCGAAGACGGCCTTCAGCAGCAGATACGGCTTGTACGAGTTTACAGTGATGCCGTTCGGGCTCACGAATGCACCCTCCGCATTCATGACCCTGATGAATCGGGTGTTCGAAGAGTATCTGGATGTCTTCGTCATTATATTCATCGACGACATCCTCATCTATTCAAGGACGGAGGAGGAGCACGCGAGACATCTGGCCTTGACCTTGGAGAAGCTGCGTGAGCATGAGATGTATGTCAAGTACAGCAAGTGCCAGTTCTGGCTAAAGGAGGTGGCCTTTCTGGGCCACGTCATCAGTGGAGCAGGTCTGGCAGTGGATCCGGCAAAGATCCAGGCAGTACGTGATTGGCCATCACTAAAGTCGGCCACGGATGTTCGAAGTTTCTTGGGACTTGCCGGTTACTACCGGAAGTTCGTCGAGGGGTTATCTCAGATTGCCCTCCCTCTTACATCTTTGACGAAGAAGGAGTCCCCTTTTATCTGGACGCCTCGATGCGAATCTGCCTTCCAGGAGCTGAAGGATCATCTCACCTCGGCCCCCATCCTTGCTCTTCCATCAGGGAAGGAGGGATTCCAGGTGTATACAGATGCTTCCTATCAGGGGATGGGTGCCGTCCTGATGCAGAATGGGCACGTAATAGCCTATGCCTCCCGTCAGGTGAAGCAGCACGAGCAGAACTACCCCGTGCACGATTTGGAGATGGGGGCAGTCATTTTTGCTCTTATGATTTGGCGACACTATCTGAAAGTGAAGGGATAGATACTACTCTAGAGGGGGGGTGAATAGAGTTATCAAATTTTGCACAGACAAAACTTAATAGTCTATCCAACTCCCTTGGAGTGAAGTGCGGAATGAAAAGATTATAGATATAAAGTTAACCCTATAGCCTAACACAAGTGATGTGTACGAGCACAAGCTAACTGTAATTACAGTTAAGCTTGGAAAACCTAATCAGCAACTAGCAACCTAGTTATATCTAATCACAGCCACAATACAGGAATTAAACAATGGAATCCAAACGACACAAGGAAATTTATAGTGGTTCCCCAAACAACTTGGGCACGTCCACTCTTCTACCCACACGGTAGGAATCCACTAAGGTTTTTGATCAGGTGCCCTGCCACCAACAGGATCTGCTTCAGGTAGATCCAGAAACCCTTTAGACTTTTGATCAGGTGTCTAAAAACCAAGCACAGGTTTTTGATCAGGTGCCCTGCCACCAAGGGATACTTTTGAAGGGAGTAATAACCCTGTACAGGAGGGGGAAGAAGGTTAAGATGTCTTCTCTATTTTACAAAGATTAGAGAAGCACAAAAGCTTGCACTGAGCTAGAATGCTCTAAAGAATCAAGGCTCCCCCTGGCTCAAAGATGTCCAGGTGAAGTCTTGCTTCAGTGCAGAAAGACTCTTCAGAAAGTTCTGAAGGAAAAACTACAGGAAGAAAGTAAATAATAAAATCAAAGATCTTCAAGCAGCTATCTTCTTCTTCTTCTTCTTCAAAGGAACTCTGAGTTTGAACTTCCTGAAAGCAGGAGAACTCAGGTGAAGAAGAGATGAAGATCTTAACACTTCTCAGTTAGATGGAAATTGCTGAGAGCAGAAAGCTTTTTCTTGATGAAGGCTTGAGAGCTTGAATGAACAACTGGTAAGCTATTAGCTAGCTTGAATCCTTCTTCAAAGGGTCCTTTATATAATCATCAGCAAGCAACGGCTCTCTTCCATTTGAATTATTTGTCTTCTTCTGATCCTTGAGACCTGGGCTGTAAATATCAAGAAGACAGAAACATCTCTGCAGCAAAACATTCTATAAAAGGAATAAACCTCTTTCTAAGAAGCTGCAGGCTTAAATCAAATAACAGAAGGACTAAATAAAGTCACATCAGAAATAATCTCTTTATAGCAAAAAGAAGACTTTTCAGTCTAACGGCTATAAAGGGCTGACAATAGATAAAGTAAATTACAATGACAGCTAATAAGACAAACAACTTTATCTTAAAAAGATTTGACTCAGGCAAAAGAGATGGAGCAAATATTGCCTGGTTATTTTATCATACAGCTTAAAACAGTGTGCCAGAAAATGTATTAATTAATTAAATATAATAAATAAATACAAAATACAACGGCAGACAGAAAACGTCGAACGACCCTCGAAGATCGTCGAACGACGCACGGAGATCGTCGAACTATCGGGCAGATAGTCGAACGATCCAGATAGTCGACCTATCGAAGAAGATAGTCGAACTACCCCGGCAGATAGTCGAACTATCAGAGCAGATAGTCGAACTATCAAGCGTACAGAGATAGTCGACCTATCAAGCAGATAGTCGACCTACCTCAGAAAACAGATAGTCGATCTATCAGCAGATAGTCGAACTATCAAAACAAACCAGATAGTCGATCTATCAGCAGATAGTCGAACTATCAGATAATCGAACTACCAGGACAGATAGTCGAACTATCAACGACAACAGATAGTCGAACTATCAACAGATAGTCGAACTATCAAGGCGAAACAGATAGTCGACCTATCAACAGATAGTCGAACTATCAGATAGTCGATCTATCAGAACAGATAGTCGAACTACCTCGCCAAGCAGATAGTCGAACTATTAACAGATAGTCGAACTATCAATGCAAAACAGATAGTCGACCTATCAACAGATAGTCGAACTATCAACGCAGACAAATCATCGACCAACTGATAGACGATCGTCGATCAGCCGATAGACGATAGTCGAGTGGCGTTCGACGATCGTCGAACGAAAAACTACTTAACCAAATTCTCAATCTGGAAAAGTGAGGACTCTACAGCTAGACTCCTAACTATTGACCATAGATATTTCTTGGGTCAAGAGGCACAAAGGAGAGGACTAAACTCAATTCAAAACTAGGGTACCAACAATCTCCCCCTATTTGAGTTAAGTCTCTCAACATCTAAAACATACAGCTAGCTAAAGAGCAATAAAATAATACAGTAAATAGTTAATAAATAACTAGCAGATTATCAAACAGATAAACAAATATAGCACAGCAGTTAATCAAACTATGGATCAACAGAGTCAGGCTTAGCTACAGAAGAGCTAGAAACAAAAGAGATTTTCCTTAAGGGATCATCAGATTCTTTCTTTGACAGTTTCAGGTCCTGCGCACCAATGATCTTCAGTTCTGTAGCTCTTGGGACTACTGCTTCAGGATGCTTTTCCATATATTTTGATGGATCAAAAATCTCAGGATTAACCTGGAACTTTTCAAATTCTTTCTTTCTGTAAGCAGACATGGTAGTTAGACCAGTCGTATCTTTTCCTTCTGCTCTAGCTTTTCTTATTTGAGCTGCTCCAACTAGTTCTTGAAAGCGAGCCATCCTAAAGTTAGGATCCAGCTCAGGATTTTCATACACAGGCTCAGGAGAAGCAGCATCAGCTATTTTATCTTGAATAACTAGATAAGACATTAGAGTATACTTAGCAAAAGGGGTTCTTGCTAGAAATCTTAAAACAAAGTAAACTATTTACCTTTTGATACAATTTCCTCAGACTGAACTGGTGTTGGAGATGGAATTCTCTTCTTTGGAGAAGGAGGTGGGGAAAAGGTTGGTCTTTGAACCACAGTCTCCTTCATTTGTCTTTGAGAACCATAAAATGATTTGCCTTGCGAGCTTTGATAACCTTGTCTTGGCTGGGGCTGAAAAGAAGCAGATCTTCCAGAAGAGGCAGCAGGATCAGCTGATAGGTTCCCAGAGGCTCCTGCACCTGGAGGTGGAGGAGGGGGACCTCTGGGAGTCCATCTTGAAGCAGGACTATCATACCTCTTAGTTCTTTTTCTTTCTTTCTGCTGATTCTTTGAAAACCTCATCCAGTGCTGAAATTCCTTGGATTTAGGGTCAATGCCCTTCAGAATGTAATAGGGAGTATCATTATCCTTACTGGGAGGAGGAGGAGGAGGAGCAGCTTTCTTTTTCTTTGAAGCAGCTTTCTTTCTCTTTGACTTCTCAGAAACATCAGAATCATCATCATCATCAGAATGAGATGAGGGAGGATTTTCATAAGGATCATAGGCTTCTGAAACAGCCTTTTCTTTAAGCTTAAGAGCAGATTTTTCTCTTTCCTCTTCCATGGCATCTAGAGCCAGAAGGGAATCTAAGTCCAACCCTGGAGAGTCATCCCAGATTGTTGACTCTTCAATTTGCAGATCTTTTTCTTTCTCTTTTAAAGATTGTACTCTTAAATCCCAGGCAGCTCTTGCTTGAGCTTCTTCCAAATTCAGAACAGGAGAGTCATCCTTGACTTTATCTTGATTCTCAGATTCATCCTCTCTAGCATCTAAGAAAGATTCCAATTCAGGATCTACTTGAGTAGCAGGAACACTTGGATCAGCTTCAGAAACAACTGCTACGATCTGAGTAGCTAGATCTTCTCTAATAACATCTGTAGAATTATGAATACATATCTGCTAAATAAGCGATAATCATTCCCTCAAGGTATTCACAAACTATCAAATTAATCGACTCATCAACAAAACGAATGAAAGAGTTACCTTCATACTTAACCATCTCCCATGATTCATTCAGATATGAAGTTATAATTCCTTCTAGGAATCTAGCAATCATAGGAGAGGTAAGATCTTCTAAGCAGACTTTAACTGCAATCTCAGATAGCAAGATTCCATCTGCTATTTCCTTATTAGGCAAAACTGGAGCTATTTCTTTCTCAGCAGGAGCAGATTCTTCCTGGGCAGTCATTACAACATCTGGAACTATTTCTATCTCAGCTTGAGCAGATTCTTCCTGGGCAGACATGACTGTATCTTTTATAGCTGGAGGAGAGGCAGGATGGTCTGAGGCATCTTCATGGAACATCTCCCCCTGCCTGATTTCAGTGGATACTGAAACCAGGCCCCTTGAGGAAGATGGCTCAGCAGATTTTGAAAGGGATTTGATGGAGGCAGATAAGAGATCAATGGAGGCTGCAAGGGGAGCGATTGCCTCTTCAATCATGGTTTTAATTGAGGGGGTAATCAGCTCCACAATGCGGGAGATAAGCTCAGGAGAGATCTCAATAGATGAGGGATGTGAAGAGGATGGAGCTGCAGCAGATATGGTAGTGGTGCTGGGATGAGAAATGGTGTGGACAGGGGATCGAGCAGGAGATGGAGCAGGAGAGTTAATTGGGGAATTAATTGGGGAATGAACGGGAGATAACGGAGGAGTAGGAATTCTCTCTGATCCTAACAAATCAAAGCTAGGAGCAGATATCCTAGCCAGATGAGCAGGAAGAGGAGAAGCTGAAGGAGAAAGAGGAACAACCGTAGTTGTTTCTGGAGCAGCAGAGGAAGAAGGTCGTACTTCAGCTGAAGTTGATGGAACTTCAACTGAGGCAGACAGCAATGCAGAGGAGGAGGAAGGAAGAGCTGAGCCAGCTTCAACATGGTGAGGAGTGACTGATTCAGTCCTTGTGTCCTCAGATGTTGCTGGAGCAGGTTTCACAAACGTTCTCTTCCACTTAGAGAACAAGTTGGGATCCATCTTCTTGCTCGCATTGATTGTTGTTGCAGTTGAACTCAGCAGCTGGGGGTATTTTTCCTTAAGGAAAATTCCAATGACCCTTCCTAGGGTGACTTCCTTCTTACTAGTCTTTTTCCTGATTAAATCAAACACAACTGCTGCCCAATCGATCCTTTTTCGATTAACAATCGCACACATGAGTGCGAATTGCTGCCTTGTTATATTGTCGTGAGCAGAGTGCTTACCCAGGAGCACTTTTCCTACTAACTCAGCCAGGACCTTGATCTTGAAAGGAAAATTCACTTTGAGCAGCTTCGTGGGAATGCCCTCAGCATGTCCCAGCTCAACTAGCATTCTTCCGAATTCCTGAGCATCTTGCTCATAATCCTCGTCACCATTAACTAATCCAAAAACATCAGATAAAACGGCCGGAGTCAGGATTACCTCTTCTCCGCCGATGGTACCAGTCATCGATTCGTCTGAGGAAGACGACGTGAAAGCCCATTCTTTGATTTCTGGGATGTTGATCTTAATCCTTGCAGACATTAACTTTTCTAATCCCTGATCCCTGCATAGCTGTAGAACTTCTACGATTCCTGCATCGCAGTTGCTGAATGCGTCGAAATCCACGCTAAATCCTGCATCAAACTTCACGACGACTAGAACTGCTGGGGAAACCGCCATGGATTCGCTGGAGAAAGCTCGAGAAAGCTGCAGAGAACGAAGAAGACGAAACGCCCGGAAATCGCAAGCGGGAAAGCAGAATGCGAAAGGGCACGCTCCGTCGACGATAAAACACAAGATCTTTTAACCTAGGTCGACTATCGGCTTTATATTAGACCGGAAATAGTCGATCTATTCAAAAGATACTTGACCCGATAGTCGAACGGCCGTTCGACGATCGGCTCAGAAGCAGAGTAGTCGAACCATCGTTCGGCTATTTCTGGCTTCGCAAGCAACAAGCTGTCGTCGTTCAGAGATCGACGATGAGCTCAACCTGTTCGACGATGGTCGAACGTCGATCGACGATCTTCAAACAGATAAGCTATCATTAACCAGAGGTCGACGATAGGCTTAATCCGTTCGACGATCTTCGATCATCGTTCGACGATCTTCAAGCAGATTTCAACATAGGCAGATATTGTCACACTTAGTCTCGTCCATTAATCATGCCTAGTTGAACTAAAAAGAACAGATGCTTCTGTTCATCTAAAGGCTTGGTGAATATATCACCTCTCTGAAACTCAGTGGATATGAACTCAAGACAGATCTTGTTCTTTTCCACACAATCTCTCAGGAAATGGTGCCTAATCTCAATGTGCTTCGTTCTAGAGTGGTGCACTGGATTTTGTGCAATTGAGATAGCACTGGTACTATCACACATGATCTTGGTGTTCTTGTGTGAGTAACCATAATCCACAAGCTGGTTTTGAATCCACAGGATCTGTGAACAACAACTGGCAGCTGCTATATATTCAGCCTCTGCAGTTGAAGTTGAGACAGAAGCCTGCTTCTTACAGAACCAAGAGACCAATCTCTCTCCCAGGAACTGGCAAGTTCCTGAGGTGCTCTTCCTGTCAACTCTACAGCCAGCATAATCAGAATCAGAATATCCAATTAATTCAAACTCTGACTCAGCTGGGTACCAAAGTCCTAGATCTGGACATCCCTTCAGGTATCTCAGGATTCTCTTTAGAAGAATCAGATGAGATTCCTTGGGGTTGACCTGGAATCTAGCACAAAGGCATGTAGCAAACATTATATCTGGCCTACTTGCAGTTAGATATAATAGGGAACCAACAATGGCCCTATAATTCTTTTGATCAACTGGCTTGCCGTGATCATCAGAATCAATAACTACATTAGTAGCCATGGGTGTAGGCATTGCTGAAGCATCAGCCATCCCAAATTTCTTTACCAATTCCTTGGCATATTTGGATTGGGAGATGAAGATACCATCAGCATCTTGCTTAACTTGGAGACCAAGAAAGTAAGACAGCACACCCATGCTACTCATCTCAAACTTGGAATGCATCAAGTTGGAAAACTTTTTGCACAGTTTGGGATCAGTGGAGCCAAAAATAATATCATCTACATACACCTGAACTAACAGGATTGTGTCCTTGTGATGCTTGACAAAAAGGGTTCTATCAACTACTCCCCTAGTAAAGTTGTGCTCTAACAGGAAACTAGCTAAGGTCTCATACCAGGCCCTAGAAGCTTGCTTTAGTCCATAAAGAGCTTTCTGCAACTTAAAAACATGAGAAGGCTGAGTTGAAGAAACAAACCCTGGTGGTTGTTCAACAAACACCTCTTCCTTAAGCTCACCATTTAGGAATGCACTTTTGACATCCATTTGGAACACCTTAAACTTCATGAAGGCTGCATAGGCCAAGAAGATCCTTATTGCTTCTAGCCTTGCAACAGGAGCAAAGGTTTGGTCATAGTCTATACCTTCCTCCTGTCTGTAGCCCTGAGCTACAAGCCTAGCTTTATTCGTTACTATAATTCCATTTGCATCCAGCTTGTTTCTATACACCCACTTGGTGCCTATGATCAGTTGGCCTTTAGGGCTTGGAACCAAAGTCCAAACTTTACATCTCTCAAACTGATTGAGCTCCTCTTGCATTGCAATGATCCAGTGGGGATCTAGCTCTGCATCTTTAAAGGTGAGGGGCTCAACCTGTGAGAGGAAACAAGCATGCATCACATCCTGTCTTAATTGATGTCTTGTTTGCACACCGCTGATATGTCTCCAATCACTTGAGATGTGGGGTGATCTCTAAGTGTGACAATATCAGCAGGTGGGATGTGATCTTCAGCAACAGTTGGGATTAATTCCTCAGGAGGAATTTGATCTACTGTTGGTGGTACAACAACAGCTTCAACAGCTTCAGCAATGTCTTCATCACTGTCTGATTTAGTGATCTGAAGAGTTGATAGTTGAAGAATTTCTTGAGGGGCATCAAGTACCTGCAAAGAACTGGAGGAAGGAGAATTTTCTTTCTCCTTGTAAAACATCTGAGACTCATCAAATGATACATGCACAGATTCTTCTATCTTACAGGTAGACTTGTTATAAACCCTATAAGCTTTGCTTACTTGGGAATATCCAAGCATAATTCCCATTGAAGCTTTTGCTTCAAACTTTCTAATATATTCTTTATTATTATTATGAATATAAACAATACAGCCAAAAACTCTAAAGTAATTAATTTTTGGTTTCTTTCCTTTAAGCAACTCATAAGGAGTTTTACACTTAAGTTTGTGTATCAAACTTCTATTCAAGACATAGTTGGCTGTACTAACAGCTTCTGCCCAATAGGATAGAGGCATGTTAGCATCTGCCAACAATGTACTAGCAGCTTCAATTAGTGTTCTATTCTTCCTTTCAACTACCCCGTTTTGTTGGGGAGTTCTAGGAGCTGAGAAGCTATGTTTGATACCTTCTCTCTCACAGAATTCTTGCATGAGAAGAGAGTCAAACTCAGTACCATGATCACTTCTGATCAAGGCCACATGAGTAGAGTACTCAGTCTGCACACATAATAGAAAGTCTGTAAGGGCTTTGAAGTTATCAGACTTAGTTCTCAAAAAGAAAACCCAACTGAACCTAGAGAAGTCATCTACAATTACTAAAGTGTAATACTTCCCTCCTAAACTCTGTACATTTATTGGGCCAAAAAGGTCCAAATGTAATAAATACAGGATTCTAGGAGAATCACTTTTATTTACAGATTTAAAAGAATTCTTGGTTTGCTTGCCTAGCTGACAAGCCTTGCATAGGTTCTCCTTCTTGTAGGGGCAAGAAGGTAAACCTCTAACAAGGTTGTGCTTAGATAACCTAGATATATTTTTAAGGTTTACATGGCTAAGCCTTTTATGCCATAGGGAATTATTATTAAGGGTTACTTCATTAAACAGGCAGATTTCAGAATGAGATGAATTAAAATCTACTAAATAGATATTACCTATTCTAATACCTACTAAAACAACATTATTATTTAAAGTAATATTGCAAGAGAAATTAGAAAATGAAACCTGGTAGCCAGCATCACATAGCTGGCTGACTGAAATCAGATTATGCTTCAGTCCATTGACATAAGCAACTCTCTTGAAAGTAACTGCTCCAATTGTGATCTTGCCATAGCCTTCTGTCTGACCACAGCTGGAGTCTCCAAAGATAACCTTTGGGCCAAGCTTAGCTTTGAACTTTGACAGTAGATCTTTATTTCCTGTCATATGCTTAGAGCATCCACTATCCAAATACCACTTATTTTGAGTGATTGGATAGGCCTTCACCTGCAAGACAATTATTTAGACAGAGTGGACCCAGGTAACCTTGGGTCCCTTGTTTTTCACATAAGAAAAACTGGAAATATATGAGAATGCAGGCTGAGGGTGATAACCTAGTGGGTGAGATCTCCTAGGTGGGATTCTCCATGCAGATGATGGGTCAACAAACCTAGGGTTTCTATTCTCATTTAGGTTTCTATGGAATTGATTATGATTTTGAAAATCATATTGAAATCGTCGATCGACGTTCGACGATGGGCGCTCAGATCGTCGAGCTTCGTTCGACCATGGAGCTTCCGATCGTCGAGCGGCGTTCGACGCTCTTTGCATTTCTTTAAAGAACTTCTTTCTCTTTTCTCTCTTAGCTTTATTTAAGGTTTTATTTACCATATTTACTTGCTCAGTGTTCTTCTTTCCACTAGCTGAAATGAAGTTCACTGGAGTTGAAAGATTATTTTTAAGAAGGACTGGGGGTTCACTGGGAGAAGCTCCTAAGCCTAGTTTATCATTACCTGACCTAGTGTTAGTCATGCTGGTAATTTCTAACAGCTTAAGGCTTCTACCATTAAGGGATTCTTCTAATCTCTTAGACTTAGCTAACTCTATTTTAAGAAATTTAATTTCTTCACTACAAGTAGTGAGATCTTCCTTTAACCTAATGTTTTCAGAGGCTATTGATTCTGAGTCAGCTAACCTATTTCTAAGTTCTTTTATTTCCTTTTCTGAACTAATTAAATCTAAACATAAAGATTTAAATTCTAATTTAAATTCTTCTGAAGTAAAATCATAAGAGGAAAGTACCTCATCTTCTGTAGGCATCTCTTCATCAGAATCAGAACTCTCTACAGCAGAGTGGTTGCTGTAGGCATCTATTGCCATTAGGCAAACTTCTTTTGCCTTCTTCTCTTCCTCATCTTCACTGGAGCTTGATGAGGAGGATTCTTCATCAGAATCACTCCAGGTTTCAGTAATGAAACCTCTCTCCTTCTTCTTGTTTTTGTAGGAGGATGGCTTGGAGTGCTTCCTGTGTTGTTCTTTTTCTTTTCTCTTTTCTTTGTTTTTCTCCTCTGGACACTCGGGTAAGATGTGTCCAGGCTTCCTGCAACCATAACAAATGATTTCTTTAGCAGGAGAGCGATCATACCTTGGTTTGTCTTCATATCGTGAAGACTTCTTTCTGAACTCCTTTCTTCCCATCTTGAGAAACCTTTTGGCAAACAATGCCATAAGTTCCTCATTAGATTGGCTGCCTTCAGAAACATCTGCAGCCTTAAGAGCTAGAGATTGCTCTTTTCTTGTTGGAGTGGGGGTCTTGGCTTCAGCTTCTGCTTCTCTGGTCTTCAGCACTTACTCAAAAGACTTGAGCTTGCCGAGGAGAGCTTCAGTTGAGATCTCATTAGTACTTTTGGCTTCCTTGATGGGCCAGATTCTTAGATCCCATGTGCTAGGGAAGCATATAAGAATCTTATCATTGACCTCTGTCAATGATATGTCCTTGTCCAGGGTCCTCAGCTCATTGATGATTGAGCTGAGCCTGGTGTACATAGCTTCAACTGATTCAGCATCAGTTTTCTTGAAGTTCTCATACTGTGAGATCAGGTTGGACCTTCTGTCCTTCCTTTCATCAGCGGAACCAGCTACAATCTGGTTCAGTGTGTCCCACATGGCCTTTGCTGAGGAGGAGTCAGCCACCTTCTGGAACACCTCATCAGACATTGTCTGAGCCAGTATGTTCATTGCCTTGGCATCTGCAATTTTGGCCTTCTTGTATTCATCATTATAATCTGGAGGAGGCACTGCACTCATATCAGATGATGAGGCAGTGGCAGCAGCAGGTGCTCTTGGGGGACCTGACAAAATAGAAGCAAAAATGCTTTCATCAATAGAGTTCATATATAATTTAATCCTTGCCTTCCAGATGCCAAACTTAGCTAAGTTGCATGCTGGAGGTCTGGTGCTAGAATAATCCTTGGACTGGGCCATGATAGTGAATATCTATAAGCTCTTGATATCTATCAGGATCTTGTGACTTTGGTGTTAGCCTATACAGTCACTCAACCTCCCTCTGATACCAATTGAAAGTGAAGGGATAGATACTACTCTAGAGGGGGGGTGAATAGAGTTATCAAATTTTGCACAGACAAAACTTAATAGTCTATCCAACTCCCTTGGAGTGAAGTGCGGAATGAAAAGATTATAGATATAAAGTTAACCCTATAGCCTAACACAAGTGATGTGTACAAGCACAAGCTAACTGTAATTACAGTTAAGCTTGGAAAACCTAATCAGCAACTAGCAACCTAGTTATATCTAATCACAGCCACAATACAGGAATTAAACAATGGAATCCAGACGACACAAGGAAATTTATAGTGGTTCCCCAAACAACTTGGGTACGTCCACTCTTCTACCCACACGGTAGGAATCCACTCAGGTTTTTCATCAGATGCCCTGCCACCAACAGGATCTGCTTCAGGTAGATCCAGAAACCCTTTAGACTTTTGATCAGGTGTCTAAAAACCAAGCAAAGGTTTTTGATCAGGTGCCCTGCCACCAAGGGATACTTTTGAAGGGAGTAATAACCCTGTATAGGAGGGGGAAGAAGGTTAAGATGTCTTCTCTATTTTACAAAGATTAGAGAAGACCAAAAGCTTGCACTGAGCTAGAATGCTCTAAAGAATTAAGGCTCCCCCTGGCTCAAAGATGTCCAGGTGAAGTCTTGCTTCAGTGCAGAAAGACTCTTCAGAAAGTTCTGAAGGAAAAACTACAGGAAGAAAGTAAATAATAAAATCAAAGATCTTCAAGCAGCTATCTTATTCTTCTTCTTCTTCAAAGGGACTCTGAGTTTGAACTTCCTGAAAGCAGGAGAACTCAGGTGAAGAAGAGATGAAGATCTTAACACTTCTCAGTTAGATGGAAATTGCTGAGAGCAGAAAGCTTTTTCTTGATGAAGGC
The DNA here is from genome assembly GCA_039513925.1 of Platanthera zijinensis. Classification (NCBI taxonomy): domain Eukaryota; kingdom Viridiplantae; phylum Streptophyta; class Magnoliopsida; order Asparagales; family Orchidaceae; genus Platanthera; species Platanthera zijinensis. The sequence goes on from CM077092.1 coordinate 119,855,413, forward strand.
TTGAGAGCTTGAATGAACAACTGGTTAGCTATTAGCTAGCTTGAATCCTTCTTCAAAGGGTTCTTTATATAATCATCAGCAAGCAACGGCTCTCTTCCATTTGAATTATTTGTCTTCTTCTGAGCCTTGAGACCTGGGCTGTAAATATCAAGAAGACAGAAACATCTCTGCAGCAAAACATTCTATAAAAGGAATAAACCTCTTTCTAAGAAGCTGCAGGCTTAAATCAAATAACAGAAGGATTAAATAAAGTCACATCAGAAATAATCTCTTTATAGCAAAAAGAAGACTTTTCAGTCTAACGGCTATAAAGGGCTGACAATAGATAAAGTAAATTACAATGACAGCTAATAAGACAAACAACTTTATCTTAAAAAGATTTGACTCAGGCAAAAGAGATGGAGCAAATATTGCCTGGTTATTTTATCATACAGCTTAAAACAGTGTGCCAGAAAATGTATTAATTAATTAAATATAATAAATAAATACAAAATACAACGGCAGACAGAAAACGTCGAACGACCCTCGAAGATCGTCGAACGACGCACGGAGATCGTCGAACTATCGGGCAGATAGTCGAACGATCCAGATAGTCGACCTATCGAAGAAGATAGTCGAACTACCCCGACAGATAGTCGAACTATCAGAGCAGATAGTCGAACTATCAAGCGCACAGAGATAGTCGACCTATCAAGCAGATAGTCGACCTACCTCAGAAAACAGATAGTCGATCTATCAGCAGATAGTCGAACTATCAAAACAAACCAGATAGTCGATCTATCAGCAGATAGTCGAACTATCAGATAGTCGAACTATCAGGACAGATAGTCGAACTATCAACGACAACAGATAGTCGAACTATCAACAGATAGTCGAACTATCAAGGCGAAACAGATAGTCGACCTATCAACAGATAGTCGAACTATCAGATAGTCGATCTATCAGAACAGATAGTCGAACTACCTCGCCAAGCAGATAGTCGAACTATCAACAGATAGTCGAACTATCAACGCAAAACAGATAGTCGACCTATCAACAGATAGTCGAACTATCAACGCAGACAAAGCGTCGACCAACTGATAGACGATCGTCGATCAGCCGATAGACGATAGTCGAGCGACGTTCGACGATCGTCGAACGAAAAACTACTTAACCAAATTCTCAATCTGGAAAAGTGAGGACTCTACAGCTAGACTCCTAACCATTGACTATAGATATTTCTTGGGTCAAGAGGCACAAAGGAGAGGACTAAACTCAAATCAAAACTAGGGTACCAACACTATCTCTATGGAGTACATTGTGATATCTTCTCCGACCACAAGAATCTAAAGTACGTCGACACCCAGAAGGAGTTAAACATCAGACAGAGACGCTGGGTGGAGTTTCTGTCGGACTACCAGTATACCATGCACTACCACCCGGGGAAGGCGAACGTGGTCGTAGATGCTCTGAGCCGGAGAGCGAGTACGACAGGAGTAGGCCCGCAGCTGATGGCCTTGGAGTTGATTAGATCATTTGAGGAGATGCAGATTTCGCTAGTGTCTGAGGATGACCCGGAGCTATACATGGAGTACTTGGGGTCTATGGCTACTACTGATGACATTCGAGACCGCATCAGAGATGGGCAGATGCTGGACGAGAGAGCTGAGCCGATATTCCGAGCCTTGGAGGAAGGCACGACTGGAGATTACTCTTTGAGGGATGGGCTCCTATGTTTCCGGGGCAGAGTCTACATACCAGCAGGAGGACGGATCTGGGAGGACATTTTGACAGAAGCTCACTGCAGCCGATATTCTGTACACCCGGGGATCACCAAGATGGTAAAGGATTTGAAGAGGACTATGTACTGGCCGAGTATGAAGAAAGATATTACATATTTTGTGACGCATTGCGAGGCCTTCCAGCTCGTGAAGGCGGAGTGCAGGAACCCGGCAGGCTTGCTGCAGCCGCTTCCGGTGCCGGAGTGGAAGTTTGAGGATATAGCCATGGACTTCATACATGGGCTACCTCGATCCCGTGCTGGGAATGACTCGATCTGGGTGATAGTGGACAGACTAACAAAGGTGGCCAGATTCATTCTAGTGGCAAAGGACACACCGGACAGAGTATTAGTACGGAGGTTCGTTGAGCAGTTTGTGCGTTATCATGGGGTGCCCAAGACTATCGTTTCAGATCGAGATGGGCGATTTACATCCAGGGAATGGAGGTCAGTCCAGGCCCATCTGGGTTCACGGTTGACATACAGCACAGCTTTTCACCCTCAGACCGATGGACAGACAGAACACACCAACCGTACACTAGAGGATCTGTTGTGAATATGTATTTTGGACCGTGGCGAGCCTTGGGAGAGATTACTGCCACTGGTCGAGTTTTCGTACAACAACGCTCATCAGTCCAGCATAGGCATGGCTCCATACGAGGCGTTGTACGGAAGGAGGTGCAGGACCCCACTATCATGGGTTCAAGATGAGGATCCGCAGGCACTGGGCTCGGAGTTTGTGGGAGATACAGATGCTCAGATTAGATTGATCCGGGACAGGATGTTGGAAGCCCAGAGCAGACAAGCCAAGTACTACGATGCGAGGCACTGTCAAGTAGAGTTCCAGGTAGGAGACCGGGTTTTCTTGAAGAAACGGCCGATGCACGAAGTCTCGCGGGTTCGCGGGCGGAAGAAGCTCAGTCCGAGATATTTGGGGCCCTATAGGATCCTGGAGCGGATCGGCCCCTTAGCCTATAGACTGGAACTACCGCCGGAGTTATCGGGATTGCATGACGTCTTCCACGTCTCCTCACTTCGGAGGGCTCTGCTACGCCCTGAGCAGCTGATTTCCTCGGCAGATGGCCCAGTGGCCCCGGATCGGTTAGTCGATTTGGAGCCTATCAGGATTGACGATACAGCTGTGCGGGTCTTGCGACGAAAGAAGGTCCCGTTAGTCAAGGTTCTGTGGAACAATCATGGGCAGGAGGAGCATACATGGGAGCCACAGGACTTGATGCTGCAAAAATACCCGGGACTTTTTCGTCAGGTATACCTCACAACCCCTCTGGACAATCAATTTGTCTTTCTGTTTTAAACCAATGGGACTGAAACTTCAAGAATAGGGGCTAATCTTTTGTTTATTGGGGTGTATATACCTAGTTAAGTGGGCGAATTAATCTTAGGTTTGAAACCGCACAAAGCAAACATAACGTAGAGATGTAATTTCTTTAAATCTCATGGGATGTTACAAGCTTCTTTTCCCGATTAGAGTCCCGTAGGCTTAACCTTGATTTCGGGGACGAAATCTTTGTTTTGTTTATTGGGATTTGTAACATCCCATTTCCGGCTAGACCCCCTAGGAGTCGGTTGGTTGTGGTAGAACCCTAGGGAGCCCAAAAATAGAAATAAATCGACCAAGATTTTGGGTCACGGGTTGGTCACGCCCGTGACCGACCCGTCACGCCCGTGACCTAGGGCGTGACTCACTCGACGATCGTCGATCTCAGGGAGACGATCGTCGGGCTCAGAATTTTCCACCCGGACCTGTCACGCCTGTGACCCAGGTGTCACCCCCATGACCTGGGGCGTGACTCCTTCGACGATCGTCAATCTCAGGTAGACGAATGTCGGGCGCGGAATTTGCCTCATGGCCTGTCACGCCCATGACCCAAAGAGTCACGCCCGTGACATAGGGCGTGACCAAGTTCGACGATCGTCGATTTCAGTTCGACGGTCGTCGGCCCAGAATTAGTCACCAGGCATGTCACGCCCGTGACCTGCAATGTCACGCCCGTGACATAGGGCGTGACCACCCTTCGACGATCGTCGACCTCCGTTCGACGGTCGTCGACCCAGAATTGGCCACACGGGCCAGTGATGCCCGTGACCCAGGTGTTACGCCCGTGACCACCCTTCGATGATCGTCGATCTCAGTTCGACGATCGTCGATCCCAGAATTGGCCACACGTGCCTGTCACGCCCGTGACCTATGTGTCATGCCTGTGACCAAAGACGAAACGTCAGCCAGACTGGAAATTTCGGTAACCGACGTCGTAATAAATTCTGATTATGGGAATGAAAACCAAGAGTATTTATGGGCCGTTACCTACTGTAATTATTTAAATAAATAAGGAAATGTTGGTCCAATAGGAAATCGCCACCTGGCAAACATCTCTTCATTTCCAGCAATTCAATTCTCTGCATCATAACCGAAACATTATTAAGAAGAAATATTAATGTCCATGAAGTTTCATCCGTTCCCCTCCCCACTTGCTGATCTATAAAAGACTCCTAAGAGTAAGGGGAAAAGGTTACACTCTCCATCAAACTGTTTCAGATTTCCCCCTTGCTGTTGAAGAATTTCCGGCGATGCCACCACCGCGCCAATGGCTTCCCGACGCTCTGCACGCCTCTAGCCCGAGAACAAGGTCCTCCCCTCCCTCTTCTTCTGCGGATAGATCTTATAATTCGTTGGGAGAGATATCGGGCTCAAAAGAGCCAGATCGGGTGAGCGTTTTCCATGCTTTTCCGAAAATTTCATGGTGGCGGGTTCGCCGGAAACCGCCTCTCCGGCGGCCGTGCCGCCGCCCGACGATAGCCCTCACCTCAACAGAGGTGGTGGTGGTGGTGGCAGGCCAGGGAGATGGCTGGATGGCCGGAAAATAGCTTGGAAAAGCTACAGGAAATTAAGTTTCAGGGCTCTGGTTTCGGGCTGTAGAAGAAGATGAACAGTGCCGTTAAATTAGATTTTATTTTTAAAACAATATCTGAATGAAATATCTGTCATTTTAAATAATTTGGGAAAAATACCTAAAAGCTCCTACAGGAAACGTTGTCAACATAGAAAATGTAGCTCTTGGAGTCTAGTTTAATTTAAAATTGATTTCACTCAATTTGGAGTCCTGGTTTGACCACAGCACCCTTTTTGGTGAGGTCTATCCGTAGGGCTGTCCTGACCTTAGAAAAATTCCCCACTCCCAACCAGTCATCAAAATGACTTGAAATTTGGGGTGTGGCTTAACCTTATTTATATCTAGATGCTGCCAAAAAATTAGGATATTTGGAAAATATTTTTCTATAGTTTTAAGAAAAAATTCAATAATCCTAGCTTAATTTAATTAGATGATTAAATAATTTCCACACCCTCCCAAATTGTGGTGAGTGGTCTCTGGGTTCACCATAATGTTCTGTATAATTTTTCATCTCATTTGGAGATGGTTTGGATTAGAAATGATCAAACCTAAGTTTTGCCCTAATAAGGGGTCTTAGGTTAAAGGTGCACTTTTGAGATTTGAGTGGTCAGACCACCTCAACAGAGGCTGAGATTTTTTCCACTGGCTAGTAATATTCTAGCACCCCCTCATAGAGTTTGAGGTGGATCGGGGTAAGTTGGCCATAAGAACCAAGGCCAAACCCTAAGGATGGATCTTGGTGGCTTGTGAAGGTCATGGGGTCAAATGACCTTGAATTGACTCAAAATTTAGTGAAGAGGACCATAGGGCCATTATAGTCCTCTGGATGAAATCTTAGTAGATTTGGAGACTGTTGGGATACCTAATAATCTAACCCGAGTTTAGGGTGCAAAATTTGTAGATATAGGAAACGATACTAAATCATATTGAAAAGTGATGAGAATTGAGTAGAGTGAATTATAGGGATGGTACAAGCTCTGGATATTTTTCTATGAATTTTAAGATCATTATTTTGGATACTTCATTAACGATTTAGAAGCGTGAATGATTTGCTTAGAAAATTTATTATGGAATACACACTTCCTGGAAATTGATGAAATTTAAGCAGAGAACGTTTATTATGATTTCAAATCTCTGTGAATTTTTATGGGATTTTTGGAAGTTTAATTCTAAGGCTTGCTTCATTAAGTATGTTTTACCTTGAATATTTGATTAAAGCTTTAGTGGTGTTTAGCAAGCTGGTAAAATTATGATTCTTTGCACAAAGATCTTTTCTATATCATACTACTGATTAGTAATTTTTCTATAATTTTCGGATGAACAATTTCAGTGCTTCCTTCTTTACGTAGGATTAACATGATTATACTGGATAAATTAATTAGAGGTTAAATACTTTCTGTAAATTCTGAAAATTTGTATTTGAGGTTATCTTGCTGTTTTTTAATGATCATGATTTTTGAGTAGCCATTACTTAGGAGGATCAGGTAGTTCATGTGTAAAATGACCCATGGCCCGTCCTTTGGGAAAATTAAATAAATATCAGATTAATTAGGAAAATTATAAGTTTCTGGATTTAGACAAATTATGTTATGGTAGACCTCCAGTAAATATTATAGGAGATTTGGAAGTCAATTTGGATTACCTCCCCTTGTGTACCTCATATAGCTTAGGATGGTCTGCATATAGTAAAACCACGGAATTCTGGTAGATGGTTGGTAGGGCAAGCTAAGATTGAGTTCATCATTGGAAGTCAGGATAAGTAGAGTGTGAGACTGGTTAAGGATAAGGGAGTACGGGAATGACGAAAGATCGTCCATCCCGGGAAGAAGAGGAAGAGTCTTAATACTCTAGGGTTAGAACTAAAGTAAGTAAAAGAGGATCGGGTTAAGGGAGATCAACCAATAATAATAAGTGCCATGCGAAAGGGAACATCGGGCCGTAATGCCGCCGTCTTGGTTCCCAGTGCCCCTTGAGAGCCCTTCACGGGGTATGCCGGGGGTAGTCCTGGGCTAACGTAAACCATAGGAATAATAAATTAAAAGAGCAACTAGTATAACTAGGGTTGCACATACACACTCCCCGATAGCTAGGAAAGTAGAATTATAGGATTGGATGCCACTCAGACAGTAGCTCTGAAGGTAGATGCACAGACGGGACTATCCAGGGGCCGAGGGCTCGAGGGTTGGAGTACAGAATAAAGGTGGTGGGTCTTCGGTATCTGATTGTCGTTCACACCGACATCGGTACGCTGACTCGGCGGTGTGGGACACTTAGCCAAAGAAAGTCTGGAGGGTACATCCAGCAGTAGTACGCGGATACTCTAAGTTGTGTTCTTCTAGGGGCGTACGGAAGGGCTAGGCCTGGTAGTGTGGATACCCGCCTAGGAGTGGGGGGCCCGACCCACTGTCTCCATTTGCCACTACGGAGGTTCCTAGAGTGAAGCTAGCTGCCCGAACAGGGGGAACTAAAGGTCTGTGCGCATAGAGTCGTGTGCGTGAGTTGCACTTGCATGAATCATGGCATAGCATATCACTACACTCATAATTGCATACAACCGACACCCCAACGTATAAATCGGTATGGGACTTTTTATACGATGGGAGCCTTGCAGAAGACCCCTTAACTTATAAGTTTGTATGGGCATTCATATAAGTTAAGGTTACATACTTATTTACTTGCTTGTTTACTTACTGTTCTCTAGCTGCCTTTTTATACAAATTGCTACTTATTAACTGCTCTCCTTATTACTTACTATCGTAGGATTGTTAGAGCTATTTCATTCTAAATAACCACTAGATTAGCTTCCTTGTCACCTGCTTGATTATTCTCCACTTTTGTAGCTTCCCTTTCCTCCTCTCCGCCCGGTGCTTAGGAGCTGTGGTGGGAGGGGTAGGGGATGATAGGGCTTAGTCTTTATGACTAATGGTTTTCGAACCACAACATTACAGGAGCTCCGGATGGGAGACAGGGACCAGCAGTCCAGGGACCAGCACCAGCGGAGTACGGTGCGCATGGAGGTGGGACAGTCTAGCACTAGTGCACATGCGACTAGCTCTGTGAGTGATTAGTAGTTTCATAGCTTCCGCGATGAGCGACTTGTAGTGAGGACTCTGATGTACTGGGCTCGAGCCCATTTATCTATTTTCCTGTTATTATCTACTGATGGACTGGATATGATTTCACTTTTATTTACAAGTTTCTGTGTACTTGTTTACATTTTTTTGTATAAATACTTCTCTCTCTTGTGATCGAAAAGGGCCGGCAGAATTGGCGTTTTGTAGTGGTTGCCTTCCCGTGAGTCGGTGCCACCGCAAGGCGGCAGTTCTGGGCTAAGACCCCGGTGGTTGAGAAATGAAAATTAAAAAAAAAGGGTGGGGGGGGGGGGTCTTACAAACCAACTCCTCTCTTACTCTCTTCCTTTGTAATTTTTCAAAAATTTTCATTAATGAATGGCCCCTTACTAACACTTTCTTGAGTGTTTTTTGTCTCCTGTTCTATTCAAAGCAAGGATTACTGACTCCAGGAGACATCGCCGTGATCAGCTTGGATCCCCCTAGAATCGTTGTCATTAGCGTAACACCACCATGACAACATGTTGCGGGGATATTTCGCACCGTGTAGTGGGAGCTTGTAGATTCTAGCACGGTGGACCACTGAATCTCAGATCCCGGCTATTATCTAACCTCATCTCTAAATTTTGGAGGGACAGGGTGAGTGCTAGCTCTAACTTGCCTTGTAAGGGTTATTGTTACAACTTTGATGATCACGTGAGGAAAGCAATGCTATATGCACCTGCCCGCAGATCATCCTAACTTGTGACCCTCGAAAACTCTTTGGAACCCCCGAGTTGTGCCTGCAGGATACCCACAACCACGTTGATCTCAGAGGAAAGCAATGCTATATGCACCTGCCCGAAAGATCAACCTGGACTGTACTCCAGGCATAGGGGGGCAGTAGACCTTTCTCCTTTCTTTTCTATTGAGGATTGAGTGCTCATCTTTTGTGACCTTGCGAGGAAAGTAATGCTACATGCACCTGCCCGCTTGGTCACTTAGGTTTGCAGCTAATTCTCATCTTGTAGGTGATTCTGGCAGGGCGTGGACTGTATCTTATGAGTCTGCTCAATCCTTCAGTTGGGTTGATTTTGCAACTGTGACCTTGCGAGGAAAGCAATGCTATATGCACCTGCCCGCACGGTTAAGTTGTGAATCATTTCTCTTCGCGGATTGTATTTTTGTATCCACACAGTCCGCCGTTCTCTGCAAGGGGTTGATTTTTCAACTATGATCTTGCGAGGAAAGCAATGCTATATGCACCTGCCCACACGGTTAAGTTGTGAATCATTTCTCTTCGCGGATTGTATTTTTGGTATCTGCTCAGTCCGCCATTTTATGCAGAGTTCCTATATCTTTTTTGACCCTTCGAGGAAATCAATGTTATATACACATGCCTGCTTGGTCACCTAAGCAGTGGATCGTTTCTATTAAGTCGGACTAAATACTGGTATTCGTAGCAGTCCACAAGGCTCGATCTTTCAGGCCACCGAAAATAATTCAGTTTATTTATAATCCACAGTTCACAGCAACGATCGTGATCTTTCTTAGTTCGCAAGAATTTATTATTGGTTAATTTATATGCGGACTGGAATTGGTATCCGCTTGAGTCCGCCAATTATCCAATTCATTTTCAAACAAGTTATATGAACCGTGCAAGCTGCAAATCTACTTCCGTGACCTGGACTATTATCGACCTCGGTTATCTTCGAGCCTTAATTATCCTAAGCGTGCGACCTAAAGTCTACATAATACGGACTGGATTTTTATTAATCAATGACGGCTATTATTGGTCAAACACAGCAAATCTCATTAAAACATTAAAGAAGAAGGATGTGAAAAATTAAAATAGCGGAATACGCGAACTGAGCAAAATATCCTTTATATTCATTCATTCAAAAATTTTACATCTTTGTATCTTTGGCGACCTCAAACAGAGTCCGCCACATTTACAAAAAACAAAAACAAAATACAACTTTTTTATTCTTCTATGATTGTCTTTGTCCTCGTTTCCACAGGCTCATCCGGGCTAGAAGATTAGTCAACATCGATCTCAGGAGAATAACCTCCTGAGTCGTTGCTGCTCGGTTAACCTTTACTATCCGCAGACTCTGTCTGCGGACTGCCCTCATCGGAACTTGAAGAGGATGTGGACTGCCCAGACTGGCTCCCCTGCAGCTGGCTTAAAGCAACGTAGTTAGGAACGTCTTCAGCTAGTTCCTCATTTTCTTCACCTTCTTCGTCAGCAACTCCTATTCCTTTCACAGCTCGCTCCCAATCCGCGACCCTCTCCTTTAGTTCGGGGAAGGGCTGCAGGAAAGGGACATCTTTCACCCCTTCTTTGGCGACGCCATTATTGATAAAGCGCTCGAGTGCGAACTCGACACTTTCCTTTACAAAAGGAAACATAGCATCCTGGAAGCTGCGGTTGGTAACATCATATGCAGTCTGCAAAAGAAAAACACGTCAGTCCACCGCGGATAGGCAACAGAAATCGCAGCGAGCACCGAAACTTACGGCTTCATTCTCTTTGTGAAGATTAATCTTTTTTAATAGCCGCTTATTCCTGTCCTTCAGCGACTTGTTTTCTCGCAGGAGTTGGTCATTCTCTTTGAGCAGCTCGCGCATCAAGCGACCCATGAAGTGGTTGGCCACGGCCCTGTGCGCGCTAGCTTGAGCGGCAAGCAAGGTGATATCCGCATGCGGTATGCTCTTCAGGTCGTGCAGATTGCGTTTCCCGTATAGCACGGAGATCGCCACATGGGCATGGCACGATATTCGCGGACTCTTCCAGGAGGGAAGAGCGGTGGATAGGCAAACATGCTTATTCTTTCCATGCTAGTGGATCATCAGGTTTTCCCTCAAATATTTCTGGTTCTTTACAAAGCCCTGCATGTCGAAGCTTTCAGAGGAAGAGTAGTCTGCTGCGGGATCCCCTTCCTCCTTCCTCCTCTTTGCTATTTCCTTCTTTCTTTCTCCTTGGGTAGGAGTAAGCCTGCCCGGTATCTGGGGCAGATTCGCTGGCACCCCCAAGGTCGCTGCAAGAAAAGAAACTAAATTTGTACACTGCAGGTCGCTGCGGATACACTCTAGGTCGCGATGGATACAAAGACAGGTCACAATACTTACTCTCTTGGCAGGCTATGGTATCCATGTAACGCCCCTAATTTTTCTACGATTATTTAATTTTTGCTTTGCGTTACGTCGACGCGTTTTCTTGGCTTGGGTCATCTGTGGAGTGTGGTCTTAACACCATAGAACTGAGTGGACCATTTTGTAGCCTATTGATAAGATCTCCATAGCAAGCCGAGTCGTTTTGGGTGACCCGGTGTGGCCTCTCAGGAGATGCTTGTGTTTTGGCTTTGGGTGGGTATAACTCAAGTTCTGTTCATCGAAAGTTTATTTCGACTTCGCCGTTGTGTTCGTAGCATGGATATTTAGCTACGGTGCGAATTTTGTTTAATTCCGAGGATGTTCGGTTTTCGCGTCGTTTTGTATTTTATGAAAAAATAAAACTATTTAATAAATATTATATTACTAATTATTTTGAAAGGGTGTGGATGCTTGGCGGTTTTGCCTTGTCATTTTTAGCCTTAATTAATTGATTAGTTAATTAAGATTAAGAGGATGCTATATATAGGATAGTTTAGACTTAAGAGGAAATCGCTCCTGTTCATCTTCTTGAAAGACCGAACCAGTCTGCGGCTGTTCGCGAAAAGAAACGGGGAAACTGCCGAACCTGCTCCCCTTCGAACGTCGATTCCGGGAGCGATTGTGGACGGAATTCGATTCCGAAAGCGGATTTGGATTGCTCTCGCCTAGACCTTCATTCCTACGGTAGGAAATTCAGTTTTCGTGGTGTTTCTAGGGGTCTCGATTTTCTAGGGTTGTCCGTTTCCGCCATTATAGCTCCAGATTTCTGCTTTAGGTGTTGCTGATGTTGGTACCGAGTGAGGACAAGGGAGGACGACCAAGCTCCGTTGGAAATCAAGGCAAGTGGTACTCTTGCCCTTACCATTTAGTTTTCCTATTTTCTTATATGCCCAGTTAGCCTATTTGATACAACCGAGCATTGCTTTAGCCATAGTCAGTTTCCTTTCATGTACAATAGATGCTTTCTCTTCCTGTGCAAGAACCAGTGATGATGCCTAAGCTTGCTGTTAGAAAATTCCCTGTACAGAACCTTGCCCAAAACAGCTGTGTATGTTCTATGTTCTTTTTCCCTCGCTGTAACTTGTTTGTTCTCGGGTCGGGGAAGGAAGTAAGGGTTAGGTTTGCATTTTTCCTGTGTCGTAGCTGTAGCCGGGTAGGAGTTAGAAGCTTTAACTCGAAAATTGTGCTAGAAACGTGTTTGGCTGTTAGATTTTTATTACTACAGGAATAGACTTGCTGGAGTTAGCGATGGAGGATTCAGGGCTTGGCGTTGAGTGTGGTGCACACACTAAATGCCGGGTCTGCTGGGACTTGGAGTTGAGTGTGGTGCACACACTCAACGCCATTGCCCCTTGATCTGTTCTTTTGCGGCTAAGTAGTGAGGCCTTGAGTGAGAATTTCTTCTATATCAAAATCGACGGGAATCACTTAGTGATTCTCGCCGACTTCGATGAGAATCGTTAGTGTTTCCCGCCGATTCGACGAGAATCAATCTGCATTCCCGCCGATTCGGCGAGAATTAATCTGCATTCCCGCCGATTCAGCGAGAATCAATCTGCATTCCCGCCGAACTCTTCCGGATGGCATTGAGTGAGTGGGCCTCACTCAACGCTATGGCGGTTTAGGCGCTGAGTGAGGCGGGCTCACTCAACACCGCAGCCTTTTCCTGCGGGTAAGTACTTTGACGTTGAGTGAGTTGACCTCACTTAATGCCAAAGCTGTTCTATCATTTAGAATTGTGGGCGCACTCAACGCTGCAGTTTGTTTTCGCGGCCAAGTACTTTGGCTTTGAGTGAGTCGACCTCAATCAACGCCAAAGCTGTTTTGGCTTAGAGAGAGGTGGACTCACTCAACGCCACAGTTGGGTTTTACGGTTAAGTGCTAAGGCGTTGAGGGAGTGGACCTTACTCAACGCCATAGCTGTTTTGGCGTTGAGTGAGGTTAGCTCACTCAACGCCATAGCCTTTGTTGTTGAAGGCGTTGAGGGAGTGGACCTCACTCAACGCCATTGCTATTTTGGCATTGAGTGAGGCTAGTTCACTCAACGCCACCGTCTGTTTAGGCGTTGAGTAAGTGGGGCTCACTCAACGTCATGCCTTGTTGAGTCATCTCAACGCTTTTTCCTTACCTCGATTTTCTCCCCGAGTGAATTCCTTGATTTTTTAGGTTCCTTGTCGGCTATTTTCTTTTTTTTCCAAAAGGCCGAATCGTGGGTCGTGGTTAGTAGTGGTGGTTTGAAGCTCTTAATGGGGGTGGTGTTGTGTAATTTAGCTGTGGACACCCTTTTCTTATATCTTGCTCAAGGTACGGGCTGGGCAAGGGGGTAGGAGGTCCCTAGTGCTTTCACATGTAGACCCTTGAGTTTTGTTTCTTGGAAATAGTGTTTGGGGGACTGAGTTTACCTCCAACCCAGATCCACGTTGTTTTTTCTACTACCATCTCTCACAGCTTAGGGTGTTAGACGTTTCTTACTACGTAAATTTTAAACGTTTGGGCTCATGGTAGCCTGGTAAACTCTACATGATTTATTTTTGGGCAGGGTTGTTGTTATTTCCTCGCACATAGTGCGTATCTTTTTGTCTTGCCTTGGACAGTGGTGCTTGTTTCGGTTTGCTTACTCTTCTTGCTTACCTTATAACCTAACAATTTCCGTACTGCTTTTACTTGTTTAGCTTGCTGAGGCATTCTTTTCTTCTTTGAATGCCTCAGGTTCTGGTTAGTAGCTGATTAGGCGGCTAGTTGTGCTATTTTGTTGCTGGTGGTCTCTCGTACTGTAGAGATTAGTTCCTTGGTCTTGTGTGGTAGTTTTACTATTTTTCTTACAAACATACATATTTTCCAGTGGGTTCATGTCAGTTTGGGTGTGCCCACTGGTAGTTTTACCTTGATACTAGATGAGTTACTTTTTGTTGCTACCTTTTTTTTTGAGATAGTCTACTTGCTCTTGGGATGATTTATGGTAGGTTGCTAGTTACTTTTAAACCTAAAAACACTATTATAAGTATACCTCATGATCAGCATGTTTTATAAAGGGTATTGTTAAAGGCAAACCAACTTTGTATATACGAAAACCAAAAAGTTGAAAACCCACCCCTTTTTTTCCCCAGTGCTTTTTTTGTACGCAAACCCTAACATAGTAGGCGCAAACCCTCAGAATGGAGAAGCTGCGATCTTCTCACCCGCCCCTGCTCCCGTCGTCCCCTCCGCTGCCTCTCTCGCAGCCGCTCTTGCCGCCGCCTCTTCGCCTGTCTCCTCTTACCTTTTCTCTTCCGTCATCGGCCGATTGCGATGTTTCTCCGGAGCGTTTGGACGGACAGCAGCCGGATCATAAGGAAGGTTCGAACATCTCTCTGCTTTCCAATATGTTTCAGTACTGCCCCTCTGATAACCCTCAACAAGTTATAATTTTTTTCTTTATTCTGGCATAAGAGCTGCGTGAAATCCTATTGCTGTTGGGATTTTGAATAGTAAATAAAAAGGTTCGCATGTCAGACCAAAAAGAGATAGATCCTGATGTTGCAAAGAACGATGAAAAATTAGAGAACATTAATCTTAGTTTATTGCCAGAAATCGGATCATGGCCTTGAACAAATGTACAGTGAAGGATTCAGTTTAGTCTGACATTTTCTTCCACAAATGAACAAATGTACAGTGAAGGATCATGGCCTTGAACAAATGAACAAATGAACAATTTGTCTGACATTTTCTTCCACAGAATTACTGTGAAGGATTCAGTTTTGGATGATCAACTTAACTTCACTTTCCATTTACCTATTTCACCTCTATGAAATTGTATGGATTTTGTTTCGGTTGGTTGAACAGATGTGAGTTGTTCCGTGAATTACATATGTGTTGCTTGAATACAATTGTGTCCAATTTACCAACTTCTCATGAATTATTTTTTTTTGCTCTAAAACATTAGATTGTGTAATTTGAAGAATTGGTTTGTTGGTAAGCTGAAAATTTGTTTTTTTTCAGGATCAAGCTTGGTGGGGGAGAAGCTTGGTGAGGAAGATGAACACCTCTCTAAGGAAGGTAATTTTTGTCTTTGTAACATTTTAGTGCTATTATATTCGTTGTTAGTGATAAATTCGTGGAATTTGATGTTGGATTTAGGTGAAGTATTTGAAGTGGATGTTGGGTGTAATTTTGAGACTCAACAATTGTTTCCATCAAAAGAATCACTTGTTGAGTGGGTTCGAAGTATTGGAGTTATTTTGGGTTTCGTTGTAACAGTAAAAGGTTCAGACAAGCTCACAGCTCGAATGAAACCTCGCGTGTTCTTAGGGTGTGATAGAGGAGGAAAATACCGTGATAACCAGAATAGGAAGAATTTGTTGAAGAAACATTGTAGGAAATCTTCGAGCAAGCGGTGTGGTTGCCCATTCACCGTCAAAGGACAAAAGGAGGCTAATGTTGATGAATGGAAGCTTGTCGTTGTTTGCGGTAAGCATAACCACGAAATGGTTCATTTAGAGGCACATGCTTATGCTGGCCGGTTAAGTGTGGCTGAAGAAAAGTTAGTCGAGCAAATGTACAGTTCAGGGGTTAAGCCACGTAAAATATTAGCTGCTGTGAAAAAAAACAGTGAGTTAAACAGAACTACCATAAGAACAATCTATAACGAGAGAGTAAAGATACACAAGAAGGAATTAGATGGAGCAACGCCAGTGCAATTTTTATATCGATGTATTACCAAGGAAGGTTATGTATGTTACAATAGAGTAGATGTGCGTACTAATCAACTGCGCAGTCTCTTTTTTGCTCATCCAGTCTCTATTCAGCTTACCAATATGTTTCCTACTGTTTTCCAATTAGACTGCACGTACAAAACTAACAGGTATCAGATGCCATTGTTGTGCATTGTTGGAGTTACCTCAACATATCAGTCATTTTTTTAATGCTTTACGTTCATGTGTGATGAAACAGAAGAAAGTTACAGATGGGCTCTAGATTGTTTTAAGTCCGTGCTTGAATCAGGCTCTTCACCAGTTGTTATGGTAACTGATAGAGAGATCGCCTTAATGAATGCTATTGAAGTTGTATTTCCCCAAGCAAAAAATCTTTTATGTCAGGTACACATCAATAGAAACATATTGGCAAACTGCAAAAAATATTTTAGTAAGGGAAAAGATTTTGACCGTTTCATGTATGCTTGGCAACGTGTGATTGAGGCTAGAACAGAAAATGAAGTTACTGCAATGTTTAATACCCTAGTTGCCGATTTCTCTGAATATCCTGAGGCCTTACAATATGTTAACAATTCATGGTTAGAATCGTACAGGGAATATTTTGTATGTGATTGGGTTGATAAGTATCTACATCTGGGAAGTTCTACTACAAATCGAGTAGAGAGTGCTCACAGTCAATTGAAAAAATTTCTTGAAGTGTCCATTGGAAATTTTGGCACAATATGGAGGAGTTTTGACCAAATGATCAAACTACAACACACTGATATTAAGAGGTCATTTGGGCAAAGTTCTATGCAGGTGAATCAAGATTATTCAGGTTCTTTATATTCTGATATTTTGGGCCAAGTATCTCTTAAGGCCCTGCAATGTATTAAGGAGGAAGAGGATTTGGTGAAAATGGGCAAGCAAATTAAAAATGTTAATGAATGCACACATAAAAAAAGGTTGACGATGGGTTTACCTTGTGCCCATGAACTTTTATTTTTTATTACTCATTCAAAGCCTTGTCCATTATGGTTATTGCATAGACATTGGAAACAGCTTTCATTGCAGGCAACACATGCTAAAGATGAAGAATCGCCCATTGATATTAGTAATGAATTGGAAGCTATTGCGCAAAGATTTGCTGATTCAAATGAATATCAAAAGAAAGAAATCAAACGCAAACTTTAAGAGTTTGTAGATCCATCAAGTACTCAAACAATTGAGCCACAAGGAAGGTTAACACGGATAAAAGGTAGGCCAAAAGGTAGCTTGAAGAAGTTTAAGGACGAGTGGAAGTCCACAAAACGCGACCTATCACACTTTGAACATGTGTTGAAGGAGGAAGTTAACAAGGAATTTAAGATGCCAAGAATGTCAGAAAATTTGACTGCACGGAAGAGTACTAAAGTTCATTTAAGAAACCGTTCTAAAAATGATCATTTGCTTAATCATTTCCGTGAGCAATTACCAAGTTACCTGGCTGAGAATGTCTTGGATGCAAGAGATGTACTTGGTGATGGACATTACGGTTTTCGAGTTGTGAGTCACGCCTTAGATATGGGTGAAGATTGTTTACAAGTGAGGCGAACTCTCTATCTTGAATTTCAAAATTATATTCCTTTATATGATGCAGTGTTTGGGAACACTGGACGAAAAAAGTTAATGGAATCTCTTGAATGCACGGTGACCCCCGCACCACTTGAAAATTGGATGTCTTTTCCTGATCTGGGGCTTGTGATTGCATCATACTACAATGTTGTTGTGGTATCGCTTTCATGCGAGCAAAGTTTTACATTTCTACCACTTCACTCTATGCCACCTACATTGGCCAAAATTATTTCCATAGGTTTCATTAATGGAAATCATTTCATTCTAATTGCAATGCGGGAAAATTGTCCATTGCCGCCGTTATTCACACCATGGACAAGGTATCATGAGCCTATTGCTGATGCATGGAAATCTTTGTACTTGTCAAGACTTACACTTCTGCGGCAAAGCTTAGATGGTACTCCAATTATTGGTTTGGAGGAATCTTGATTATTTGAAGGTATTAACTTTGGTTGTTGATCTTGAGGTTAAAATTATTTTATTACTCTACCCCTTATTTATTCGTACTATCATACAAGGTTTATCGGGTATTCTAATGTTTTCTTATTAATTCCTTACAGCCACCTAGATTTGGAAATGGTGGAATTTTTTGTCAAGACTCGGTATTTACTTATGTACTTTCAATTAATTGCATAAATGATTATCAACGTAAAGCTATCAAGAAGGAAAGATTTTTGTTGTTTTTATTTGTTCTAAAGGTTATACTTGGGATGTTGTCTATTTATCTTTTAAGGTGTTCTAATTTCATTGACTAAATGAAATATCTTAGGTTTTATTGTTTTCCCTCTAATATATTTGATCCTCTATTTTCAGATATTATCTGCGAAGGATTACACTCTTGTTTTGGGTATGTCTGGAACGGGCAAAACCTCCACTATGGTGCATGCTGTTAAAGCTTTACTTATCAGAGGGGCACACTCCATTATAAACACATTGCTTTACTTATCTGCGTCGGATTACACTCTAGTGGTTTTACATTGCTTGTTGATTCGTATAAGCACACTGCATTAGTGCTTAGAGTAGTTATTATTCCTTTTCATATTTGTGCTTTCATGTATCTGTTAGCATTCACCTATGGTTTATCAACGATGATACAATTTTTTCAATTAACATAATGTGATAGCAGTGAGAAAAGACATTTCTTGTTGCTTTTATAAGAAGAAAATTGTTTCACTGGTAAGCATGGATAGTCTTGATACCGGGATAGTCTTGATACAATTTGTTGAGTTTTTAATGAAAGCTAATAGATCTCTTTTTGATCCCTGGATAGTCTTGATACAATTTCTTAAGTTTTTAATGAAATAATCTGCTTACATGAATTGATGCAACATGTATCCGAACTTCCAGGTCTCAGTATAAATCCATGTGTGCAAGCATACTCAAATTTATTCAGTTATTTCATGTCTTTTTTCATTATTATCACGTTGTTAAATGGATGTGTGAAGGCATACTCATTTTTCATTATTATTCAGTTATTTGGTGTTTTATGTTATAAATGCGTTATTTTGTTGGAAGATTGAACTACACTTCTCATGAATTGTTTTTTTGTCTAAAAGATTGAATTATGTAAGTTGAGATGTTGGTTTGTTGTTAACAATATTGGTTTGTGCTTAACAATTTGGTTTGCATGTAGTAATTTTCAAAATATATGGTTTGCCATTAACAATGGTTTGCGTATATCCATATTGGGTTTGCCTTTAACAATTCCCTTTATAAAACTCATCACTATTTTCCAAATAACGTGAAAAGATCATTTTCTTATACATATAGTATAAATTAAAAGTAGGGTCCTGCATTGTATAAGTTGTCCTCTGGGGACACTTATGCACTCTTTTAGGATGTGGAACCTGAATAAAGTATTTTCCACGGCATATATGTATAACTTTTAAATTGTCGACTAGGTGATCCACCGAGCCGAGGGATACGGCCTTTTAAAAAATATAACTGATTTTCTAATAATATAACCTACGAATTTTCATAAAGTATAGTTGTTAGTGGTTTGCCTGAGCGTCGGCAGTTATCCCCTGCTCGACGTGGCATCATGACGCGTGTTTTCTCCTACTCTGATAATCCATTTTCTTCGGAGAAAATGCGGATTGTGACAGTTGGTATCAGAGTGAGGTTACTTGACAAGTTAGTCGGGCAACCTTCCCTTATGATTGCATTAGTAGTTCAGCATCATGTCATTCACACACCAATATGTCATCAACACGTCTTGGCAACAGCACGAACACTACACTCATAGAATAACACGAAGTATACGGGACATATTATGTAGTATGGGATGCATAATATTTGTTCGTATATGGATCCATCATAGGGGCAACATGTGACGGTTATGTAGCATGGGATGCATAACCTCACCACATGGCTGCGACTAGATCGTTTTCTTTTTGTTGCCTAAAAATGTTATGTAGTATGGGATGCATAACATTTTCATGTGTACGCCGCTCATAACATGCATTAGGGCCTTTTTAGAATGCATAGCATAATATTGCATAAGCACAACGTGCCAGGCTAAAGACTGGCAGGATGATATATGTACACAAATAAGTTTTCGAGTCAAAAATAATATAAGTCATGCATTCCCAATCTAGGCACAAGAGTTAGTTTGGTGGTGGTTAACCATCCTAGGTTAAGGCATAACATCAATTCTTGTAAAAAAAAAATTTAACTCCCAGAGCAAGTTTAGCAGCTTTAAGTTCATATTTATGTATGTATTGTCTGTACTTGTAGTTAGTTGCAGCTGTCGTACTAGGATCTGTCTAATGTTGCTATGATTTTAGGATGGCAAGACGCCCTTCGACTAGATCGACCCCCCTATCTAAGGGTGAGTCATCGGGAGCACAGAATGATGATGTGATCGAGAGCCTGCGATAGAGTATCGATTCCTTGAGCAGGCAGATGGTGCAGGTGCGAGCCCAGATCCAGTCTTTGGTGGCAATTGTGGCAGGACAGACTCAGGGAGTGCAAGGCCCTGCAGGAGAATTAGCTGTTCCTCCACCTCCTGCACCCCTGAGACCTCCAGTGGTGGTGCAGCCAGAGATGGCATTCATCTTGAAGTTTCAGAGACTTAGCCCCCCTACTTACGATTGGAAGGCAGATTTCATGGTCATAGACGATTGGTTGATCTCCATGGAGGAGATGTTCTCGTACTCCGGTATTGCAGATGATCAGAGAGTGATGATAACCGCCTATAAGCTCAAGGGTTTGGCGAAGAGTTGGTGGCTTAGAGAAAAGGAGAGCTTGGTAGCTGGTTGCTCTTGGGAAGTGTTCAAGGAAATGCTGCTGAGGAAGTTCTTGCCTTCGGTCGAGCGTGACCGTCTTATGAACGACATCCTCCACCTAAAGCAAAGGAAACTCACAGTCGGTGAGTATGAGATAGAGTTCAGCAAGTTGAGTCGGTTTGCTCCTGGGTTGGTGAGTGTTGAGGCTGGCCGAGTCAAGCGATTCCCGGGTGGCTTGACGAGCGAGGTGCAGCAGGTTACCAGTGCTTATGGATTAGAGACTTTTGTAGTGGTACTAGAGGCTGCTCTGAAGGTGGAGGCTATCGAGACAGCAAAGAGCAGAGGCCAGCAAATAACGAAGGACAAGCGGAAGTCTGTTGAGGAGAAGAAACCCCAGGTACCCGGTGCTGCTTCGGGAAAGAAGAGCAAGGTTGTGTGTAGCTTCTGTGGCCGGTCAGGCCACCCTGTTGAGAGGTATTTCAAGAAGGCAGCAGCTCAGAAGAAGGAGCAAGTTCATGTTATTCAGGGTGCTCCTAGGAGTTATATTTCATATTCTTTTTGCAAGCGACCCGAGCATGATTCTACCCAGTGCTGGTCCAAGGATAAGGTCTGCTATCAGTGCGGGCAAGAGGGTCCCATCAAGTCTAGGTGTCCTCAGGTCCAGCCTACTCTTCATGCAGTTCCACTTCAGGTATTACCTCTGCCTCAGCGTGTGGACAAGGGCAATGGAAAGCTGAACGTGATCTCTTCCGAGGAGGCTCAAGCTTTGACTCAGGTCATCTCGGGTTAGTTGTTCTTCCAACTTGAAGGTTTTATTTGTTAGGATGGTATAGTTTTGTTTTGGTAGTTCCTTTGTTGTATATACTCCTATAGGGAAATTTAAGGTGAAGAACCGCTGGACGCGTGTTCTGTTCGACTCCGGCGCTACCCACTCATTTGTGGCTAGAGACTTTGTGGAGTGACATCAGTTAACTCTAGATCGAGTTCGTGATACCTTCCGCGTCAAGTTCCCTTCTGGTGAATCTGTGTTATCATATTTGGGCATTCTAGATTTCCCTATTTTGTTAGGGGATTTTCTTGCGAGGCAGACTTGAAGATGATTGATCTGGAGGACTTCGATGTTATTATGGGCATAGACTAGCTATTTAAGTATGATGCGGTCATTCAATGCAAAGGGAAGCGCTTGGACTTCATCAAGGACAATGGTCAGCCGGGAAGCGTGTATGCTGATCTGTGCAAAGATTCTCCTGTCTTTTCTGCGGTATGTTCTCAAAAGTTGTTTCTTTCTGATTGTTTTGCTTGTTTAGCCTCAGTGGTGGGGACCAATGTTAGTGTACCGTACTTTGAAGAGATTCCCGTTGTTCGTGGTTTCGCTGATGTTTTTCCTGATGACCTTCCTGGTCTTCCTCCCAATCGGGATGTCGAATTTTTGATTGATTTGGAACCGGGTACGCGTCCTATTGCTAAGGCGCCGTACCGGATGGCCCCTCGTGAGCTATAGGAGTTGCGAGTCCAGTTAGATGAGTTATTGGCAAAAGGGTTTATCAGGAAGAGTTCATTGCCTTGGGGTGCTCCTGTTTTGTTTTTAAAGAAGAAAGTGGGTCGATGCAGCTTTGCATCGACTACAGGGAGTTGAACAAAGTCACTATTAAAAATAGGTACCCTCTGCCGAGGATCGATGACTTATTGTATCAATTGCGTGGTAGCACGGTGTTCTCCAAGATCGATCTTCATTCTGGCTATCATCAGCGTAGGATCCGTGAGGCAGATATTACACGGACTGCGTTTAGATCGAGGCATGGACATTTTGAGTTCTTAGTGATGTCGTTTGGATTGACCAACGCACCATCAGCTTTCATGGATATGATGAACCGGGTGTTCAAGGATTTCCTAGACAAGTTCATTGTGGTTTTCATCGATGACGTGTTGGTCTATTCCCGCAGCGCTGAGGAGCATGAACCGCATCTGCTCTTAGTTCTATCAGAATTGAGGAATCAAAAGTTATTCGCCAAGTTGAGCAAGTGCGAATTTTGGTTTCCTCAGGTCTCATTTCTGGGCCACATGGTCAACAAGGATAGGATCTCGGTCGACCTGGAAAAGATCGCAGTAGTGATGGATTGGAGCAGGCCGGGCACGCCCAAGGAGATCTGAAGCTTCCTAGGGTTGGCTGGCTACTATAGGAGGTTTGTGGAGGGTTTCACTACCCTGGCTGCACCTTTGACCAGGTTGACTCAAAAGAACGCGGCCTTTGTTTGGAGCGAGAAGTTCGAATAAGCCTTCTTGGAGCTAATGAACAGATTGTGCACTGCTCCTGTCCTGACCCTACCTACTAAGGGTGTGGAGTATGATGTGTACGTGGATGCTTCACATGTTGGTCTAGGTTGCGTGTTGATGCAAGTTGGAAAAGTGATGCGTATGGGTCAAGGCAATTAAAGACTCATGAGAGAAATTACCCAACGCATGACCTTGAGTTTGCAGCGGTAATTTATGCGTTGAAGCTGTGGAGGCAGCTTCTTTATGGGGCTCAGTGCAAGATCTTCACTGATCAATAAGAGCCTGAAGTACGTGTTCTTGCAAAAGGAGTTGAATCTGCGCCAGCGGCAGTGGCTAGAGTATGTGGCCGATTATGATGTAGAGATCCAGTACCATCGAAACAAGGCCAATGTAGTGGCCGACGCCCTGAGCCGGAAGACGAGGAAGATCTTTAATCTCTCCACCGATGGTTTAGTGGAAGAGTTCCTCTTTATGGATATCTCAGTGGGATGCTGTGGCATACAGAGTAGTTTGGCAGTGGCAGAGCCGTCTTGGATTTCCCTTACTAGGTTGCACCAGAAGGATGATCCGGACCTTCTGCACTTATACCTCAGGACTGAGAGATGGGAGTTGCCATATTTTTCCATCGATGAAGTGGGTACTTTGAAGTACCGCGACAGATTTTGCATCCCTGCTGTTGGAGACATCAGGGGTATGATATGCAATGAGGCTCATGGATCCAGTGTTGCCTACCATCCGGGATCTACTAAGATGTATCGTGATTTGAAGAAAATTGCCTGGTGGTATGGGATGAAGAGTGATATAGCCCGATTTGTTGCTGAGTGCCACACTTGCAAGCGTGTGAAGGCCGATCACGGAAGGCCTGGTGGCAAGTTGACTCCACTAGAGATCCTGACTTGGAAGTGGAAAGTATTTCTATGGACTTCATCACGAGCTTACCGAAATCTCCAAGGGGATTTGATTCTGTTTGGGTCATAGTGGATAGACTGACAAAGTGTGCTCACTTCGTGCCGTATAAGATTGACTATCCGATTAAGAAGATAGCAGAGTTGTACTTGAATGAGGTCATCAGATTGCACGGTGTGTCTGTTAGCATCATTTCTTATCGAGACTCCCGGTTTACTTCTCGTTTTTGGCAGAGTCTGAAGGAGGGTTTGGGTACAAATCTGAGGTATTCTACTGCTTAACACCCACAGACCAATGGGAAGACGGAGCGGGTGAACCAGATAGTTGAGGATATGATAAGATGCTACATTCTAGACCATGGTGGAGTATGGGATGAGCGATTGCGACTTATGGAGTTTGCATACAATAACAGTTATCAAGAAAGTTTGCAAATGTCTTCGTTTGAAGCTTTGTATGGGAGGCGCTGCAGAACCCCCCTGTTTTGGGTTGAGGAAGGTGAGAGACCCTTGTTGGGTCTGGATGCGCTTGAGGAGATGGAAGTTGCAGTGAAGCTTGTTCGAGAAAAGCTTTGTATAGCTCAGGAGAGATATGAAAAGAACGCCAATCGGCATAGGTCGGACTAGGAGTTTTTTGTAGGGGACCTTGTGTTTCTTAAGGTTTCCCAATGGTTGGTGTTAAGAGGTTCGGTAAGAACCGAAAATTGGACCCGGGGTATGTGGGCCCATTTAAGATTGTTGAACGGTTTGGCGTGTCAGCATATAGGTTGGATTTACCAGCCAACTTCCCAGGTGTTAATAATGTATTTCATGTAAGCCAATTGCGGAAGTGAGTGCGCAGTAGTGGGCAATCTTGGATGTTGTGCCCCAGTTGGAGCCTAATCTCTCTTTTATTGAAATGTCACTCTGCATTTTGGATACTCAAGATCGGGTACTGCGAAGGAAGTCCATCCCGATGATCAAAGTTCTATGGAAGAATCAGGGTTTGGAAAGCGCGACTTGGGAGTTAGAGTCGGCTATGAGGGAGGCTCACCCTCAATTGTTTCCCTGATTAGTTTGGTTTGTTTTCTTCTTGAATTGTTTAGCTTGTTACTTTTCCTTCTATAGTTGAGGTGTTGTGCATAAAGTTTCGGGACGAAACTTTCTTTTAGGGGGAGTGACTGTAACGCCCCCAATTTTTCTGCGATTATTTAATTCTTGCTTGACGTTACGTCGATGCGTTTTCTTGGCTTGTGCCATCTGTGGAGTGTGGTCTTAACTCCTTAGAACTGAGTGGCCTATTTTGTAGCCTATTGATAAGATCTCCCTAGCAAGCCGAGTCGTTTTGGGTGACCCGGTGTGGCCTCTCAGGGGATGATTGTGTTTTGGCTTTGGGTGGGTATAACTCGAGTTTTGTTCGTCGAAAGTTTATTTCGACTTTGTCGTTGTGTTCGTAGCGTGGATATTTAGCTACAGTGCGAATTTCGTCGAATTCTGAGGATGTTCGGTTTTCGCGTCGTTTTGTATTTTATGAAAAATAAAACTATTTAATAAATATTATATTACTAATAATTTTGAAAGGGTGCGGATGCTTGGCGGTTTTACCTTGTCATTTTTCGCCTTAATTAATTGATTAGTTAATTAAGATTAAGAGGATGCTACATATAGGATAGTTTAGACTCAAGAGGAAACCGCACCTGTTCATCTTCCCGAAAGACCGAACCAGTCTGCGGCTATTCGCGAAAAGAAACGGGGAAACCGCCGAACTTACTCCCCTTCGAACGCCGATTTCGGGAGCGTTTGTGGACGGAATTCGATTCCGAAAGCGGATTTGGATTGCTCTCGCCTAGACCTTCATTCCTACGGTAGGAAATTCAGTTTTCGTGGTGTTTCTAGGGGTCTCGATTTTCTATGGTTGTCCGTTTCTGCCATTAAAGCTCCAGATTTCTGCTTTAGGTGTTGCTGCTGTTGGTACCGAGTGAGGACAAGGGAGGCCGACCAAGCTCCGCTGGAAATCTAGGCAAGTGGTACTCTTGCCCTTGCCACTTAGTTTTCTTGTTTTCTTATATGCCCAGTTAGCCTATTTTATACAACTGAGCATTGCTTTAGCCATAGTCAGTTTCCTTTCCTGTACAATAGATGCTTTCTCTTCCTGTGCAAGAACCGGTGATTATGCTTAAGCTTGCTGTTAGAAAATTCCCTGTACAGAACCTTGCCCAAAACAGCTGTGTATGTTCTCTATTCTTTTTCCCTCGATGTAGCTTGTTTGTTCTCGGGCCGGGGAAGGAAGTAAGGGTTAGGTTAGCATTTTTCCTGTACCGTAGCTGTAGCCGAGTAGGAGTTAGAAGCTTTAACTCGAAAATTGTGCTAGAAACGTGTTTTGCTGTTAGATTTTTATTACTACAGGAATAGACTTGCTGGAGTTAGCGATGGAGGATTCAAGGCTTGGCGTTGAGTGTGGTGCACACACTCAACGTCGGGTCTGCTGGGACTTGGAGTTGAGTGTGGTGCACACACTCAATTCCATTGCCCCTTGATCTGTTCTTTTGCGACTAAGTAGTGAGGCCTTGAGTGAGAATTTCTTCTAAGTCAAAATCGACAAGAATCACTTAGTTATTCTCGCCGACTTCGACGAGAATCTTTAGTGATTCCCGCCGATTCGGCGAGAATCAATCTGCATTCCCGCCGAACTCTTCCGGATTGCGTTGAGTGAGTGAGCCTCACTCAACGCCATGGCGGTTTAGGCGCTGAGTGAGGCGGGCTCACTCAACGCCACAGCCTTTTCCTGTGGGTAAGTACTTTGGCGTTGAGTGAGATGACCTCACTCAACGCCAAAGCTGTTATATCGTTGAGAATTGTGGGTGCACTCAATGCTGCAGTTTGTTTTCACGGCTAAGTACTTTGGCGTTGTGTGAGTCAACCTCACTCAACGCCAAAGCTGTTTTGGCATTGAGAGAGGTGGACTCACTCAACGCCACAGTTGGGTTTTGCAGTTAAGTGCTAAGGCATTGAGGGAGTGGACCTCACTCAATGCCATAGCTGTTTTGGCGTTGAGTGAGGTTAGCTCACTCAACGCCACAGCCTGTGTTGCTGAAGGCATTGAGGGAGTTGACCTCACTCAATGCCATTCCTGTTTTGGCGTTGAGTGAGGCTAGCTCACTCAATGCCACTGTCTATTTAGGCGTTGAGTGAGTGTGGCTCACTCAACGCCATGCCGTGTTAGGTCATCTCAATGCTTTTCCCTTACCTCGATTTTCTCCCCGAGTGAATTCCTAGATTTTTAAGGTTCCTTGTAGGCTATTTTTTTTTTTTCCAAAAGGCCGAATCGTGGGTCGCGGTTAGTAGTGGTTTTTTGAAGCTCTTAATGGGGGTGGTGTTTTGTAATTTAGCCGTGGCCACCCTTTTCTTTTATCTTGCTCCAGGTACGGGCTGGGCAAGGGGGTGGGAGGTCCCTAGTGCTTTCACATGTAGACCCTTGAGCTTTGTTTCTTTGAAATAATGGTTCGGGGACTGAGTTTGCCTCCAACCCGGATCCGCGTTGTTTTTGCTACTACCATCTCTCACAGCTTAGGGTGTTAGACGTTTCTTCCTATGTAAATTTGCAACGTTTGTGATCATGGTAGCCTCGTAAACTCTGCAGGATTTATTTTTGGGCAGGGTTGTTGCTGTTTCCTGGCACATAGTGCTTTTCTTTTTGTCTTGCCTTGGACAGTGGTGCTTGTTTCGGTTTGCTTACTCTTCTTGCTTACCTTATAACATAACAATTTCCGTACAGATTTTACTTGTTTAGCTTGCTGAGGTATTCTTTTCTTCTTTAAATGCCTCAGGTTTTGGTTAGTAGCCGATTAGGCGGCTAGTTGTGCTGTGTTGTTGCTGGTGGTCTCGTACTGTGGAGATTAGTTCCTTGGTCTTGTGAGGTAGTTTTACTGTTTTTCTTACAGACATACATATTTGTCAGTGGGTTCGTGTCAGTTTGTTGGCGCCCACTAGTAGTTTTACCTTGATACTAGATGTATTACTTTTTGCTGCTAACTTTTTTTGGAGATAGTCTACTTGCTCTTGGGATGATTTATGCTAGGTTTCTAGTTACTTTTAAACCTAAAAACACTATTATAAGTATACCTAATGATCAACATGTTTTATAAAACTCATCACTATTTTCCAAATAATGTAAAAAGATCATTTTATTATACATATAGTATAAATTTAAAGTAGGGTCCTGCATAGTGTAAGTTGTCCTCTGGGGACACTTATGCACTCTTTTAGGATGTCGAACCTGAATAAAGTATTTTCCACAGCGTATATGCATAACTTTTAAATTGTGGACTAGGTTATCCACCGAGCCGAGGGATACGACCTTTTAAAAAATATAACTGATTTTCTAATCATATAACCTACGAATTTTCATAAAGTATAGTTGTTAGTGGCTTGCCTGAGCGTCGACAGTTATCCCCTGCTCGACGTGGCATCATGACGCGTGTTTTCTCCTACTCTGATAATATTTTTTCTTCGGAGAAAATGCGGGTTGTGAAAATCCAAGCTAGGCAGGAGCGGGATGTAGTGGTCAATGTCGAGCCTCACCCCTGCCATGACCCTGACGATGGCGTCTTCCATAGCTTCTTGCTTCACGCTTTTGAAAGTAGAGTCCGCACACACTTGTAGATATGTGTGAGCATATCCCAGGTCGCCCTTGTTGGATACCTAGTTGGATTTTGGCTAGGTTCACTACGTTAGGATCTTATGACCCAATATGTATAGCCAGGGTCATGGCTGTGTCCTAGAGTCTAGGCACAGTCCTTAGAGTTAACAATGTATGGACCAGTCATCAAAAGACTGCCAAAGACTCAAGACTTAGAGAAATATCAAAGACTCAGAAATTTAGTTCGACGTTCGTCGAACTCAGGTCGACGAAAGTCGTGCTCAGCTCGACGAACTCAGAGAAAATTCTCTGATCTGAGCTCGATGAACTTGTATCTTAGCTCGACAATCTTAGTGCACAAAATTGGAAAGATTCATCAAGCAGCAGTCATCAGTTCTGAGGTCGACGATCTTGGATCTTAGCTCGACGAATCCATACTTGGTTATTTCCCGTCCTTTTGTCCCTATTCTATTGCAATAATTCCTGAGTAATTAATGCTAAAATATTCTCTGAATATTACC
This sequence comes from Platanthera zijinensis, assembly GCA_039513925.1. Lineage (NCBI taxonomy): Eukaryota > Viridiplantae > Streptophyta > Magnoliopsida > Asparagales > Orchidaceae > Platanthera > Platanthera zijinensis. Next base: position 119,884,116 of record CM077092.1, read on the forward strand.
GTTAGACGGAGCATTAGTTATGGTCTTCATCAGGATTATTGTTTGCTATTTTTCAAAGGGACAGTTGGGGAAATCAATCAATGCAAACATTTTCAAGGTCGTCATCATTAAAGGCAGGAAGAAATTCTAATTTCAAAAGGAAATTTATATAGAAAATATAAAAGTGATTTTTTCTTCTCTTAAAAATAAGAAGATACACAGAAGAACAGAACAACCATAGTGAACAAGGATCTTCTGCTCTCTCTCTCTTTCTCTCTCTCGACAGCACTCTGAGATGCAGAATACACAGAACAATGTGATAGAGAGAAACAAGTGCTAGACCAGAGGAAGAACTTTAAGTTGAAGAAGAAGAAGAACAACCAGTCAAGATCAAGAGTCTTCTTCTATCTTTATCCCAGGATTCTTTAGAGAACAACAACTACAGCATCAGTCAAGAAGTTCCTAAATCTCTTCTAGTCAAAGAAAAAGCCTGAAGGCCTATCACTAGCAAATCTCCAACTTCCTGAACCTTTCATTATCTCAGGGGGAGCCTTTGCTAACATCAAAATCCACACAAGTCTTCTCAGTTGTACTTAGACAAAGAGAAGACAAAATCAATCTCTCATCCCCCACTGTATAATGGGTTCTTAACTTCCTTCAAAATTTATTCCAGGTTCCATGTCACCTGATCAAAATACTTGAGGTTTGGTTTTTGAGCACTTGATCAAAAGCTCATTGGTGGAATTCACCTGAACAAAATCCGGAGTGGATTCCTACCAGGGTGGTAGAAGAGTGGATGTACCCAGGTTGGGGAACCACTATAAAATTCTTGTGTTGTCTTGATGCTCTTTTCTTTTGTTCTTGCTATGGTTGTGCTAGTTAGCTTGATGTGTTTGTGATTATTTATATTTGCGGTGTCTGTGACAAATCATATTAGTGTAGTAATAAGTTTTTATTTACAGCAAAAAGTTTTTGAACCCAAAGATACTATATTCACCCCCCCCCCCTCTAATGTATTCCAAACTTAACCCCTCACTTTCAATTGGTATCAGAGGAGGTTCTTTTGGGTGTAAAAGCTAACCCTTTAACCAAAGATCCTAAGATAGATCTATCATTTCAGTTCTATTAAATTTATACACATAGCATGACACAGAACAAAGACTATGCAAACACTAGACCCCCAGTATGTAATCCAAACAAGTTTTCTATCTGGAAGGCAAGAATTAAATTGTATATGAACTCTATTGATGAGGATATCTACACCTCTATTTTGATAGGTCTCCCTCAGCATGTACCTCTATTGCATCATCCAACACTAATGCAGTTCCACCACCAGAGTTGATTGAGGCTCAGAGAAAGGCCAAAGTTGTTGATGCTAAAGTAATGAGCATTCTGGCCCAAACTATCAGATGACATTTTTCAGAAAGGTGCTGAATGTACATCAGCCAAGGCCATCTGGGATTCCCTCAATCAAATGGTGGTTGGATCTGCTGATGAAAGGAAAGATAGAAGATCCAATCTCATATCCCAATATGAGAATTTCAAGAAGGAGGAAGTTGAATCTGTAGCATACATGTACAATAGGTTGAGCTCAATCATCAATGAGCTAAAAACCTCTGATAAGTACATCACCCTCATAGAGGTGAATGATAAAATCCTTATGTGTTTCCCAAGCTCATGGGATTCAAGGATCTGGGCCATCAAGGAGGCCAGGAGCCTAAATGATATTTCCACTGAATCTCATTTTGGAAAGCTGAAGTCCTATGAGAACCTCATTAAATCCAGAGAAGCAGCTGAGCATAGAACACCTCCACTAGCAAGGAAGGAGCACAACATTGCATTCAATGCTACTGAGGAGACAGAGACTCTAACAATTAATGAAGAGTTGATGAGCTTATTTGCCAAAAGATTCTACAAAATGGCAAAGAAAGATTTCAGAAGAAAGTAATCTAAGAAGGATGATAAACCAAGGTATGACAAAAGACCCACTAAAGAAGTGGTTTGCTTTGCCTGCAGGAAACCTAAACACTTCCTCTCAAAGTGTCCAGATAATCAGAAGAAGGAAAAGATAAGGGAGAAGGATTCTAGAAGACAGCAAAGCAGCAGGACTTCTTCTAGCAGATATAAGAAGAAGGAGAAAGGCTTTGTAGCTGAAAGCTGGAGTGAAACAGAAGATGAATCCTCATCTTCCAGCTCCAGTGAAGAAGAAGAGGAGGCAAAGGCAAAGGAAGTTTGCCTCATGGAAATTGATGCTAGCAGTAGAAGATCAGATACAGATGAATCTGATAATGAAGAAAACCTGTCAGCTGAAGATCAGGTATTAGCATCTTATGACTTTGAATCTGATGAATTTAAATTTGAATTTAAAAATTTATGCTTAGATTTGATAAGCTGTGAGAAGGAAATCAAACTTCTTAGAGAAAAATTAAATGATCTAGATAAAATCACTTCTGAAAATGCTAATCTATCTAATGAACTAAATTCTGCAAATGAACAAATTATCTTTCTAAAATATGAACTTAGCAAAGCTAAGATATTAGAAGAATTATTAAATGGCAGGAGTTTAAAATTGCTAGATATAACCAGCACATTAAATGCTAGAACTAATTACTGAAAACTAGGATTAGGAGCTTCATCCAGTGAACCAACCCTAATCCAAAAGAATCATCTTTCTAAACCTATAAATTTTGTTTCTGATAAAGGAAATAAAAACACTGAACATGTTAATAAGGTTAATGAATTTCTTGAACAAATTGAAACTAAGAACGAACTTAAAAAATAGAAGAATAATAAAAGTAACAATGTTCAGCAATTATCGTCGAACTCAGATCGACGATATATGAACAGATCGTCGACCTCAGAACGACGATCTCTGAACGCAAATTTCAGTAATAATCATTCTTTGATCTACGATCGACGATACCACTATGGTTCGTCGACCAGAGATCGATGATTTTGGTGCCCCAAGAATGAATATCTTCATTCTTCGCGCAGAGATCGAAGATCTCATCCAACATCGTCGAGCTTAGGTCGACGATCCAAGCAGAAATCTTCGATCCCAGATCCTAACAACAGAAACCTAAATTCTAATAGATCTAGGAAACCATTTAATCCATTAGCTCATTGGATAATTCCACCTAGAATATATCATCCATTAGGATACAAATCTAAACCAGAATTCTCTGTTATATCTAGTTTTTCATATCAGCAATATGATGGACCCAAGGTAACCTTGGTCAAGAATAACTAACTATTTTCTTTGCAGATAAAGAGATGTCCAGTTGTTAATCAACTATGGTACCTGGACAGTTGTTGCTCTAAACACATGACTGGCAAAAAGGACAACTTATGTGATTACAAGTCCAAGCTGGGACCAAAGGTTATCTTTGGTGACTCAAAGTGTGGCCAATCTGAAGGCTATGGAGAAGTAAGGATTGGAGCTGTCACTTTCAAGATGGTGAATTATGTAAGAGAACTCAAGCATAACCTCATCTCCATAAGCCAATTATGTGATGAAGGTTATCTGGTACACTTTAACTTAATATCTTGTATTATTTCAAATAAAAAAAACAGAATATTTTAATTGGGAATAGACAAGGAAATATATACTTAGTTGATTTTCATTCTTCCAATTCAGATATCTGCTTACTTAACATAATTAGTAATCAGAATGACTTATGGCATAAAAGGCTAGGACATGTAAACATGAAAAATATTGCTAGGCTATCAAAAGACAACCTTGTGAGAGGTTTACCTTCTGGTCCCTACAAGAAGGAAGGCCTCTAGAGGGCTTGTCAACTAGGCAAGCAAACTAAATCTAGCTTTAAATCTTTAAATAAAAGTGATTCACCTAGGATCTTGTACTTGCTACACATGGATCTCTTTGGACCCATTGTTGTACAAAGCCTTGGAGGGAAATCCTACACTTTAGATATTATAGATGACTTCTCAAAGTTCACTTGGGTGTTCTTTGTGAGATCTAAGTCATATACCTTTAAGGTTCTTACAGATTTTCTCAAGACCATACAGATTGAGTACTCTACTCAAGTTGCATTGATCATAAGTGATCATGGCACTGAGTTTGAATCTCTTCTTATGCATGAGTTCTGTGATAAGGAAGGTATCAAGCACTATTTCTCAGCCCCTAGAACTCCTCAACAAAATGGGGTAGATAAAAGGAAAAAAGGACCCTAATTGAAGCTACACACACATTACTTGCAGATGTTTACATGTTCCTATCCTTTTGGGCAGAGCCTGTAAGCACAGCAAATCATGTACTGAACAGAAGTTTGATACATAAACTGAAGAATAGGACTCCCTATGAATTACTTAATGGGAAGAAACCTAAAATCACCTATTTTAAAGTATTTGGTTACATATGCTATATACATAATAACAAAAAGAAATATATCAGAAAGTTTGAAGCTAAGGCTTAAGAGGGAATTTTTCTAGGATATTTCCAAGTAAGCAAAGCTTATAGGGTATTTAATAAATCATCCTTAAAATTGAAGAATCAATTCATGTTACCTTTGATGAGACTAATATGTCTTGCAAGGAGAAAGAGATTTCTACAAGTAATCCTTTGCAGGTACCTCACTTGTGTGAGACTTTGAATGAATTAAGCCTCACCCATGAGGCTCCAACACATCCTTCTCTACAGGTTTATGAAGACAGCGAATAAGAACTGTTGGAAGAAGTTGAACCTCATCCAACAGCAAACATAATTCCACAAGATGAATTAATTCAAAATGCTATTACTGAACCAACTCCACCCACTGACTTTGTCACACTAAGGGATCACTCCAGATCTCAAGTGATTGGAGACATGTTAGTAGGTGTACAGACAAGACATCAACTCAACCAAGACTTGATGAATGCCTGTTTCCTCTCTCAAGTTGAACATCAATCCATAAAAGATGTAGAGCAAGATCCCCAATGGATCATTTCTATGCAAGAGGAGCTCAACCAATTTGAGAGATGTAGAGTATGGGATTTGGTTCCAAGACCCCAAGACTACCCAATCATTAGAACCAAATGGGTATATAGAAGCAAACTAGATGCCCAAGGTGTAATTGTGAGAAACAAGGCTAGGCTTATTGCTCAAGGTTATAGGAAATAAGAAGGGATAGACTATGACCAAACCTTTACACCTGTTGCAATATAAGAAGAAATCAGAATATTTCTTGCATATGCTGCCTACAAAAAATTATAGGTATATCAAATGGATGTGAAGAGTGCATTTCTAAATGGAGTAATCAAAGAAGAGGTGTATGTCGAACAACATCCAGGTTTTGTCTCTCCAACTTATCCATCTCATGTATTTAATTGCATAAAGCTCTTTTGGGTTTAAAGAAAGCTCCAAGAGCTTGGTATGAGACCCTATCAAGCTTTTTGATAGAGAATAAATTCATTAGAGGCATAGTAGATAAAAGCTTATTCACTAGACTTTATAAGGACCAAACCTTGTTGATATAAATATATGTGGATGACATCATATTTGGGTCTACTGATCCCAAATTATGCAAGAGGTTCTCTGACCCCATGCATTAAAAATTTGAGATGAGTAGTATGGGTGAGCTCTCCTACTTCCTTGGTATCCAAGTGAAGCAGCTCCCTGATGGCATCTTCATCTCCCAGACTAAATATGCTAAAAAGCTTATAAAGAAGTTTGGGATGGCTGATGGCTCAGTAAAGAAAACACCCATGGCTATAAATGCTGTAATAGACTCTGATGCACATGGGAAATCTGTGGATCAGAAATTATATAGGGGCATTGTTGGGTCCCTACTATACCTTACAACAAGCAAGACTGACATCATGTTTGCAACATGTCTTTGTGCTAGGTTCCAGGTGAACCCTAAAGAATCTCACTTAGTTTTTCTAAAAAGAATTTCAAGATATATAAAGGGTTGTCCTTGTCTAGGACTCTGGTATCCTACTGAGTCAGAATTTGAGTTAACTGGATACTCATATGCTGACTTTGTTGGATGCATGGTAGACAGAAAGAGTACCTCAGGAACATGTCAGTTCCTTAGTATGAGATTAGTGTCCTGGTTTGGAAAAAGCAGTCATCTTTGTCTATATCAACTGTTGAAGCTGAATATATTATAGCTGGCAGTTACTGTTCTCAGATGTTATGGATCCAAAACAAACTCCTGGACTATGGCTTCAACTTAAATAATTCAACCCTCTTATGTTATAATACAAGTGTTATGCTATAGCACAAAAGCCAGTCCATCACAGTAGGACTAAGCATATAGACATTAGGCATCATTTCATTAGAGAGTGTGTAGACAAAAACAAAATTAAACTTGTCTATATCTACACTGATTTACAAAGGGCTGACATTTTCACAACACCTCTGGATGAAAGAAACCACTTGTTCTTTGTAAATCAGCTTGGAATGATCAATGGAGAAGACTTAGTTTAGTTTCTGTCTACACTCGAAGAATTTTTCAAAGTTTGTCCAAACATAGTTCGACGAACTAGGAAAAGTTCTTGAGATATTTATCGACCGTAGATTGACGAACTCTTTGTGAGTGAAGTTTGTTTTGTCGAACGGAGATCAACGAATCTACTTCAGAAAACTTTCGTCGAACGGAGCTTGGAGAAATATCTTCAAACCTTCAGACTGAGTTCGACGAATTGTTTAACTCCAAATTATTTCGTCGACCTCAGATCGAAGAATTTTGTATTTCTCGTGAAACGGAGTTTGTCGATTCATATTCTAAAAAACCTTATATTAAGGTTTTCTTCGACCTCTGTACCACGCTTTCAGTTCCTTGCACTTGATCTTTGTTTTTCTCTTGCAGTTGCTCTAATGGCGATTCCAGCAGGAACTCTAGCAGTAATGAAGTTCGATACTGGCTTTGATGTCGACTTCGAGTCTTTCCAATATTCCGACCCCATCTTTCTGGAAATCATGAAACTGCTTGAAGGACAGAAGTTGAAGAATCTGCTTTCCACAAGGATCAAAATATCTCGCACTAAAATCCGTGAGTGGGTCTATACTTCATCCACCACAGAAGAGAATACAATGACAGGAACTATATCAAGTACTACTGTCTCCCTTACCCCTGTAGCGTTAACTGAAATTTTTTGAGTAAATAATGGAACAAAAGAATTAGAGATTGAGAATGAAGAGTATGTTGAGATGCTTAGGTAATGGGTTATTAATGAGATAACCCGAACAAACTGCTGAATTTAAGTTTCTAGAAGACATTATAGGGTAAGTCCTGCTGGTCAAGCACACTGCCCATAACTACATAACCAGGCACCAATTATTGGTAATGTATACAATGGTAAACAAGAAACAAGTAAACTAGGCTCAGATGCTTTTTTGATCTTATTAAGAAGAAGAATACTAAGAAAGAGCTGTGTTTTGGAAGGATCTTAGGGATCTTCTTGAAAGAGAAGGCTGCTGAATCCCTGGTCTCCCAGACCATGTTCATAAATGCCAGCAAGAGGCTCACTTGTGCCCTCTTTAGAAAATGGGAGAGGACTATCACCAAGCCCTCCAAGGCTACCTCCTCTTCCATCAGAACTTCAGAGAGTACCAGGGCTGCTCCAGCTACTTCCCACCCTATTGAAGAGGTTCCATCCTACATTCCAAAACCTCCAGCTATCCAAACTCCCTCTTAGACATAACATCAAAAAACCTCACCGTCTACTAATATCATAGTCTCTACTCCCACACCTCCATAATCCCAAATACATACATCTCCAACCCATATTTCCTCTCATACTCCTTCTGCCAAACATGATACATCAATACCATCACCACCCCCATCTCCTATTCCACAGCGCTTGGCTGACATCCCCCTATCCAACCTATCATCTCTACCAACATTCCATCTACTATCCTCCCCCCTCAATACTCCTTCTCCTAAAGATGACCCTCTATAAGAAACTCACATGCAAGATGTAACACCTCCAACTCTACCAACTACTACCATCCCTACCTCTGTCCCCATTCAAACACCCCCTGTCACAACCTCTGCCTCACCACTATTGGATCCCTCCATCATACCACCACTCATTGCACTTCTCACACCCCTTCTCAAAACCATCATAACAGAGGCTATTTCCCCTCTTGGTGTTTCCATCTCCTCCTTTACTACAAAAATCACTGCCCTCTCTACTGCTCCCTCTTCAAATAGGGTCCTGGCTTCAGTTCCCACTGAAACTAGGCAGGGGGAGATACTCCATGAAGAAGTAGCAGTAGCACTAGCAGTAGACAAAACAGATGTAGCATCAGTAGATGCAGCAGACAAAATAGTTGTAGTAGAAACAGCAGCAGATGCAGCAGCAAAAGCAACAGTTGATACAGCAGTACTAGCAGCAGAAAAAACTGTTGTAGCAGAAGCAGCAGCAGATGCAGCAGCGAAAGAAGTAGTAGATGCAGCAGTACCAGCAGTAGACAAAACAGTTGCAGCAAAAGCAGCAGCAGAAGTAGCAGCAAAAGCAGCAGTAGATGCAGCAGTACCAGCAACAACAACAGAATATCTAATAGATGATGATTCTCTTGATTTCATTAAGTTTATTGAATCTGATATGGACATAGATAAGCAGGTCCCAGAAACTGCTGGTGATCTTATTATAAATCCCACAATTTACCTTGTAAAGTCATTAAGCATGTTTGATATAGATCACTTGAACTGTCTGCCAGAAGAAAACATTAAGCCATCAATGGATATAGTCCCTAACACCCCACCAATAAGCCCCAAGGTTGCCGAGCAACTTAAGGCCATTTTTGTTGTTCCAGAAATCCCAGCCAGCCCATCTCCTCAAAGAGATGATTCCCCCACTATCTCATCTTCTCTTGCTCCAGTTTTTGTTATAGATGATTCACCAATGACTGATCATGATACATTGATCATGGCTGATATAGAAGAGGAAAATAAGTCAATTGCTGAAAGCACTGAAGTGTACAGTTCTCCAGCTCCTTCTTCAGCTCCCTTCCAGGCTGAAAAACCTGAAATATCTGCTGAGACTCTAAGAGAAATAAACGCATTATATGACAACCCACAAGATTCTGATGAGGACTCGGATGAGGATCCTAAGTAAAAGAAAACATCCAAGAAGAGGAAAGCTCCTCAACCTCCAGCACCCAAACCAAATCCAGCAAATGACATTCCATATTATATACTGCATAAAATTACCCCTTATAAGGACATGCCAGCATGGATGTGGTTGTCCAAAAATCAATAGAAAGAAAGGAAGAGAAGCAGGAAATATTCACCTCCTCCCACTTAAAGATACAGAAAGGACCCTCCTCCTCCTCCTCCATCAACTGTTGATGCTTCAAACACAACTTCCCAAAAGTCTACCCAATTTCAAACTTACCAAAGACAACAAGGTAGATTTTCATCTAGCAAGCAACAATATCGAAAAGAACAGCATCAACAACAACAGTCGCAACAATTCCCTAAACATCAAAAGGCTGAAAGCCCCAAAAGACCTACTTCCCCACTTGTACCATTTGAAAATCCAGAGACAACTATAATAGCTAAGATGGACATATTTCAGGAACTGGTTGGCCTTTCAATGATTAATAAAGTTAAAGCTGAAGGGAAGGATCCCTCTCAATACTCTATATTGTCCAAGTAAAGAAAGGAAGAGCTTAGCAGGTTTGAAAAGGCTAATAAATTATTTAATATTGATGACTACATGAAATTGCATCCAGAAGCAGTGGTCCCAAGGACTACCTCTGTAAATATCATTTGAGCTGCTGACATGACAATGACCAAGGCTCAAGCTGCAAATCCCAATAGGGAAATCATATTTACTCAGTCTGGAGACAAACGCAAAGAGGAGAAGCACAAGGAGAAAAAGCAAAAGAAATGATACTTGAACAGATTGGTTTGTGATATTTTAAAACTACTTTCTCATTTTCTGATACAAAACTTATTATATAAATATATATGATGTATATGCTAATTTTTCCTACCAGATATATGTTTTCTTGCTTTTTATATTTTTGATTTTATTATGAGTCTGTAATTAGTGACCTTACCCAAATAGGGGGAGATTAGTGGATCCCTAGTTGGATTAGGGCTAGGTTCACTAAGTTAGGATCATATGACCCAACATGTATAGCCAAGGTCATGGTTGTGTCCTAGTGTCTAGGCCAAGTCCTTTGAGTTAACAATGCATGGACCAGCCATCAACAGACTGCTAAAGACTCAAGATTGGAGAAATATCAAAAACTCAGAAAATTAGTTCGACGTTCATCGAACTCAAGTCGACGAAAGTCGTGCTCAGCTCGACGAACTCAGAGAAAATTCTCTGAGCTGAGCTCGATGATCTTATATCTCAGCTCGAAGATCCTTGTACACAGAATTGGAAAGATTCATCAAGCAGCAGTCAACAGTTCTGAGGTCGATGATCTTGGATCTTAGCTCGACGAATCCAGACTTGGCTATTCGCATCCTTCTGTCCCTATTCTATTGCAATAATTCCTGAGTAATTGTTGCTAAAATATTCTCTGAATATTACCGTTAGACGGAGCATTTGTTATGGTCTTCATCAGGATTATTGCTTTCTATTTTTCAAAGGGACAGTTGGGGAAATCAATCAATGCAAACATTCTCAAGGTCGTCAGCATTGAATGCAGGAAGGAATTCAAATTTCAAAAGGAAATTTATATGGAAAATATTAAAGGGATTTTTTCTTATCTTCAAAATAAGAAGATACACAGAAGAATAGAACAACCATAGTGAGCAAGGATCTTCTGCTCTCTCTCTACATCACTCTGAGATGCAGAGTACACAGAATAAAGTGATAGAGAGAAACAAGTGCTAGATAAGAGGAAGAACTTTAAGTGTAAGAAGAAGAAGAACAACCAGTCGAAATCAAGAGTCTTCTTCTATCTTCATCCCAGGATTCTTCAGAGAACAACAACTACAACATCAGTCAAGAAGTTCCAAAATCTCTTCTGGTCAAAGCAAAAGCCTGAAGGCCTATCACCCTGCAGCAAATCTCCAACTTACTGAACCTTTCATTATCTCAGGGGGAGCCTTTGCTAACATTAAAATCAACACAAGTCTTCTCAGTTGTACTTAGAGAAAGAGAAGATAAAATCAATCTCTCATCCCCCACTGTATAAAGGGTTCTTAACTCCCTTCAAAAGTTATTCCTTGTTGTAAGTCACCTGATCAAAAGACTTGAGGTTTGTTTTTGAGCACTTGATCAAAAGATTATTTGTGGCAGTCACTTGAACAAAAACCTGAGTGGATTCCTACCAGGGTGGTAGAAGAGTGGACGTACCCAGGTTGGGGAACCACTATAAAGTTCTTGTGTTGTCTGAATGCTCTTTTCTTTTGTTCTTGCTGTGGTTGTGCTAGTTAGGTTACTGTGTTTTTGATTATTTATATTTGTTGTGCCTGTGACAAATTATATTAGTTTAGGAATAAGTTTTTATTTACAGCAAAAAGTTTTAGATCCCAAAGATTCTATATTCACCCCCCCTCTAGAGTATTCCAGATCTAACCCCTCACATTCATCCCTCAAAGATGAGGTACCTCGAGGTACGGTTATGGATCTTATTCGGTAAGCCCATAACTTTCATTCCTCAGCAATGGAAGTATATAATGCCTTTATATAGGCGGCCTCAGGAGGGAGTAATCGAGCAGACAGAAAAAATCTTTCTAAATATGTTTTAAGAGAATGCAATCCTTTCAGATCACAAATAAGACAGGTAGTTGTAGATGGAGGCCAAAGTGTTGTGCATGAGCTGCCATGGGACCATGCCGTAGTGTTCGAAGATTTTGGCGATCTCCCACAGCAACGGGAACTTGAATCCGCAGTCAAAATGGTTGATAGGCATGACGATCTGCGTTGCGGTAGAGAAGTAGATTCTTTCGTGATCTCAGGAAGGCGTGCGAGCACTGGCGAGTTTTCCATATGCTTCTCGATGAAGGCATCCAGGTCAGCCTCGTTCAGTCTGGCTTTCTTGTGGTCGGCGGAGTGGAATGCAACCGTTGCATCAGTACGTGCGGACACAATTTTCACAGACTGCGGGAACTTCTGCTTCCATCGCATTTCCTATAGTAAGGAAGCCTGAGGCTCTATTTATAGAAAAACTAGTCTGACAACTTTTAGCTAGTCTGCGAAGATTGATAAGGCAGTCTGCCCAGCTCGCATTGACCTGTTTTCCTGCAAATTCAAAGCAAGTCCACAAGCAAAGATAGCGGACTCAAAGGCAGTCTGCCCAGCTCGCATTGACCTGTTTTCCTGCAAATTCAAAGTAAGTCTACAAGCAAAGACAGCGGACTCAAAGGCAATACACCCAACTCGCATTGACCTATTTTCCTGTAAATCAAAAGAAAATTTACAAGTCAAGATTGTGGACTCAACAGTAGTCCGCACAAGTCGTTTCATTCAGTACAAAACAATTCACAAGACAAAGATGCGGACACAAAGTCAGTCCGCACAACTCGCATTCAACATTAACCTGCAAAAAGACTCATCATACAGATCGTAACATTGTTCAAATCTCAGAGCAATAATATACAAAACAAATAGATTCTACATCGCAGTTCAGTTGAAACAACAAATAATGTCTGAAAGCACACCAATTATACAGTATACAAACAAATCAAGTCATTGTTCTCGCACTCTCTCGCGGACTCAGCGGACTCTACAGTCAGGTTGGTCAAGTCTCTCCTGCTTTTCCTTCCCGAGATTGGCCGTCTGGTCGCTCCCTCGTAATATCTCTCAGAAAAGCTGGTAGACTAGGTGGTGCATCGTGTTAAAAGTGTGATGCATATGAGCGGCATCCCTATTAATCTGGCTCAACAGAACCACTGGTTTGCCTGCCGGCCCCGGCTCCTCATCCGCTGCAAGCTGCCTGCTGGTTGCTGGAGCTGGAGCCTCCGCTGAAGCAGGCCAATCGGGTAGTTATGGCCTCACCAGGGCGACATCGTCATCCTGTTTCTTCTTCCCTTCCCACACAAGGGCCAAGTATCTGCTTCTGTAGTGGCGGGAATGATCACCTAACCGCCGCTTCTCCTTCATCAACTCCTCCATCTCCACTGATACGTTGGCGACCTGGCTCTCTAGAGCTTTCTCTCGCTCTATCCGCCTTTTTAGTTCCGCTTGAACATTTTCGAACTTTTCTTCATATTTCTTTTCTACCAATGCTACGTCCAGGTAAGATTGCTTGCCCCTTGCGGACTCATCATGAGAGATTGCGTCAGTCTGCTCTGGTACGTTTAATTCAGGCGACGGCACAATCTCTCCAGCCTCAACAGAGCCGGGTGGCGACTTCTGCACTGCAACAAAGAAAAGAAAGTTTACATTAATTCCCAGGTCGCAGCGAACTCAAAAGGTAAAGATAAAATCACTTTTTGTAATCATCGCAGCGATCTAGCGACTATCCACGACAGGACATCTCACGCTCTTCGGGTCAAGAGCTCTTAGGGGTTGCTTCCATTCACGATGAACTTTTGCTCTTGTCTCGGCCATCAATCTACTTGAAGTGACTATATCATCAGTCTCCGTAATAATCTTTATTGGCAGCGATTTCCGGGGAGGAGATTTATAAAGCTACGAACGCTGAAATTGCCTGGGTGCTGATTGCAGTTTACCTGACCGCATCAGCTCAGCCGCAGTCCGCAAATCTACAGCCCGCCTGCCCTCATCTTCAGCCGCCTTTCCGCATCGAGCTTTTCTGAGGCCGCCTCGAGCTTGGCCTTCATATTGGCGAGTTGTACTTTTGTCATCTTCTCTCTTTCTTCAACCGCAAGTGAGGAGGGGGGATCAGCAGTGTTTTCGCCCACTATCTCAACATCGGAATGCAACACATCAAGCAGAGATTGATTCATATCAGCGAGCTACTCGTTATCGCAAGCCAGCATCTGGGACTCCCTTTTCTCGCGGCTTGTCCTGCAAGCTAGCGGCACCAGTCCGCGCGGAGACATTTTTCTGCTTTAGAGCTCGCAACTTCTTCTCTACTCGCTCAATGACAGTGGACTTGCCCCTTTTCCTCTTCCTCTTCTCAAGTGTCCTTTTCTCTAGGTCGATGACGACTGTTGCGAGTTCGCCAGACCCTTGCGGACTGTGATCGGGTCGACGACAACCAGAGCCATGGAAGACACTGGTGCCTCTGCTTGTTTTTATTTTTTTCTCCAGCTGTTTCCTCAGCTTGTTTTTCAAGCTGCTCTTTAGGTCTCTCTTCAGCCAGTTATTCAGCAGGCCAATTCTCCACGTCGGACTACCAAACTTCCGGTGACGAGACCTCCTTGTCAAGGTCTATCTGCAGCATGTAGGGTTCTTGTCATAAATCAGCAGTGGATTAGAGATTCTATCTGAACTCTGCGATTGCACATTCTAAGTAGAAGAGACACCCATGGAATTCTCGCATTCTGATTCTTTGATGCTGCGGACTGAGTCAGTAATCTCCAATCCCTTCTGCGAAATTTCCCCTACATTGAGGACAGTCGTCCCTCTCCGGTGGACAACCTTCTTGGTTTTTTTGCTCGTCTTGGGTTTCTCCGTTTTAGCAAAGTTACAAAAGAACAATCCAGGTCTAGCCATGCCAAACTGAAGAGTCCATACCACAAGAGGTGAAAACAAACCCGCGGCGCGACAGTTTTTCCAGAATACTGAGTTTCTAGTGGTATTTATAGCGCTGAGATCATTTATGACAGTTGCGGACACGACGGTTAAGGAAACATTTACGAAATTTTCCAAAACTTCAAAATGTGCGGGGATTATGTTAACCCCAGAATCTGCAACATGTTTGGCAGGACAGATCCTTCTCCAGCTTTAGCGGACTCGGCTTTGGCAGTCCGCGCATGTCGCCAAGTACATTGATCAAGGATCCCCTAGCAGCGGGCTTCATTTCTCAATGCGTCCAGGTCGCCTAGCAAGGTCCCTGGCTCCAACCTCCTTCAGCGGAAGACTCGATCATCCAGTCCGCCCAGGTCGCCCGGCCTCTGGTGATCAGCTTCAAGATCGTTCGCCCGCTCTTCAGGCGGACTCAAGCGCCAGCACGCACAGGACGCGGCCCTTAATCAAAGATTGCGCCCTGCAGCCAGATGGAATCTCCGGCTCGTGATCCCAGTCTGCCCTCTTGCGTGGACTGCTTGTCGTTTCTTTTTTGATTCCCATCCTTGCTGCCCGGTTCTCCTGTACCCCGAGCAGCCAGTTATTTTAGCACTGCCCATTTGGGCAAGCCACCGAACTTATAAATAAGGGGAAGCGGTGCACCCAAGGCACGATGACTCGAGCCCAGGAGCCTACTTGTTAAAGGCCGGGGACTTAAATCTCGGGCTTTGCGGTCTCCACCTTGCTCTCCGTTCAGTTTTCTTTCCTCTACTTCTAATCCATTTTATGTAATCAAAGGAAATTCTTTCGCAAGAGAGGCATTCAGGCCGCGAAGGGCGAAGTCTGTTGTTGTCGTGGTTCACGACTCTGCTTTATCTAGTCCTCCAGTAGATAACTGCTGTCAGTCTTTTCTTTTCCTCCTTCCTTTCCCCCGTGTTCGAGCCGTTAACTAGTGGTGTCCGTTTTCACGCATCAACAGTTAACACACAACCTTCAGATTGTTCAGTTTGTTCGATACGTTAACTGGTGGTGTCCGTTTTTCAGTTTGTTCTCCAGCCAATTCCTCAGCTTATTTTTCAAGTTGCTCTTCAGGTCTCTCTTCATCCAGTACTTCAGTAGGACGCTTCTCCGCGTCGGACTGTTGAACTTCCGGTGACGAGACCTCTTTGTCAAGGTCTATCTGCAGCATGTATGTTCCAGAGGCTGAAGGAATTATTGCCATACCCCCTGAGTTCGCAGGGTTCTGGTCAGAAATTAGCGGCGGATTAGAGATTGTATTCACACTCTGCGATGGCAACTTCTGAGAAGAAGAGGCGCCCGTGGACTTCTCGCATTCTTATTTTTTGATGCTGCGGACAAAGTCAATTTTCTCCAGTCCCTTCTGCGAACTTTCCCCTACATGGCGGAAAGTTGTCCCGCTCCGGTGGACAACCTTCTTGGATTTCATGCTCGTCTTGGGTTTCTCCGTTTTAGCAAAGTTACCAAAGAATGATCCAAGTCTAGCCATGCCAGAATGAAGAGAGCAGACTGCAAGAGGTGAAAACCGACATGTGGCGCGACAGTTTTGCCATAACACTGAGTTTCTAGCGGTATTTATAGCGCTTAGATCATTTATGACAGTTGCGGACTCGGCGGTTAAGGAAACATTTTCGAAATTTTCCAAAATTTGAAAATGTGCGGGGATTATGTTAACCGTAGAATCCGCAACTTGTTTGGTAGTACAGGTCCTTCTCCACCTTCGGCGGACTCAGCTTTGGCAGTCTGCGTAGGTCGTCAAGTTCATTAAAGGATCCCCCAGCGGCGGACTTCATTTCTTAGTCCGTCCAGGTCGCCTTGCCAGGTCCCTAGTGCCACAAGTCTGCCCAGGTCGCCCGGCCTCTGGTTATCAGCTTCCAGATCGTTCTCCAGCACTTCAGGCGGACTCAAGCGCCAGCTCGCACAGGACGCGGCCCTTCAGCCAGGATTGCGCCCTGCAACCAGATGGAAGCTCCAGCATGCGAGCCCAGTCCGTCACTCTTGTACGGACTGCTTGTCTTTTCTTTTTTGATTCCTGTCACCGCTTCCCGGTTCTCCTGTGTAAGATCCTGTTCCTCAAATCCGAGGCAACCCGGATCTTATGCCCAGAACCGCCGCCTTACGGTGACACTAACGCACGGGTTAGTCGTCACCGCAAGACGCCGATTCTGCCGGCTAGTACGATCATATCCTGTTCGGCCAATATGAGAATAATTGCATGATAAATCAGAGTAAAGCAAAAGCAAGTCCACAGCCACAGTATATATATATATCAAATGAAATATAAGCCAGTCCATAATGAGTACAAAAGGGAAAGTAAGTAGGGCTTATGCCCAGTACATCATAATCACTCTCACTCTCACATACATAGCAGCGGAAAAACTAAAACTCTCTCATCACCTGTAGACGTGCCCCAGTAGTAGTAGCAGGTGCCGGCCTCTGCTCCTCAAATCCGGCCTCCTCGACGTGCTGGACCACCTCCTCGAGCTCCTAAAAATAATAAGGTCACCGACCATTAGTCAAAAAGACTAAGTCGTATCCTCAGCACCTCCTCCTGCAACTCCTAGGCACCGTGCGGGAGGACGAAGCGGAGGACAACAAGGGGTGGCAAAAGGTGGGCAGGTGACAGGAAACTAACAGAGTATATATAATCAAAATATAGTGAAATGTAACCTCCACTTATGCGAGTACGCATAAGCAAGGGATCTTTTGCAAGGCTCCCATTGTATAGAATGTCCCATACCATTTATACAATGGGGTGTCAGAGTCACAAGCATGTATATTTATAAAGGAAAATAACCTTAACCTACAAACATGCCCACTCAGGCTTATAGGCTAAGGGTTCGTATAGCAGGTCCTAATGTATAAGCGTCCCATACCACTTATACATTAGGTGTCTTAGGTTGTTATGCAGATTAATGTTATGCAACTATATGGTGGGTATGATATGAACATGCAGTGCAACACACACACACGACTCCGTGATCACAGACCTTTAGTTCCCACTTTTCGAGAGCTAGCATCACTCTCAGGTACTACCGTTGTGGCTACGGCAGCAGCGGAGCGGGCGTCTCCGCCTTCTAGGCGGGTATACACACTACCAGGCCTAGACCTCTCTTGTACGCCTCTGTACACCGACAGTGCACTCTAGAGTCTCTGCGTACCACTTTGCTGACTACCTGTCAGTCTTGTTGGGTCGGGTGCGCGTTATTAGGAAAAGTCCTCCAGACTCCAGTATAAACATCCTACTGGTCCTTCTAACCCTCGCACCCGCCTGGTCCACCGTACTGCCGTCGGTGTGACGACTGGCCAGTACCGCATGGCCCGCCACTAATATATGCACATGCAAGTATTATATATTGAGCCTCCAGCTCAAAGGACTATCATGTCTCAAATCTCTCCAACCCGCCACGGGTGAGTATGTGCTACAAACCCTCCAACCCTGGCCGGGTGAGTGTATATAAGTCAATTTCTTTCCTCCAACTCTGCACGGGTGAGCAAGTAGTCAAAAGACTCCAAGTCCCTCCAACCCGGCACGAGTGAGCACATATCCAGTTCACTTAACCTATTAGACTACTCTTATCTACAGATTATCATACTTAGAGTCTTAAGGATAATCCCAGGACTGCCCAAGGTATTCCCGGTGAAGGGCTCTCAGGGGCACTAGGAGCTGCGATGGGCTGAATCCCAAAGCTCCCTTTCTCAAGGATATTTACTTTAGTTGTTTCTTACCCCGGACCTCTTTTCTCTCTCCTGTTACATAGAGTGACCTAGTGATTTAAGGTATAGATTAAGGAGTGACGGTCTTCCGTCAACCCTACCTAGGTATGACTAATGTTGCACTTTTACTCTCGTCTCTATAATGCATCTGCTACCCAGGGTTATACTTCCGAACTTAGACTCTAACTCAGCTGTTGATTCATCCCCTGGCGGCCTATAGTCCAGCCTACTTTTACTATGCGCACCCCATGACCTAACACCACCCTGAAATCGAACTTCTAAATCTTTGATCCAACTGACCTCAAATATTTATCCTAGGGTGGTATGGACTAATAAAATGAGTGTGTTGATTTTTATAATATTCCTAGGTCAATAAGGCCTTTAAATAAATCTTTTACATTATTCCCTAGGTCATTTTACACAAGAAGTATTAACAATTAAGATCTTCTGACCTAAGGGAATTTTCCTGAGTTGCATATGAATAAATTATTACTGTCAACAACATTTCATAATTTCTCTTTGTATATTTCTATTTTTCCCATAATTAATACCAATTCTACCTATTTATCACTTTCCAAATGAAGTACAAGAAATATATACACCAAAATTCCAGGAAAATTACTGAGCATTTATATTACCATTTTATGACTAATGGCAGAGTTTTATTAATTTCTACAAGGTAATGGTCTATCAAATCCATTCTTAATTATTTACCAAAAATGCCATTATGCTAATTAATAATTAACATTGTACCCAAAAATTCTGATATAAATCTACAAGACTAATATAACAATTATGCAACTCTAGGATTATTTTCACAATTTTCCAACAAGTATTTATACTAATTCATAAACATTTACAAAAAGGGTAAAATGGTCATTTCCATGAATTTTGCTCTAACAGTTGCCAAACAGAGATAAGAAATTTTCTTAAGTCAATTAAAACACCATACTTTGACTTGGCTGAATCTGAAGGTCTTCTATAGCCAAAACCTATTTTTCCCATTTATTTTACAAAAGGACCTATAATTTGAAAAATTCCATTAAGTGGTATTTTTAATTCCAAAAATCCCAAAAAATATTCTAGGGGTGAAACATGCCCTAAAGTATCACTGGAATTTATTGCATGGCTTTTGGGTGCCTCAGTTAGGTTAAATACACAAAATATAAATTATTGCTAATTGCACACCAAGGCCTAAATTAGCCTACACAAACACATGGAATAACCCTTCATGCAGGGGTCCAACTGCCTTGAAATTCCTACCAGACACCAATAATGTCCCCAAGGACATACCACCAAAATTTGGGGTCATTTGGGTGCCTAAAATTACCATTATGCCCTTAATTTAATTTTTGATATTTTGATAAAAACTATAGAAAAAGTTCTTCCAAAAATTCCAAATTTTTGGCAGGGCATAGGCATGCCCTAAATACACCCATGACCAAAATTTCAGGTCATGGTGATGCTTGGTTTGTCTTGGGCATCCATTTTGGTTTCTGCCCTAGTTTAAGGGCAGTCCTAGCAAAACAGCCCTACAGGGCAGCCTACTGGTCCAAAAGTCATGATTTTTGTGGCATTTCAAAGTTAACCCATCTACCTAACTTTTTCATTCAGGGTTCAACCTAAGGTGAGGCCTCTAAGTGCCTCAAAATTAACATGCAAGACAGCTGTTACCATGTGACAATATTCCACATTTATACATAAAATTTAAATAAGGCAGAATTAATATTAAAACTTGCACGGATCTTAAAGCCTAATCCAACGGTAGCTGCATCTTCTTCTTCATGCAGTGCATGCATGGCCAAGACCCGAGCAGGCCACCCTTGCGGGGTGGATTCCGGCCATCGCCGGCGGCGGGGCCTCCGGCCAAGTCCTTCCCCGGCCTCACGGTGGTCGGGGCTAGGGCTGGC
The DNA here is from genome assembly GCA_039513925.1 of Platanthera zijinensis. Lineage (NCBI taxonomy): Eukaryota > Viridiplantae > Streptophyta > Magnoliopsida > Asparagales > Orchidaceae > Platanthera > Platanthera zijinensis. The sequence goes on from CM077092.1 coordinate 119,904,290, forward strand.
CGGCGACTGGGCGGCGGAGGGCGGCGGACGGCGGCGGCGCAACCAAACCGAAAGGAGCCTAAACCGCCATTTTTAAAGCTTTTTCCAAGCTTTTTGATCCCTATGTCGAGCTCGTTTGAGCTCGACCTCTAACCTAGATGAGCTAGGATACTAGTACAGTGAGAGGGGAGGGGATACGGACCCTTGGTGGTTGTGGTTGAGGGTGGCGGCGGTTTCCCCTAGCTTGCAAATTCCGGCGAGCTCCACGGCCTTCCATGGCTTCCTTCTTCTCTCTCTCTCTCTCTCTGGGATAGGGCTGGATGGAATGAGAGAGGGGGAAGAGGTTTGGGGCTGAGTTAAAGATGGGGGCGATTTCACCAAGGGTTGGGGCGGATTCACCAAGGAGGGGGTGATTTCAACAAGGTGGGGCTCGGGTTGAGGTGTTTGGCCGGCTAGGTGGCTTGGCAGTGGGTCCCACTACTCCATCTAGGTTAAATTAACCCCTAATGGTCGGGTTCTAGGGTTGGGGGCCAAGGTTGGTGAGTGAATAGGGAGGGTTGGTTCACATAAGTGAAATAGGCTATATAGGGTCGGGTTTGGGCTTGGGCTTGACCCAAGGCTGCATGGTGGGGTCCCACACCTCCTAATAGCCCTACATGGTCAGCCAACCTAATGTGGGTTGGTGGGGTGAGCCCAAGTGGCCCAAAATAACTCCACCACCTTTTCTCTCTCCTATTTATCACATTTTCTCTCTCCTAGGTAATTCCCAAAATTACCATTGCATGCCCATATTTTTCTCTTCCATAGGGGGTATAGGGTCACTTTAGACCCACCTAATGAGTTTGGGTTGGTTTGGGTGGACCCAACCTAGTGAAATGGGCTAGGACACCATTTTCACTATTTAGGTCAATATGTTGACTTGACCCAACATGGGTCAACTAGTTGACCCCATGGCCTACCTTGGGGTCCACTTAGATTGTATTTAGGGTTAGGGCATCATGGTGGGGTCATGGTGTGGCTAAGGTTCCTGTTTAGGCTAGTTTGACCTGGTTTGACTTTGGCCCCATAGTGGGCCCCACATGGCTACAACCCACTATCTAGGGTCAAACCTAGCTCATTACCCTAACACCCACCCCATGCCTAACCCAATCTAAGTTAAGGGGTCTAGAAGTAACATTGGGATGTTACAAATCCTATAAACAAAAGAAATAATTTCGTCCCCGAAATTTAAGTTTGGGTCTACGGGTTCCAGTTGCAGAAATTGTTAAGGAAATTTTGTAGAAAATAACATAAAGGTACCTGATGTAAATAGTTCTGGATGACGCTCCAGCATCAGATCCCTAGGTTCCCAGGTGTGCTCCTCCTGTCCATGGTTGGACCACAGCACCTTTACGAGTGGAACCTTCTTTTTCCTCAACGTTCGAACCGCTGAATCGTCGATCCGGATCGGCTCCAATCTAACCGAACGGTCAGGCTCTACCGGTCCAGCTGCAGTAGGGACATGCTGCTCAGGGCGAAGGAGAGCTCTTCGCAAAGAAGAGACATGGAACACATCGTGTAGGCTGCTCAGCTCCGGAGGTAGTTGCAGCCGATAGGCCAAGGGGCCCACACGCTCCAGAATCAGGTATGGTCCCATGTACCGGGGGCTGAGCTTCTTATGTCTCCGAATCCGAGAAATACCGTGTACCGGTCGGATTTTCAGGAAAACCCTGTCCCCAACTTGGAAGTCCACTTTCCGGTGCCGAGCATCATAATATTTCGCTTGTCTGCTCTGAGCCTCCAGAAGCCGATCCCTGATCAAATGAATCTGAGCCTCCGTATCCTCTACAAAGTCTGACCCAAGGGCTCGAGTATCCACATCTTGCACCCAGGATAGCGGAGTCCGGCATTTTCTCCCATAAAGCGCCTCGTAAGGAGCCATCCCGATGCTGGCCTGGTGGCTGTTGTTGTATGAGAATTCGATCAACGGCAGTAGCCTCTCCCAAGGTTTCCCTGTATCCAAAATACATAACCTGAGCAGGTCCTCCATAGTGCGTATCGTCCGCTCCGTCTGACCATCGGTCTGCGGGTGGAAGGCAGTGCTAAAGGAAAGTCTGGATCCCAAGTAAGCGTGCACTGCCCTCCATTCCCTGGAGGTAAAGCGACCATCCCTATCTGAAACAATAGACCTGGGTACTCCGTGATACCGGACGAACTGCTCTACAAACAACCTCACCAGTACGGCAACCGGGGCATCTTTTCTGATCGGGATAAACCGTGCTACCTTGGTCAACCTGTCTACAATGACCCAGATGGAGTCATGCCCAGAATGAGAGCGAGGGAGTCCGTGAACAAAATCCATAGAGATATCCTCGAACTTCCACTCTGGGACTGGCAGTGGCTGTAATATACCGCCTGGGCTCTTGCATTCGGCCTTCACTCGCTGGCAAGTCTCGCAGTGTGTCACCAGGTATATGATCTCCCTCTTCATTCCTGGCCAGTACATGGTCCGCCGTAAGTCAGCCCACATCTTGGTGATACCGGGATGCACTGAATATCTGGAGTAGTGTGCCTCTCTGAGGATGTCATCCCGGATCTCACCTCCTGCTGGAATGTACACTCGGCCACGGAATCGAAGAAGATCGTCCTCCAGCGTATAATCCTCATGCTTGCCTCCCTTTAGAGCGTCAAAGATAGGCTCTAGATCAGTATCCAATCTCTGATGTGTAAGAATGCGTTTCTGTATATCATCATTGCTGACCAAAGAGTTCAGGTACTCTCGATAGAGCACTGGCTCGGCTTCCGAAACCATGGTAATCTGCATATCCTCCATCATGCGTAGTAGCTCCATAGACATCACCCGGGACTCCGGTCCAGAAGTGCCGGCTCTCCTGCTCAAAGCATCTGCTACAGTATTCGCCTTTCCCGGGTGATAGTGCATCTTATAGTCGTAATCGCAGAGGAACTCAAGCCACCTCCTCTGTCGCAGGTTCAGAACCTTCTGCGTGTCGATGTATTTGAGATTCTTATGATCGGAGTATATGTCACAATGAATCCCGTAGAGGTAATGTCTCCATGTCTTGAGGGCAAAGACTACGGCCCCGAGCTCGAGATCATGTACAGGATAGTTATGCTCATGCTTCTTCAGCTGTCGCGAAGCATAAGCGATAACATGCCCGTGCTGCATTAAGACTGCACCCATCCCCTGATAGGATGCATCCGTGTATATCTGAAATCCTTCACTCCCCGAGGGAAGTGCAAGGATGGGGGACGAAGTGAGCCGATCCTTGAGCTCTTGAAATGCTGACTCGCACCGCTCTGTCCAGTCAAATGCGGCATCCTTTTTCGTCAAGGACGTGAGGGGGAGGGCTATCCTTGAAAACCCCTCCACGAACTTACGATAATAACCTGCCAGACCCAAGAAGCTACGTATATCCGACGCCGTCTTTGGCCGTGGCCAATCCCGCACTGCCTCTATCTTAGCAGGATCCACAGCTAATCCAGCTCCACTGATTGTGTGTCCTAGGAAAGCCACTTCCTGAAGCCAGAATTGACATTTTGAGAACTTCGCATACATCTGAAATTCTCTTAACTTCTGCAATACCAGTGCTAAATGCTCTGCGTGCTCCTCTCGAGATCGCGAATAGATCAGAATGTCGTCAATAAAGACTATAACAAACCGGTCCAGATAAGGCTCGAATACCCTGTTCATGAGCGTCATAAAGGCCGAGGGAGCATTCGTGAGCCCGAACGGCATCACCGTGAACTCATATAAGCCATAACGGGAGCTGAAGGCCGTCTTCGGTATATCTTCTTCTCTGATGCGGAGCTGATAATAACCCGAGCGCAAATCCAATTTTGAAAACCAGCAAGCTCCTTGAAGCTGATCGAAGAGCTCATCTATTCGTGGCAATGGATATGTATTCCGAACCGTCAATCGGTTCAGTTCTCTATAATCTATACATAGCCTCAGCGATCCGTCCTTCTTCTTCACAAATAGAACAGGTGCTCCCCAAGGCGAAGAACTCGGTCGTACAAAACCCGATTCCACCAGTTCCTGTAACTGTGCCCTGAATTCTGCCAATTCTCTAGGGGCCATTCTGTAGGGTGCTCGGGACACTGGTCTTGCCCCTGGCACCAACTGAATCCTGAAGTCTAAGTCCCGCGATGGTGGTAGCCCAGGTAACTTCTCCGGAAAGACATCAGCATAATCTCGTGCCACTGGAATATCAGCTATGGAACTCTCTACCACAGCCATCTCGAAACAAATGAGGTATACCTCTTCTCCCTGTTCATAGGCCTTAACGGCCTGTACTGAAGATAAAGAGAGTCGGGGAATGGAACGGATACCTTCAATGATGACGTGGGAGTCCCCGTGTCTGAGCGTGATCCTCTTCGTGGGGCAATCTATCTGCGCGTAGTTCCAATGAAGCCAATTCATGCCTAGGATCAGATCATAATCCGGTAGGCTCAGAACTGTTGCCGGGGCTTCGAACGCTTTGCCTCCTATCTCGACATCCATATTGCAGCAGTCTGTGGTTCGAAGTTCCGTACCATCAGGGAGTCGCACTCTCTTTTCCAAACCGGAAAACTTCTCCACTCCCTCTAATCCTTCAATAAACGAGTCCGATACGAAGGAGTGTGACGCGCCCGTGTCGAAGAGGGTGTGAGCGGGCTTGCCGCTAATCATCACTATGCCTGGGTTCGTTTGAGTTCAAAGAATAGTATTACTATTAATGTCTAAGGTATTCTTAGAAAGAGAAACTTTAAAATTTATAACTCTTACAAAATTTTAAGTACCTGTAATCACCTCCTCTGGGTCCCTCTGTTCCGTGAGATCCAGCGCGTATACCTGCTCCCGGTCTCGGCCTCGGCCGTGATATCCTCGGCCTCGGCCTCGTCCTCGTCCTCGTCCTCGTCCTCGGCCTTGGTGCACTGGAGGGGCCACTGGAGGTGGAGGAGGAGGAAGAGGGTGGACCTGAAGCGGGCACTGCGTCCTGATGTGCCCAGGTTGGCCGCAACCAAAGCAGGTGATCTGCCTCTGACCTCGATCATCCTGTCTCATCGGTCCGGGAATCTGCATAGGTGGGGGAGCCAAAGGTGGAGGAGGCCCCTGATCCTGCCTATAGTTGGGACGACGACGTCCCCCACCTCTCCTGTATCCAATCGTCTTTCCTCTCTGAGACGATCTGCTGCTCTCCCCAAATGACTGTCCATCCAACGATCTCTTCCCCCTGCCTTGCACCAACAGCTGGTCAGCCTCCAGCTTCTTTGCCATCTCGATGATCTGCGCCATGGTACCGTGGGCAATGAATAGCAAGGGCTGCCTCAAGGAGTCGCGGAGCCCGTGATAGAATCTCTTCGCGTATTTCTGGTCGTCCCAGTCATGGAAGCCTGCAAACCTAGCCAGGTGGGAGAACTCTCTCTGATATTCAATAACTGATCGGCTTCCCTGCTGGAGGCTCAGAAACCTCGCCTCCAAGGTATCTCGGTCTGTGGAAGATACATAATGCTCCAAGAAGACGTCGCTGAACTCCTCCCAAGATATGTCCATCAGCTCCCGGTCGGCGAATGTAGAGTCCCGCACCGACTTCCACCACCTCTTTGCATGAGCATCTAGTGCCGAGGTGGCAAGGGGAACTGCCTGTCTGACGGGGCAGCTGATGCCGGCCAGCAGCTCCTGGATGGTCTCCAACCACTCCTCTGTCTTCACGGCATCTTCTGTCCCACGATACAGTGGCGGAGACAGACTTTTAAATGCACTCAACCAGTTCGATCCTGGGTTGGGCAGCTGAACCGGGGCTTGCTGCGCTCTGAAGGCATCCAGGATAGCCGTCAGGGTTTGCCCCATCTCCGTCTGCATGAACGGAATGGCAGCCGGAGGGGGAGGAACCGTATCCTGCGGAGGCTGCATAAAGGAAAAACTTAACGTCAAAATTGGCCTAACTCATTGTTTGATGGACTGATTATGTGGCTTTTTACGCATGGGCACACCACTGCTTCCGCTGCATAGTTTGTCCGCAAACTAATGCTGGGGCGGGGTGTTCCAGTGTGGTGGACTGTATTCTCATATGATCGTGGTTTCAAGTGATACCAGTTTGTAAGATCCTGTTCCTCAAATCCGAGGCAACCCGGATCTTATGCCCAGAACCGCCGCCTTACGGTGACACTAACGCACGGGTTAGTCGTCACCGCAAGACGCCGATTCTGCCGGCTAGTACGATCATATCCTGTTCGGCCAATATGAGAATAATTGCATGATAAATCAGAGTAAAGCAAAAGCAAGTCCACAGCCACAGTATATATATATATCAAATGAAATATAAGCCAGTCCATAATGAGTACAAAAGGGAAAGTAAGTAGGGCTTATGCCCAGTACATCATAATCACTCTCACTCTCACATACATAGCAGCGGAAAAACTAAAACTCTCTCATCACCTGTAGACGTGCCCCAGTAGTAGTAGCAGGTGCCGGCCTCTGCTCCTCAAATCCGGCCTCCTCGACGTGCTGGACCACCTCCTCGAGCTCCTAAAAATAATAAGGTCACCGACCATTAGTCAAAAAGACTAAGTCGTATCCTCAGCACCTCCTCCTGCAACTCCTAGGCACCGTGCGGGAGGACGAAGCGGAGGACAACAAGGGGTGGCAAAAGGTGGGCAGGTGACAGGAAACTAACAGAGTATATATAATCAAAATATAGTGAAATGTAACCTCCACTTATGCGAGTACGCATAAGCAAGGGATCTTTTGCAAGGCTCCCATTGTATAGAATGTCCCATACCATTTATACAATGGGGTGTCAGAGTCACAAGCATGTATATTTATAAAGGAAAATAACCTTAACCTACAAACATGCCCACTCAGGCTTATAGGCTAAGGGTTCGTATAGCAGGTCCTAATGTATAAGCGTCCCATACCACTTATACATTAGGTGTCTTAGGTTGTTATGCAGATTAATGTTATGCAACTATATGGTGGGTATGATATGAACATGCAGTGCAACACACACACACGACTCCGTGATCACAGACCTTTAGTTCCCACTTTTCGAGAGCTAGCATCACTCTCAGGTACTACCGTTGTGGCTACGGCAGCAGCGGAGCGGGCGTCTCCGCCTTCTAGGCGGGTATACACACTACCAGGCCTAGACCTCTCTTGTACGCCTCTGTACACCGACAGTGCACTCTAGAGTCTCTGCGTACCACTTTGCTGACTACCTGTCAGTCTTGTTGGGTCGGGTGCGCGTTATTAGGAAAAGTCCTCCAGACTCCAGTATAAACATCCTACTGGTCCTTCTAACCCTCGCACCCGCCTGGTCCACCGTACTGCCGTCGGTGTGACGACTGGCCAGTACCGCATGGCCCGCCACTAATATATGCACATGCAAGTATTATATATTGAGCCTCCAGCTCAAAGGACTATCATGTCTCAAATCTCTCCAACCCGCCACGGGTGAGTATGTGCTACAAACCCTCCAACCCTGGCCGGGTGAGTGTATATAAGTCAATTTCTTTCCTCCAACTCTGCACGGGTGAGCAAGTAGTCAAAAGACTCCAAGTCCCTCCAACCCGGCACGAGTGAGCACATATCCAGTTCACTTAACCTATTAGACTACTCTTATCTACAGATTATCATACTTAGAGTCTTAAGGATAATCCCAGGACTGCCCAAGGTATTCCCGGTGAAGGGCTCTCAGGGGCACTAGGAGCTGCGATGGGCTGAATCCCAAAGCTCCCTTTCTCAAGGATATTTACTTTAGTTGTTTCTTACCCCGGACCTCTTTTCTCTCTCCTGTTACATAGAGTGACCTAGTGATTTAAGGTATAGATTAAGGAGTGACGGTCTTCCGTCAACCCTACCTAGGTATGACTAATGTTGCACTTTTACTCTCGTCTCTATAATGCATCTGCTACCCAGGGTTATACTTCCGAACTTAGACTCTAACTCAGCTGTTGATTCATCCCCTGGCGGCCTATAGTCCAGCCTACTTTTACTATGCGCACCCCATGACCTAACACCACCCTGAAATCGAACTTCTAAATCTTTGATCCAACTGACCTCAAATATTTATCCTAGGGTGGTATGGACTAATAAAATGAGTGTGTTGATTTTTATAATAATCCTAGGTCAATAAGGCCTTTAAATAAATCTTTTACATTATTCCCTAGGTCATTTTACACAAGAAGTATTAACAATTAAGATCTTCTGACCTAAGGGAATTTTCCTGAGTTGCATATGAATAAATTATTACTGTCAACAACATTTCATAATTTCTCTTTGTATATTTCTATTTTTCCCATAATTAATACCAATTCTACCTATTTATCACTTTCCAAATGAAGTACAAGAAATATATACACCAAAATTCCAGGAAAATTACTGAGCATTTATATTACCATTTTATGACTAATGGCAGAGTTTTATTAATTTCTACAAGGTAATGGTCTATCAAATCCATTCTTAATTATTTACCAAAAATGCCATTATGCTAATTAATAATTAACATTGTACCCAAAAATTCTGATATAAATCTACAAGACTAATATAACAATTATGCAACTCTAGGATTATTTTCACAATTTTCCAACAAGTATTTATACTAATTCATAAACATTTACAAAAAGGGTAAAATGGTCATTTCCATGAATTTTGCTCTAACAGTTGCCAAACAGAGATAAGAAATTTTCTTAAGTCAATTAAAACACCATACTTTGACTTGGCTGAATCTGAAGGTCTTCTATAGCCAAAACCTATTTTTCCCATTTATTTTACAAAAGGACCTATAATTTGAAAAATTCCATTAAGTGGTATTTTTAATTCCAAAAATCCCAAAAAATATTCTAGGGGTGAAACATGCCCTAAAGTATCACTGGAATTTATTGCATGGCTTTTGGGTGCCTCAGTTAGGTTAAATACACAAAATATAAATTATTGCTAATTGCACACCAAGGCCTAAATTAGCCTACACAAACACATGGAATAACCCTTCATGCAGGGGTCCAACTGCCTTGAAATTCCTACCAGACACCAATAATGTCCCCAAGGACATACCACCAAAATTTGGGGTCATTTGGGTGCCTAAAATTACCATTATGCCCTTAATTTAATTTTTGATATTTTGATAAAAACTATAGAAAAAGTTCTTCCAAAAATTCCAAATTTTTGGCAGGGCATAGGCATGCCCTAAATACACCCATGACCAAAATTTCAGGTCATGGTGATGCTTGGTTTGTCTTGGGCATCCATTTTGGTTTCTGCCCTAGTTTAAGGGCAGTCCTAGAAAAACAGCCCTACAGGGCAGCCTACTGGTCCAAAAGTCATGATTTTTGTGGCATTTCAAAGTTAACCCATCTACCTAACTTTTTCATTCAGGGTTCAACCTAAGGTGAGGCCTCTAAGTGCCTCAAAATTAACATGCAAGACAGCTGTTACCATGTGACAATATTCCACATTTATACATAAAATTTAAATAAGGCAGAATTAATATTAAAACTTGCACGGATCTTAAAGCCTAATCCAACGGTAGCTGCATCTTCTTCTTCATGCAGTGCATGCATGGCCAAGACCCGAGCAGGCCACCCTTGCGGGGTGGATTCCGGCCATCGCCGGCGGCGGGGCCTCCGGCCAAGTCCTTCCCCGGCCTCACGGTGGTCGGGGCTAGGGCTGGCCGGCGACTGGGCGGCGGAGGGCGGCGGACGGCGGCGGCGCAACCAAACCGAAAGGAGCCTAAACCGCCATTTTTAAAGCTTTTTCCAAGCTTTTTGATCCCTATGTCGAGCTCGTTTGAGCTCGACCTCTAACCTAGATGAGCTAGGATACTAGTACAGTGAGAGGGGAGGGGATACGGACCCTTGGTGGTTGTGGTTGAGGGTGGCGGCGGTTTCCCCTAGCTTGCAAATTCCGGCGAGCTCCACGGCCTTCCATGGCTTCCTTCTTCTCTCTCTCTCTCTCTCTGGGATAGGGCTGGATGGAATGAGAGAGGGGGAAGAGGTTTGGGGCTGAGTTAAAGATGGGGGCGATTTCACCAAGGGTTGGGGCGGATTCACCAAGGAGGGGGTGATTTCAACAAGGTGGGGCTCGGGTTGAGGTGTTTGGCCGGCTAGGTGGCTTGGCAGTGGGTCCCACTACTCCATCTAGGTTAAATTAACCCCTAATGGTCGGGTTCTAGGGTTGGGGGCCAAGGTTGGTGAGTGAATAGGGAGGGTTGGTTCACATAAGTGAAATAGGCTATATAGGGTCGGGTTTGGGCTTGGGCTTGACCCAAGGCTGCATGGTGGGGTCCCACACCTCCTAATAGCCCTACATGGTCAGCCAACCTAATGTGGGTTGGTGGGGTGAGCCCAAGTGGCCCAAAATAACTCCACCACCTTTTCTCTCTCCTATTTATCACATTTTCTCTCTCCTAGGTAATTCCCAAAATTACCATTGCATGCCCATATTTTTCTCTTCCATAGGGGGTATAGGGTCACTTTAGACCCACCTAATGAGTTTGGGTTGGTTTGGGTGGACCCAACCTAGTGAAATGGGCTAGGACACCATTTTCACTATTTAGGTCAATATGTTGACTTGACCCAACATGGGTCAACTAGTTGACCCCATGGCCTACCTTGGGGTCCACTTAGATTGTATTTAGGGTTAGGGCATCATGGTGGGGTCATGGTGTGGCTAAGGTTCCTGTTTAGGCTAGTTTGACCTGGTTTGACTTTGGCCCCATAGTGGGCCCCACATGGCTACAACCCACTATCTAGGGTCAAACCTAGCTCATTACCCTAACACCCACCCCATGCCTAACCCAATCTAAGTTAAGGGGTCTAGAAGTAACATTGGGATGTTACATCCTGTACCCCGGGAAGCCGGTTATTTTAGCACTACTCGTTTGGGCAGGCCCCTGAACCTATAAATAGGGGGAAGTGGAGCACCCAAGGCACGCTGACTCGAGCCCAGGAGCCTACTTGTTAAAGGCTGCAGACTCGAATCTCGGGCTTTGCGGTCTACAGCTTGCTCTCGGTTCAGTTTTCTTTCCTCTACTTGTAATCCATTTTCTGCAATCAAAGGAAAGCCCGTCGCAAGAGAGGCATTCAAGCTGTGACGGGCAAAGTCTGTTATTGTTGTGGTTCACGGCTCTGCTTTCTCTAGTCCGCCAGTAGATAACAGCTAGCAGGATTTTCTTTTCCTCTTTCCTTTCCCCCGTGTTCGAGCCGTTAACTGGTGGTGTCCGTTTTCACGCATCAACAGCACTAGTACAACTCATAAACACAAATCAGTAGGCCTTACTCAGGTTGAAAAGTTATTCTTAGGTTAAGGGTAAGGTAAACAAAGATAAACACGATGGCTAGCACACAAGAAACCTATATTGAGTTTTTAAGTAGATCAATGTGTAGTTCAAACTCTTTGACTTCCTCTTATTTTGAATAAACTTTTTCTATATTCTTAACTCATGCTTGAAAATTTATTCCTTTTCTTCTCTTTTTTTAAAGATTTTTTGCTCTTTTTTTCACAATTCATTTTTTCAAGCAAAATGAAGAATAGCAAATATCATCATAACGATGATTTGTAAGCAATACACATTGTTAAATTTTCAAGTGCCTCTTTTTTTAGAAAAAAGAGTGTAAATACGAAGCTTTTTAGGCCTTGGTTAAACTAATATGATGGGGATAAAACAAAAGAAAGGGTAAGCTCAATGTGAATAAGCGAAGGTAAAATATTGAGGTGCGGATAACAAAACATCAAACGAGCCAATATAAATTCCTATATCCATTTCATGCCAATGAATTGAATTATGCAAATGTCTTGAGAGTCGCTTGGGGAAAGATGTAGACCTCACGCAAGAATAAACAGCATTTTGGTTTTAGTAAATATCTCTCAAGTTAACATCTACAAACTCATTTAAGCAATTTTGGATTCGTTGGGTTCCAAATTTTAAGTAGAATAAATTGTATTTACGTACTAAGAAAGATATAAATCTGACTATATGGTCAATATTTAGTTCTGCACAAAATTCAACTAACGCGTGCGCTTGTCTAGAAACACAACACATGCAATAGTTCTCCTACAAAATTCAGAAATCTAATAAAGCAAGAAAATTATCTGAACACTATGAAAAAGTTAATTTACTAAGAAGTTTTCAAGTGAGTAAATAGAGAAATAAAGGATTTCTCAAAAAGAAAATTCGATATTTTTTTTTAAAAAGGTTTTATACATTTTTTTTGGATTTTTTAATAAAACAGTAATATGAGATTCCACCCCTATACTTAAAAGATAATTGCATAAAAATTTAATTGCAAAAAAATAAAGGATAACTAAGGGATGCTACCCAAGAGCGCTTTCTTTTTCCCGTCTTTATGCTAGATGGTTTTTGTTAGCTAAAAGGTAAATAAAAATTAAAGTGTACGGGCAACTCCCTTCATTCACGTTTGGGTAAATGTCCTGAAGTCGGTCTCCTGGATGCTCCTCCGCATGATTCTTGATTCTCCTTTTGGTGTTCAACTTGAAAATGTAAATCCAAATCACAAATACATACCTGAGGTGAGTTGAATTTTCGTAGATGAGCGGCAAACAGATCATTAATGAAGTTTGTTTGCATCAGCTCATCGTCTACATGAAAATCATTAGTATAAGAAAAATAAAAATTAATCAAGTCAAAAATAGTTTTGCAAGGAAGAAGTTCTTGCGAAACTATTTGAATAAGCTCCGGTTGTTTATTTTCAAAAATAAAATTCTCATTCAAAAATTCTAGTGAGAACCAAACAAAATAAAATTTTCAGACACTAAATTTTCATGAACTTCATTTTCAACCAAAATATGAGAACTTTGTGAAAATTCCTGACTCAAATTAAAAGATTTGGGCAGAGTAGGGGAAGAAACTTGTTCTTCCTCTATTTTGTTTGGTGTGCTCATAACCTTCATATATTCTTATTACAATAAATTTTCTTACTCTTAAGTTTAAGAAATAGTAGGATTTAATGGAAAATCATGTTCCACCATAACTAAATTATCCAAAGATGAAGAAACAAAATTAAAATTGCTCTTAAGGGGAAAAAATTCGGGAGTAGAAGAAGAAACATATTTTTCTTCTAATTCGCCCGGTTATTGCATACATATAATAAATTCTTGAAATAAGTTTTTCTTCGTCTTCGGTATACAAAACTATGGGTGTACATGAAGAATCATGTTACTCCAAAGGTGAAGTACTTGAAGATGGAGAAATATCACTAGAAAAAGAAATATTCACATCAAAATTTTGGGGAGGAGAATGGAATTAAATTTGCGAAAATTCCCCAAAATTAGAGGAAGAAGCTTGCGGTGCAAAAGAGGAAGAATAAAAATTCGGATCTAAAGAATTTTCCTCATTGCTCGGGAAACTTTTCCAGTGATCTTTCCACCAAGAATAATCAACATCCAAGTTAAAAGAAAAAATATAAAATTTAGAAAATTATTCTCATTAAAGCTCGTAAAATTATTTTAATGAAATTTAGAAAAATTATCTCCATTAAAATACGGAAAATTATTTCCATGAAAATTACTAAAATTATTTCCATCAAAGTAAGAATAATTATTTTCATTAAAAGATGAAAAATTATGACCATAACAATAATCAAAATTATTTGCATAAGTTTGTGAAATTTTTTTTTGATAATTTAAATTTGGAGAATTATAATTTGTATAATAAGAATAAAAATTACATTTATTACTTTGATAAGGCTCACCAAAATATTGACAAATAATTTGGCGCTTCAGTGCGGCTTCTAAGAGATTAGCTTTATTTTGAAGCTCGGCAACTTTAAAGGCCAATTGAGATAACTTTATTTTTGAAAGAAAATAAAACAACCTTCGTTTAATAGAATGGAATTCAAAAAGAAAAACTAAACAAGTGAATTGAGGTGGATAAAAAGAATTACAAAATAAAATGAACCTTGCTTTAAAATAATGACAAAAATATTTCCCCATCAACGAGACCAAAAACATGACGCGTAGATTTCATAACGTGAGATGAGTGTGTGATATGTGTTTTAAATGATAAGATGTCTTTTATTACGCATTGGAATTGCAAGTGCACATAACGTTACAGAGTGTAGAATCACGTGTCATTTTTTTGGGTGTGCCGAGTAATCGTACTCACAAGGAAGAGTTATTATTCTGTCTTAACATAATAGAGAGTGATTTACAAAAATAAAGGACAAAATGCATTAAACTAATTGAGAGAAATTTGATGAGAGAAAGGGTAGCACTTGATTTAGAATCCCTTTGGATAAAATTTACAGTGATTAAAAGATTAAAGTGCAAGTTCTAATAATTGCCTTCGACCGTGGAGGTTCCCAAATTATGTTAACGCCCCTTTCAGGAATACTACTAACGCCTAACCTTAGGTTGGATGATTATTACACACGGCCAGTTGAACTCTCTAAGCTTGCTTTAGGCAGTGAACCCCTCTATCGGGTTTAACCCAAATCATGAAAATTTCTGCTATCCTCTATTGAGGATTGCATGACAACTCCTTTTATACTTGTGTGATCTTCTCGTATCCACAAACTCTCGGTTAAATCTTAGATATGGATCTAGGATCGAAGAGTAGGTAGTGAAACGTTTAGCGATCTCTACGTATCCACAACCTTTAGGAAAAATCTAGGATACCAATCTAGAATCTGACTCGCTACACTAGAATTGGAACAAATTATAATCAAAGACAACACGAAGCTAATTAAAGTATAGAGCTTGCTAGATGTTTAAAAGAGAACCAAAGTTAATCTCATTCCGAAGATCATCCTGATCAAGTGCTAAAGGAATTTTAGCTACTCATCACGATGGAGAAACTACATAACATGATTGAGAAATTCATGATTACTAAAGAGAGAACATGAAATACCAAACTACTAAGCTAAATTAAAACTTGGAACAAAAATTAAACTATGCTAAACTATGAACTAGATAGAAAAAAAAATAAGGAAAGATGGTACAAAATTACCGAATTTCTCCACAAAAATTTCCCTCCTTAGCTCAAAAAAGAAGGATATTTATAGGGAAAATTTCATGAGAGTCACGCCCATGACCATAGGGCATGCAAGGTATAGAACTGCCACTATAAAAAGCCGAGAAATGCTAGGAACCAAACAGTCAAGGGTCATTTCATTATGGGTCATGCCCATGACCTGGGAGTGTAGCGTACGATATTGAAAATAGCAGGATTAACGACACGATCTAGAATGATGGTGGAAGTTGCTGATGAAGTCACGTAAGTTGATCATGCCCGTGACCTGGGAGGGCCTACTCGAAATGGTCGTCGGCTAAAACTAGATATCATAACTCTAGACCACGCCTGGCCTGAATGGCCCGCCTTACTTGTCACGCCCGTTATTGATGCACGAAAAGCGAAAGGGAGTCGAGCACCACCAGCTAACGGTTTGAGCCCTGGGGAAAGGAGGGGAAAAGGCAAACTTTAAGCAGCAATCTACTGAGCGGATGAGAGAAAAAGAGCAGCAGAGCCGTGAGCCACGGCAACACCAGACTTCACCCTTCGTGGCCTGAATTCCTCTCTTGCGATGGGCTTTTCTTTGATTAGAATCAGTTTGATTACAGGTTTGGACACAAGTTTAACAAGGGGAAAGAACAAGGGCAGAGAAAGCTGGAGTCCGCAAAGCCTGAGATTCAAGTCCGCAGCCTTCAACAAGTAGGCTCCAAGGCTCGAGTCAGCGTGCATTCGGTGCACTGCTTCCTTCTATTTATAGTTTTGAGGGCCAGCCCAAACGAGCAGTGCTAAAATAATCGGCTTCCTAGGGTACAGGAGAATCGGGCAGCGGTGATGGGAATCAAAAAAGAAAAGACAAGCAGTCTGCGCAGGAGGGGTGGACGGGGCTCGCAGGCTGGAGCTTTCTTCTAGCTACAGGGCACGATCCTGGCTGAGCATCCGTGACTTATGCGGACTGATGCTTGAGTCTGCCTGGAGAGCTGGCGGACGATCTGGAAGCTGATCAACTAAGGCTGGATGAATTGGGCAGATTAGACAATTGAGTCTGCTGCTGAAGGAGGAGCACTGGAAATTCAGCTAGGGGACCTAGGTGGACTAGGAACTGGAGTCCGCCGCTGGGGGAGCCTTGGATCTGTATGAAACTGACGACCTGAGCGGAATGAGGAAATCGAGTCCGCCAGAAGGGGAGAAGGATCTATCCTACTGAACATGTTGCGGATTCTGGGGTTAACATAATCCCCGCACACTTTCAAGTTTCAGAAAATTTCGAAAATGTTTCCTTAACCGCCGAGTCCGCAACTGTCATAAATGCTATCAGTGCTATAAATATCGTCAGAAACCCTGCGTTCTGTCAAAACTGTCTGTGCCACGGGTCGGTTCTCACCACTTGCGGTATTCACTTTCCAGTCTGGCATGGAGAGACTCGGATCCTTCTTTGGAAACCTCACCTCTAGGACAGGGAAGCCCAAGGCAAACATCAAGACTAAGAAAGTAATCCATTGAAGCGGGACGTCTGTCCGCCATGCAAGGGAGAGTTCACGGCAAGGACAGCAGAGGACTGACTCAGTCCGTAGCACTGAACATGAGAAATTTGTGACTGCCTCTGCAGCTCAAAATTAACCAACCAAAAGTGCGGATAGAATATTAAATCCGCCATCAGTTTCTGACCAGAATCCTGCGAGCTCTGGGAGTATGGATGTACTCCCTTCTGCCTCAGGAACTGTCATGATGCGGATAGACCATGACAGGGAGGTTTCGTCACCAAAAGTCCGGCTGCTGAATACTGAGGAGAAGCGGCCTGCTGATGAACAAGTGGAGAAACAAGTAGTAGAGATAGCTGAGGAACGAGCTGAAGTGCAAGCAGAAAAAAGTCTAAAGAACAAACTGAAAAACAAGCTAAGGCACCAGTGTCCTCCATGGATTTGGTTTTCATTGAACCGATCACAGTCGGCGAGAGTCTTGCAGACTTGCAACAGGTCTTCATCGACTTAGAGAAAAGGACACCTGAGAAGAAAAAGAAGAAAAGGGACAAGTCCACTATCGTTGAGTGAGTGGAGAAGAAGTTGCGAGCTCGGAAGGAGAAAAATGTCTCCGTGCGGACTGGTGTCACAAGCTTGCAGCACAAGTCATGAGAAAAGGAACTCCCTGATGTCGGCTTAGTCACTCC
The DNA here is from genome assembly GCA_039513925.1 of Platanthera zijinensis. Classification (NCBI taxonomy): domain Eukaryota; kingdom Viridiplantae; phylum Streptophyta; class Magnoliopsida; order Asparagales; family Orchidaceae; genus Platanthera; species Platanthera zijinensis. The sequence goes on from CM077092.1 coordinate 119,921,378, forward strand.
AGATGCCCTGATCACAGGAGGCGATTCTTTATCAACGGTCAGTTTGTCCACTACTCAAATACTCGACAACATCGATAACGAGTAGCTTGCTGATATGAATCAATCTCTGCTGGAGGTATTGCTATCCTATGTTGAGATAGTGGGCAAAAAAACTACTGATCTCCCCTCCTCGCTTGCGGATGAAGAAAGAGAGAAGACAGCGAAGGAGCAACTCTCCATTATGAAGGACAAGGTCGAGGTGGTCTCAAAAAAGCTAGATGAGGACAGGCGGGTTGAAGACTTGTGGACTGCGACTGAGTTGATGCAGTCAGGTAAACTGCAACTGGCACCCAGGAGATTTCAGCGTCTGTGGCTTTATAAATCTCCACCACGGAAATCGCGGCTAATAAAGATTATTACGGATACTGAGGATATAGTCGCTTCAAGTAGATCAATGGTCGAGACAAGAGAAAAAGTTCATCGTGAATGGAAGCAATGCTTAAGTGCTTTTGACCCGGAGCACGTGAGACGGCCTGTCGTGGATAGTTGCCAGATCGCTGCAATGATTTAAAAAGGTGATTTTATCTTTAACTTTTGAGTTCGCCGCGACCTGGGAGTTCATGTAAATGTTTTCTTTGTTGCAATGCGGAAGTATCCACCCAGCTCTGTTGAGGCTGGCGAGATTTGCCATCTCCCGAAGTAGACGCACCGATGCAAACTGGGATGGTCTCTCTTGACGAGTCTGCGCAAGGCGAGCAGTTCGTCCTGGACAAATATTCACTATTAGAAAGGAAGTATGAAGAAAAGATGAATGAAATATAAGAAGAGCTACGAAGGCAGATAGAGCGAGAGAAAATTCTGGATAACCAGGTCGCCAGTATCTCTGCTGAGGTAGAGGGATTGAAGAAGGAGAAATAGCGGTTAAGTGAGGATGCCCGCCACTATAGAGGAAGGTACTTGGCCCTGGTACAGGAAGGAAAGAAGAAGAAAGTCGCTAAGGTCGCCGTAGTGAGGCTGCAACCGCCGGTTCAGACCTCTTCTACAGAGGCTTCAGTCCTAGCTACTAGTGGGTAGCCCGTGGAGGATGAGCCGAGGCTAGCAGGCGAGCCCGTGGTTATGGTTAGCCAGATCAACAGGGAGACCGCCCATATGCATCGTACTTTCAACTCCATGCACAATCTCGCCTAGCAGCTATATAAAGAGTTACTGCGAGGGAGCGACCAGGCGGCCCATCTTGGGAAGGATAGGGAGGAGCGACCTACTCTACCTGACCGTAGAGGTCACTGAGTCCGCCAATAAGCAAACGTTTGATTTGATTTGTTGTATGTTCTATAATTTGGTGTGCTCTTTTAACATTGCTGGTTTGTTTCACTTGTAATGTGATGCGAATTCTTATTTGTTCTGTACAATATTGCTCTATGATTTGAATAATGCTGCGATCTGTAGGATGAAAATTTTTTTGCAGGTTGATGTTGGATGCGATATTTGCGGACTGACTATGTGTCCACACATTTGTTTGTGAATTGTGAATATTGAAATTGCGAGCTGGGCAGACTGCCTCTGAGTCCGCAATCACTTGTAGATTTTGCTCTAAATTTGCAGGAACCCTGAAAATAAGAGAGCTGGGCGGAATGCCTCTGAGTCCGCAATCACTTGTAGATTTTGCTCTTAATTTACAGGAAACCTGAAAAGAAGCGAGCTGGGCGGACTGCCTCTGAGTCCGCAATCACTTGTAGATTTTGCTCTAAATTTGCAGGAAACCTGAAAAGAAGCGAGCTGGGCGGACTGCCTCTGAGTCCGCAATCACTGATTGGTCTGCACGGACTGAACGATCGATCTCTATGGAGTGGCTGAAGAAGCTGTCAGACTAGTTTTCCTATAAATAGAGCCCCAGTCTTCGTTCTATATAGGAAATGCGCTCGAAGCAGAAGTCCCTACAGTCTGTTAATATGGTGTCCGCATATACTGATGATGCGGTCGCATTCCACTCTGCCGACCATAAGAAATGTAGACTAACGGAGGCTGACTTGGATGCCTTCGAAGAGAAGCATATGACGAGCTTGCCAGTGCTTGCTCGCTTGCCTAATGATTAGGAGCGAATAAAATTTTCCACTGCCACGCATGATTAGGAGCGAATGATTAGGAGCGACCATAAGAAATTATTCTCATTAAAGCTCGTAAAATTATTTTAATGAAATTTAGAAAAATTATCTCCATTAAAATACGGAAAATTATTTCCATGAAAATTACTAAAATTATTTCCATCAAAGTAAGAATAATTATTTTCATTAAAAGATGAAAAATTATGACCATAACAATAATCAAAATTATTTGCATAAGTTTGTGAAATTTTTTTTTGATAATTTAAATTTGGAGAATTATAATTTGTATAATAAGAATAAAAATTACATTTATTACTTTGATAAGGCTCACCAAAATATTGACAAATAATTTGGCGCTTCAGTGCGGCTTCTAAGAGATTAGTTTTATTTTGAAGCTCGGCAACTTTAAAGGCCAATTGAGATAACTTTATTTTTGAAAGAAAATAAAACAACCTTCGTTTAATAGAATGGAATTCAAAAAGAAAAACTAAACAAGTGAATTGAGGTGGATAAAAAGAATTACAAAATAAAATGAACCTTGCTTTAAAATAATGACAAAAATATTTCCCCATCAACGAGACCAAAAACATGACGCGTAGATTTCATAACGTGAGATGAGTGTGTGATATGTGTTTTAAATGATAAGATGTCTTTTATTACGCATTGGAATTGCAAGTGCACATAACGTTACAGAGTGTAGAATCACGTGTCATTTTTTTGGGTGTGCCGAGTAATCGTACTCACAAGGAAGAGTTATTATTCTGTCTTAACATAATAGAGAGTGATTTACAAAAATAAAGGACAAAATGCATTAAACTAATTGAGAGAAATTTGATGAGAGAAAGGGTAGCACTTGATTTAGAATCCCTTTGGATAAAATTTACAGTGATTAAAAGATTAAAGTGCAAGTTCTAATAATTTGCCTTCGACCGTGGAGGTTCCCAAATTATGTTAACGCCCCTTTCAGGAATACTACTAACGCCTAACCTTAGGTTGGATGATTATTACACACGGCCAGTTGAACTCTCTAAGCTTGCTTTAGGCAGTGAACCCCTCTATCGGGTTTAACCCAAATCATGAAAATTTCTGCTATCCTCTATTGAGGATTGCATGACAACTCCTTTTATACTTGTGTGATCTTCTCGTATCCACAAACTCTCGGTTAAATCTTAGATATGGATCTAGGATCGAAGAGTAGGTAGTGAAACGTTTAGCGATCTCTACGTATCCACAACCTTTAGGAAAAATCTAGGATACCAATCTAGAATCTGACTCGCTACACTAGAATTGGAACAAATTATAATCAAAGACAACACGAAGCTAATTAAAGTATAGAGCTTGCTAGATGTTTAAAAGAGAACCAAAGTTAATCTCATTCCGAAGATCATCCTGATCAAGTGCTAAAGGAATTTTAGCTACTCATCACGATGGAGAAACTACATAACATGATTGAGAAATTCATGATTACTAAAGAGAGAACATGAAATACCAAACTACTAAGCTAAATTAAAACTTGGAACAAAAATTAAACTATGCTAAACTATGAACTAGATAGAAAAAAAATAAGGAAAGATGGTACAAAATTACCGAATTTCTCCACAAAAATTTCCCTCCTTAGCTCAAAAAAGAAGGATATTTATAGGGAAAATTTCATGAGAGTCACGCCCATGACCATAGGGCATGCAAGGTATAGAACTGCCACTATAAAAAGCCGAGAAATGCTAGGAACCAAACAGTCAAGGGTCATTTCATTATGGGTCATGCCCATGACCTGGGAGTGTAGCGTACGATATTGAAAATAGCAGGATTAACGACACGATCTAGAATGATGGTGGAAGTTGCTGATGAAGTCACGTAAGTTGATCATGCCCGTGACCTGGGAGGGCCTACTCGAAATGGTCGTCGGCTAAAACTAGATATCATAACTCTAGACCACGCCTGGCCTGAATGGCCCGCCTTACTTGTCACGCCCGTTATTGATGCACGAAAAGCGAAAGGGAGTCGAGCACCACCAGCTAACGGTTTGAGCCCTGGGGAAAGGAGGGGAAAAGGCAAACTTTAAGCAGCAATCTACTGAGCGGATGAGAGAAAAAGAGCAGCAGAGCCGTGAGCCACGGCAACACCAGACTTCACCCTTCGTGGCCTGAATTCCTCTCTTGCGATGGGCTTTTCTTTGATTAGAATCAGTTTGATTACAGGTTTGGACACAAGTTTAACAAGGGGAAAGAACAAGGGCAGAGAAAGCTGGAGTCCGCAAAGCCTGAGATTCAAGTCCGCAGCCTTCAACAAGTAGGCTCCAAGGCTCGAGTCAGCGTGCATTCGGTGCACTGCTTCCTTCTATTTATAGTTTTGAGGGCCAGCCCAAACGAGCAGTGCTAAAATAATCGGCTTCCTAGGGTACAGGAGAATCGGGCAGCGGTGATGGGAATCAAAAAAGAAAAGACAAGCAGTCTGCGCAGGAGGGGTGGACGGGGCTCGCAGGCTGGAGCTTTCTTCTAGCTACAGGGCACGATCCTGGCTGAGCATCCGTGACTTATGCGGACTGATGCTTGAGTCTGCCTGGAGAGCTGGCGGACGATCTGGAAGCTGATCAACTAAGGCTGGATGAATTGGGCAGATTAGACAATTGAGTCTGCTGCTGAAGGAGGAGCACTGGAAATTCAGCTAGGGGACCTAGGTGGACTAGGAACTGGAGTCCGCCGCTGGGGGAGCCTTGGATCTGTATGAAACTGACGACCTGAGCGGAATGAGGAAATCGAGTCCGCCAGAAGGGGAGAAGGATCTATCCTACTGAACATGTTGCGGATTCTGGGGTTAACATAATCCCCGCACACTTTCAAGTTTCAGAAAATTTCGAAAATGTTTCCTTAACCGCCGAGTCCGCAACTGTCATAAATGCTATCAGTGCTATAAATATCGTCAGAAACCCTGCGTTCTGTCAAAACTGTCTGTGCCACGGGTCGGTTCTCACCACTTGCGGTATTCACTTTCCAGTCTGGCATGGAGAGACTCGGATCCTTCTTTGGAAACCTCACCTCTAGGACAGGGAAGCCCAAGGCAAACATCAAGACTAAGAAAGTAATCCATTGAAGCGGGACGTCTGTCCGCCATGCAAGGGAGAGTTCACGGCAAGGACAGCAGAGGACTGACTCAGTCCGTAGCACTGAACATGAAAAATTTGTGACTGCCTCTGCAGCTCAAAATTAACCAACCAAAAGTGCGGATAGAATATTAAATCCGCCATCAGTTTCTGACCAGAATCCTGCGAGCTCTGGGAGTATGGATGTACTCCCTTCTGCCTCAGGAACTGTCATGATGCGGATAGACCATGACAGGGAGGTTTCGTCACCAAAAGTCCGGCTGCTGAATACTGAGGAGAAGCGGCCTGCTGATGAACAAGTGGAGAAACAAGTAGTAGAGATAGCTGAGGAACGAGCTGAAGTGCAAGCAGAAAAAAGTCTAAAGAACAAACTGAAAAACAAGCTAAGGCACCAGTGTCCTCCATGGATTTGGTTTTCATTGAACCGATCACAGTCGGCGAGAGTCTTGCAGACTTGCAACAGGTCTTCATCGACTTAGAGAAAAGGACACCTGAGAAGAAAAAGAAGAAAAGGGACAAGTCCACTATCGTTGAGTGAGTGGAGAAGAAGTTGCGAGCTCGGAAGGAGAAAAATGTCTCCGTGCGGACTGGTGTCACAAGCTTGCAGCACAAGTCATGAGAAAAGGAACTCCCTGATGTCGGCTTAGTCACTCCAGATGCCCTGATCACAGGAGGCGATTCTTTATCAACGGTCAGTTTGTCCACTACTCAAATACTCGACAACATCGATAACGAGTAGCTTGCTGATATGAATCAATCTCTGCTGGAGGTATTGCTATCCTATGTTGAGATAGTGGGCAAAAAAACTACTGATCTCCCCTCCTCGCTTGCGGATGAAGAAAGAGAGAAGACAGCGAAGGAGCAACTCTCCATTATGAAGGACAAGGTCGAGGTGGTCTCAAAAAAGCTAGATGAGGACAGGCGGGTTGAAGACTTGTGGACTGCGACTGAGTTGATGCAGTCAGGTAAACTGCAACTGGCACCCAGGAGATTTCAGCGTCTGTGGCTTTATAAATCTCCACCACGGAAATCGCGGCTAATAAAGATTATTACGGATACTGAGGATATAGTCGCTTCAAGTAGATCAATGGTCGAGACAAGAGAAAAAGTTCATCGTGAATGGAAGCAATGCTTAAGTGCTTTTGACCCGGAGCACGTGAGACGGCCTGTCGTGGATAGTTGCCAGATCGCTGCAATGATTTAAAAAGGTGATTTTATCTTTAACTTTTGAGTTCGCCGCGACCTGGGAGTTCATGTAAATGTTTTCTTTGTTGCAATGCGGAAGTATCCACCCAGCTCTGTTGAGGCTGGCGAGATTTGCCATCTCCCGAAGTAGACGCACCGATGCAAACTGGGATGGTCTCTCTTGACGAGTCTGCGCAAGGCGAGCAGTTCGTCCTGGACAAATATTCACTATTAGAAAGGAAGTATGAAGAAAAGATGAATGAAATATAAGAAGAGCTACGAAGGCAGATAGAGCGAGAGAAAATTCTGGATAACCAGGTCGCCAGTATCTCTGCTGAGGTAGAGGGATTGAAGAAGGAGAAATAGCGGTTAAGTGAGGATGCCCGCCACTATAGAGGAAGGTACTTGGCCCTGGTACAGGAAGGAAAGAAGAAGAAAGTCGCTAAGGTCGCCATAGTGAGGCTGCAACCGCCGGTTCAGACCTCTTCTACAGAGGCTTCAGTCCTAGCTACTAGTGGGTAGCCCGTGGAGGATGAGCCGAGGCTAGCAGGCGAGCCCGTGGTTATGGTTAGCCAGATCAACAGGGAGACCGCCCATATGCATCGTACTTTCAACTCCATGCACAATCTCGCCTAGCAGCTATATAAAGAGTTACTGCGAGGGAGCGACCAGGCGGCCCATCTTGGGAAGGATAGGGAGGAGCGACCTACTCTACCTGACCGTAGAGGTCACTGAGTCCGCCAATAAGCAAACGTTTGATTTGATTTGTTGTATGTTCTATAATTTGGTGTGCTCTTTTAACATTGCTGGTTTGTTTCACTTGTAATGTGATGCGAATTCTTATTTGTTCTGTACAATATTGCTCTATGATTTGAATAATGCTGCGATCTGTAGGATGAAAATTTTTTTGCAGGTTGATGTTGGATGCGATATTTGCGGACTGACTATGTGTCCACACATTTGTTTGTGAATTGTGAATATTGAAATTGCGAGCTGGGCAGACTGCCTCTGAGTCCGCAATCACTTGTAGATTTTGCTCTAAATTTGCAGGAACCCTGAAAATAAGAGAGCTGGGCGGAATGCCTCTGAGTCCGCAATCACTTGTAGATTTTGCTCTTAATTTACAGGAAACCTGAAAAGAAGCGAGCTGGGCGGACTGCCTCTGAGTCCGCAATCACTTGTAGATTTTGCTCTAAATTTGCAGGAAACCTGAAAAGAAGCGAGCTGGGCGGACTGCCTCTGAGTCCGCAATCACTGACTGGTCTGCACGGACTGAACGATCGATCTCTATGGAGTGGCTGAAGAAGCTGTCAGACTAGTTTTCCTATAAATAGAGCCCCAGTCTTCGTTCTATATAGGAAATGCGCTCGAAGCAGAAGTCCCTACAGTCTGTTAATATGGTGTCCGCATATACTGATGCTGCGGTCGCATTCCACTCTGCCGACCATAAGAAATGTAGACTAACGGAGGCTGACTTGGATGCCTTCGAAGAGAAGCATATGACGAGCTTGCCAGTGCTTGCTCGCTTGCCTAATGATTAGGAGCGAATAAAATTTTCCACTGCCACGCATATCACTGTGCCCATCGATCACTTCGACTGCGGATTCAAGTTTCCTTTGCTGTGGGATGTCGTGGAGATCTTCGAGCATTACGGGATGGTATCAGTCCAGCTCGCGCCAAATACTATAGCTGCGATCTACAGCTACTTATCATACCTGCGGTCTGAAAAGATCGAATTTTCTTGAAATATATTTAGAAAAATTTTCTCTATCCACTCAATAACACCTTCTGGAGGTCACCAATATAAAGGCGTCATCTACTTCTACTGCCGAAGGATGAAAGTCATGGGCTTACCAAATAAGATCCATAACTGGACTTCGAGATACCTTATCTTTGAGGGCAACTTAGGATTGGCTCACACGTATCCGCAGGTGCGCGCGGATTCCGCCTTCAAAAGGGCAAAGCTGAATGCGGTGGAGGCCGCCATCGTCGAGTTCTTAGCTGGGGCAAGGCTCGACATCGACCACTACATTCTACTACTGCCCAGCCTCGACGCCATATGCCGACAAGAGAGTAAGTCCTGCGACTTGGAGCTTATCCGCTGCGACCTGTAGTGCACTGATTTAGTTTCTTTTTTTGCAGCGACCTTGGCGGTGCCAGCTAATCCGCCCCAGATGCAAGGCGGGCTGACTCCTACTCAAGGAGAAAAGAAGAAAGAAGTTGCAAGGAAAAGGAAGGAGGAATGGGATCCCGCTGCGGACTACTCTTCATCCGACAGCTTCGATACGGCAGGCTTCGGGAAGAACAAGAAATATCTGAGGGGAAACTCGATGATCCACTGGCATGGAAAAAATAAGTATGTCCGCCTTTCGACTGCTCTTCCCTCCTAGAAGAGTCCGCGCACCTCCCTCCATGCCCATGTCGCGATCTGATGATGCATATTTTAGCTTAATTTATTAGGGTAAAAATATATTATTTTCATTTTAAATCTCTTCCTTTAGGTAATTTTAAGTTCCTTTTTATGTAAATATTATAACTAATGTTTATTTTCTATTTTTGCAGGTTTCAACAAGTCTACAGCCAAATATGACCTGTCACGCCACCCTGTCATGCCCTCCCCGGGCGTGACCTAGGGCGTGTCACCTGTTCCCAAGGAATCCAGCCGTATGAAGGATTTTCCCGCAAAAACTCCCATGTCATGCCCCCCTGACATGCCCTCCCTGGGCGTGTCCTAGGCCGTGACATGGGGCGTGTCACCCTCTGCCCGATGCCTGTCGCCGCATTCAATGCATTATCTGCCACTGCAAGCAAACAGTATTGTCACGCCCCCATGACACGCCCTCCCTGGGCATGTCACAGGGCGTGACCCTCCTTTTTTCGACATCTGATGGACTTCCAACCGCTGATTTTAACTTGACGTACCTGTCAGGCCCCCAAATCACGGGCGTGACCTAGGGCGTGACCGTCATTGTACCGAAGCAATCATCGTTCCCGCCAGAATTCAGCTCCCGTGGTCAACTCTGTACCTGTCACGCCCCCTTTCACGCCCTCCCCGGGCGTGACCTAGGGCATGCCCAACCAGTGGGAAAACTTTATAAATACAAGGCCATTCCCAGCATTCAAAAACCAACTTTTGAGGGGAGGGGAGGTGTTGCTAGTTCATTTCTTAGGGTTTGAGTGTTTTTATTTTCATGTTTTTCTCTCTCTCTCTCTCCCTCCATTTCTAGCTTTTAATTTCATGCAATGCACATTAATTTCCTGTAATATTTTCTTATTAGTATCGTAGCAGTAGTTAGCTTCTTTTCATGCACTTGTAATCTCCGTTCCTAGTTGTAATCATTTTTATTTTTAATAAAATTGTAGTTGGCATTTCCTTTTTCTAATTCGCTCTCTTTAGTTTTCGTGCACCTTTATTATCTACCCCTCTCTTTTCCTTTTACTATGATTAACTAATCCTCCTTTTACTCGATCCTGATGATCCAAGGTTCGAGCGATTAAGTTATGATGCTTTAATTTACCTTTTCTTTTTAGGTTTTAGCCTTGAATATCTCTTGATTTTTCATGGGCTGGAGGTATATTATCGATATATACTTTCTACCTTTGCTTTCATTCTGGGCTAGCCTAGAGGCCGATAGAATAAAGTGAGCATTCAAGAGTAAAGGGAGTTGTACGCACCCCTTGAGAGAGGTAGACGTCCAAATCTCCCGGATTGGAGTAAAATTCAATAGAGGGGTTCACCGCGTAAAGCGAGCTTTAGGCCTCCGATTTAGACGAGAGTCGGTCGGACCTTCCTAAACTAAGTTGTGCATGACTTCGAGAGAAGAGTGTTCAATCTTTAGGAACCTCTATGGTCAAGGACTTTTACCCTATTAAGCTTAGGTTTATTTATCGCCTTTTTAATCGACTCTTACTGAGGTGATTTTTGATCGAGTGCGCCCATTTATCTCTATCTTTAAATCTTTTTATTTCTGAAATTAATTTAACTTTCTTTTTAGTTTAGTATTTTAATTCCCGTTTTTTTTAATTAATCTAATATAGAAATTTAGGTTGATAAAATAATAGCAATCTCCTTTGAGTAGAAGAAGTCATTACGCCCCAGGGAAATACGACCTTGATACTAATCTTTAGTATCCTATACTATAACCGATAAGGTACGCTTGCCTTTATCGAATATAAAATCAAAGAATATTCTCAACCACCACATCTACCTTCTCTTCTAATCTTAACCCTCTCGCCGTTGCGATTTCTGTTTCAAGTTTTTGGCGCCGTTGTCGGGGACACTTTTGATATTATGAAAAAAGGATAGTTATTAATTTTATCATTTTGTTTTGTTTTTTTTTCTTCTCTCGACCCTCCTTTGCGATTGATTTACTTTTTTTTTGAAATGGTTAAACTTTGTTTTAATTGTGGAGAGTTCGGTCACTCTCGCGAGGAGTGTTGGGTAAGATATCCTTCATCCTCCCATGATTATATCCCTTCCAGATCGAATCAATTTGGCAAAATCTATCCGTCCGCGAATTTTTTTTCATGGGGTTACGATGGTTTTCAAACGCCTTCCTACCCTTCTCCTCCGAATTTTTCTAATTATAATTTTTCCAGAAACTTCTTGAATGGACATTTTGATCCTAGCCCTACTTTGAACTACTTAGGGTGGCAACACCCTGATCATTCTTGGGGCCAAGGTGATCATTAACCCATTCCATCTCAAGATTTCTCCGCTTTTTCTCCGCAAGTTTGCGCGCCTCCCATTTTTATTCTAGCGAAAATGAAGTAATTTTTGATGGTGAAGCATTTGATGCACTCATTAATGCTCACTTCAAAGTGATTTTTGACGCTTTGGCTGCTAAGGCCGCATCTTTTTCTTCCCCTCCTCCTCCTATTTATCTTTCGAATGATGAATCTTCGGATATTTCGCAGTGCCTTCAATCACTTGCGGAAGATGATTTTTTAGAAATTCCATTGTGCCTTCAACCTCTCGAAGAGGAAACATCCCCCAATATTCCGATTTTTTTCAAGTTTCCGAGAAAGACGAACTTTCTTGTGTTCGATCTTCCGAGGAGATTTATTTTTCGGATATCCCGGTTTGCTCCTAATCTACCGAAATGATTGATATTCAGGTGGAGCAACCAGATCTTTCGATTCAACCATTTTTTGGTGATCAACCGCCGCCGCCTTCTTCTTTTTCTTCTCTTCCCCCTCCTTGTGAAAATTCCATTTTCTTTTCTTCTCTTATTTTTCCTTCTAGTTTAGTTTCTAGTTCTTCTTCTTCTTCCCCTTCTAATAATTTAGTTTCTTTTTCTAGTTTTTTTCCTTTTTCTAAACCTTTTTCTTTTTTTTTAATTTAAAAAATAAAAAATTACAAAAAAATAGTTCTATTTTCTTAAAAATTGTTTTGGCACTCGCGCCGAAACGCATATTGCCCGAGCTGCCATTACATTTCTCCTTTTATTTTCCATTTAGCTAACCAAGAACGTAGATCTCAACGACGTTTTAAACAAAGAGCGCTCTTGGGAGGCACCCCTTGCTTATCTTTTTATTTTTTCTTTTTATTATTATTTTGTTTTGTGCAGGAATAAGCTCCCGCGTGTTTGTGTCGCTTCTCGCCTCTTAACTTTGACTCAAGCCGATCTTTAGCTCAAGTTTAGGGGGATGCATTTTCCAGCGTCTGGGCATCAAGCGCTAGGGAAGCATCTTTTCCCTCTCTTTGCATTTCATTTTCTTCTTTTCTCTCTCTTCTCACTCTCTTTATACTTAACTTTAAACATTGGGGACAATTTTTAACTTTAAGTATGGGGGAGTGTTCCCTTAATATTTTACTTTAGAAAAAAAAATTAATTAAAATTTTTTTAGAAAAATAAAAAAAATTGTATATAATATATTTTTGAAAAATCCAAAAAAATATATAAATATTTTTTTGAAAAAAAAAATCCCAAATTAAATTGACTTAATTTTTGTCAAATCAATTAGTACCCCGTTTCTTTGCATTTTATTGTTTTTTAAGATCATGTCTACTTGCTTAGTTAGAATAAATTAAATTAATTTTCTATTTAAACATGTTAAGCGAGTAGTATGTTGACTCATGCAGTGTTCCTATTTAGGGTAGTATGCTATTTTTGAAATTTTTTTTGAATTTTTCTTCACTTTTCCTTAGCCTTTCTTTTATTTCTTTTACTTTTATAAAACCTATCATCCTTTATTTTTCCTTATTAAAATCTTTTTAAACATTAATTAGTATTAAGTGTAGTAGACACAAACCGGTCTAGACTCTTATTATCATTGTTTTCATGAAATCAAATTCTCTATTTTTTATTTTTTTGCTTTTCCTCTTTTGAAATTTCAAAGCTTTACTTTGAGTAGATTTAGGAAACATGAAAATGATTTAGGCATTTCTTTTGAAACGGTTGAGCCTTTGCACCACGCCTAACAATAATCATTGCTAGCCATTTTTGTGTCTTTTCTTTTCCTTTTTGTAGCCCCACTTTTTATTTCACCACGACCAAATAACTTACCTATATGCACACTTTAAAATTATTTTTGTGCTTTAATTGCTAATGTGCATCTTTTTGAAAAATAATAAGCAGAAAATCATTTTATTATATTTTGCTACAAAAGTGGAATTTCTTAAGTATGAAAAAAAAAGAAAAAAATTTGAAAAATGAGAAAAATATTTGATGAAAAAAGTAAAAGAAGAGAAAAAGAAAAGTGTATTTATTTTGGCTAACTTTATTTTAGCAAAGCTCATTTTCTTTTTGTTTTAAGTGTGCAAATACCCCTCGTGTTTATCTTTTTGAATATCGCACCCTTAAAAACCTAAGCCTAACTGTACAACAAATTAAAGCCCTAGTGATTCATGCTTCTTACGTTTACTTTTTAGTATAGTAGCGAGAAATTAGATTGAGTAAGTGTTTTTGATAGAAATATTGAACTTTGTCTTGATTGACTATGGTTTTAATTTGTCTCTTAGACTTTAGTAGTGACTCAATGCGCTTTTTTCTCGTTACTTTATAAAGTTTTAATTCTGTAAAAATATGAGATGATTTGTTTTTATATTTAGTAAAATTTATAAAATTTTGTGCTAAGTTAAAGTAGGAATTTTCGGTTCTTTTTCAAAATTTCTCTACCTTTAAATTCCTGTGTTACTCGTTTATAGCATTTTTAAACTTTTCAATTAATCCTCTTTATTTTCTCTAACTCGTAGTCTTTGCTTGAGGACAAGCAAAATAATAAGTATGGGGGAATTTGATGATGCATATTTTAGCTTAATTTATAAGGGTAAAAATATATTATTTTCATTTTAAATCTCTTCCTTTAGGTAATTTTATGTTCCTTTTTATTTAAATATTATAACTAATGTTTATTTTCTATTTTTGCAGGTTTCAACAAGTCTGCAGCCAAATATGAGCTGTCACGCCCCCCTGTCACGCCCTCCCCGGGCGTAACTTAGGGCGTGTCACCTGTTCCCAAGGAATCCAGGCGCAAGAAGAATTTTCCCTCGAAAATCCCATGTCACGCCCCCCTGACACGCCCTCCCCGGGCGTGTCCTAGGGCGTAACATGGGCCGTGTCACCCTCTGCCCGATTCCTGTCGCCGCATTCAATTCTTTCTCCGCCACTACAAGCAAACAGTATTTTCACGCCCCCATAACACGCCCTCCCTTGGCATGTCATAGGGCGTGACCCTCCTTTTTTCGACGTCTGATGGACTTCCGACCGCTAATTTTGACTTGACGTACCTGTCACGCCCCCTGTCACGGGCGTGACCTAGGGCGTGACTGCCATCGTACTGAAGCAATCATCGTTCCCGCCAGAATTCAGCTCCCGAGGTCAACTCCGTACCTGTCACGCCCCCTGTCACGCCCTCCCCGGGCATGACCTAGGGCGTGACCAACCCGTTGGAAAACTCTATAAATACCAGCCATTCCCATCATTCAAAAACCAACTTTTGAGGAGAGGGGAGGTGCTGCTAGTTCATTTCTTAGGGTTTTAGTGTTTTTATTTTCATGTTTTGCTTTCTCTCTCTCTCTCCCTCCATTTCTAGCTTTTAATTTCATGCAATGCACTTTAATTTCCTATAATATTTTCTTATTACTATCATAATAGTAGTTAGCTTCTTTTCATGCACTTGTAATCTCCGTTCCTAGTTGTAATAATTTTTATTTTTAATAAAATTATAGTTGGCATTTTCTTTTTCTAATTCGCTCTCTTTAGTTTTCGTGCACCTTTATTATCTACCCCTCTCTTTCCCTTATACTATGATTAACTAATCCTCCTTGTACTCGATCTTGATGATCCGAGGTTCGAGCGATTAAGTTATGATGCTTTAAATTACCTTTTCTTTTTAGGTTTTAGCCTTGAATTACTCTTGATTTTTCATGGGCTTTAGGTATATTATCGATATATACTCTCTACCTTTGCTTTCATTCTGGGCTAGCCGAGAGGCCGATAGAATGAAGTGAGCATTCAAGAGTAAAGGGAGTTGTACGCACCCCTCGAGAGAGGCAGACGTCCAAATCTCCCGGATTAGAGTAAAATCCAATAGAGGGGTTCACCGCGTAAAGCGAGCTTTAGGCCTCCGATTTAGACGAGAGTCGATCGGACCTTCATAAACTCAGTTGGGCATGACTTTGAGAGAAGCGTGTTCAAGCTTTAGGACCCTCCACGGTCAAGGAATTTTACCCTATTAAGCTTAGGTTTATTTATCGCCTTTTTAATCGACTCTTTCTGAGGTGATTTTTGATCGAGTGTGCCCTTTTATCTCTAGCTTTAAATCTTTTTATTTCTGCAATTAATTTAACTTTCTTTTTAGTTTAGTATTTTAATTCCCATTTTTATTTAATTAATCTAATATAGAAATTTCAGTTGATAAAATAATAGCAATCTCCTTTAAATAGAAGTAGTCATTACGCCCCAAGGAAATACGACCTTGATACTAATCTTTAGTATCCTATACTATAACCGATAAGGTAGGCTTGCCTTTATCGGATATATAATCGGAGAATATTCTCAACCACCATATCTACCTTCTCTTCTCATCTTAACCCTCTCGCTATTGCGATATCTGTATCACAATCTCCACGCTCTACGGGAAGCGTAACCTGCGCGACCTGAAGAGCGTGGCCCTTGCCAACCTCCCCCTGCTCGCTGCTCAAGCCAGTGCGAGCAGCGACATCACCAACCACTTTATTGGTCGTATGACCAGCGAACTGCTTAATGAGAATGAGAAACTCCTGCGGGAAAACAAGTTGTTAACGGACAGGAATAAGAGGCTAGGGAAAATGATCAATAAGCATATCGAGAATGAAGCTGTAAGTATCGGTAATCGCCGTAATCTTTGTTGCTTATCTGCAGCAGACTGACTCGTTTCTTCTTCTTGCAGACCGCGTATGAAGTCACCAACCATAGCTTCCAAAATGCTATGTTTCCTTTTGTGAAGGAAACCGTTGAGGTCGCTATCGAGCGCCTCGTCAATGATGGCTTTGTGAAGGAGGGAGTGAACACGATCCCTTTCTTGCAGCTGTTCCCTGAGCTGAAGGATAAGGTTGCCGAGTTCAAGCGGGCTGCGAAGGGAAAGGCTATAGCCGATGAGGAGGATGAATAAGAAGGAGAAGAGGGGCTTGCTGATGACGAAGTCCCCGAGGATGCTGCTTCAGGTCAGTAACAAGGGGGCCAGTCCGGTCTGGTTCTGATGAGGGCAGTGGGCGGACAGAGTCTGCGGATAACACTAGTTCTTGTGGCAGCAGTAGCAACGACTTAGGAGGTTACTCTTCTGTAATCAATGTTGATGGATCATGCATGGAGGCGCCTGCAGAGAAGAGACAAAAGACCATAGGATAAAAAAGTTGTATTTCATTTTTTGCTTTATTGTAATGAGGCGGACTCCATTTAAGTTCGCCAAAGACAAAAAGATGTAAATATTTTTTGAATGAATATAAAGGATAATTTGCTCAGTCTGTGTCTTATGCTATTTTTATTGTTCATTTCTCCAATGCTTTGATGAGACTTGCTGTGTTTGATCCATAATAGCCATCTTTGTTTAGTGAAAACCAGTCCGCACTATATAGACTTTAGGTCACACGCTTAGAATATTTAAGGCTTAAAGATAACTAAGTTTGATAATAATCTAGGTCACAGAAGTTGACTTGCAGCTCGCGAGATTCATATAACTTGTTTAAAAAAGAAACAAATAATCCGAGGATTCTGGCGGATACAAATTCCAGTCCGCAGATAAATCAATCAATAATAAATTTTTGCGAGCTAAGGAATATCAACGATCGTTGCTACGAACTGAGGATTATAAAATACTAAATTATAACTCCGCGGCTTGAAATATCAAAATTTGCGGTCTGCTGCGGATATCAGTATTGAATTTGTTAAAAGAAATGAGAACTTAACCATGTTGGTAGGTGCATATAACATTTCTTTCCATGCAAGGTCAGTTGCAAGATCAACCCAAGAAAAAACCGGCGGACTGGGTGGACTACAAAACCAGAGTCCGCTCATAATCAAATAGAAATGATCTTTTGCTTGTGACCAAGTGGGCAGGTGCGGCCGGAGCGACATTGCTTTCCACACCGGGCTACAAACTATTAAGATCAACCTAAGGAAAACCGGCAGACTGGGTGGACTAGAAAACCAGAGTCCGCTCATAATAAAATAGAAATGATCTATTGTTTGTGACCAAGTGGGCAGGTGCGGCCGGAGCGACATTGCTTTCCACACCGGGATACAAACTATTAAGATCAACCCAAGGAAAACTGGCGGACTAAGCGGACTAGAAAACCAAAGTGCGCTCATCATCAAATTCCGGTGAAGAATGAGTTGCAGACTTGTGACCAAGTGGGCATGTGCGGCCGGAGCAGCATTGCTTTCCACACTAAATCTCAAGATCAACACACTTAACGAAACGATTCACTGCCCTCTTGCCTGGAGTACAGTACAAATTGATCTTTTGGGCAGGTGAGGTAAGAGCGGCATTGCTTTCCCCTGAGATCAACAAGGTTGTGGGTCTCCTGCAGGCATTGCTTGAGGGTACCAAGGAGTGTTCGAGGGTCACAAACTAAGATGATCCGCGGGCAGGTGCGTATATCATTTCTTTCCACATGCGATCATCAAAGTTGTAATGATATCCCTTAAATGGCATGGTAGAGCTAACCTCCACCATGTCCCTCCATAATGCAATGGTGGGGTCAGGTACAAGCCAGGATCCAAAATCCAGTATCCTGCCTCACTAGAACCGGCAAGCTCCCACTACACGGTGTGAAATCTCCCCACAACACGTGGTCTTCATGGTGTTAAGCTAATGGAAAAGGTTATAAGGGAGGTTTCATATGAACTCAGCGATGTCTCCTGGTATCAAGCAACTGTTGAAGTTGTTCAGGAAACAAAAGAAAGAAAGCACTTAAAAAAGTGTTAGTATGAAGAATTTTATCAATACAAACTTTTGTGAAACTTGCATAAGAGAGAAAAGAGAAGGTTCAGGGATAGAACTGTTTGAAATCGCTCTTGCTCAATGCATTAACTGCCAATATTTAAGAGATAAAAAGGTACTTGAAGAAGTGTTAGCAAGGAGCTTTTTATCACTGACAATCTCTGAAAAGTTTACATGGGAAGGAAAAAAGAGGAGGAGGTTCAAGAATAGAACCGCTTTAGATCATCCCCACTCCATGTTTGTGGCACGTCTTCTCCTTCATACGTTTGCAAGCTATAAGCCCCGTTCTTGAGCACTTCTATGATAATGAATGGCCCAGACAAATTCGGATTAAGCTTCCCAACTAAGCCGGCTCTTGCAGCAATATCAACTTTTTTAAGAACCAGATCTCCCACTTGAAAGTTTTTGATCCTCACATTCTTATCAAAGTAGCGGGCCATGCTTATCTTGATTTCTTCTTGCCTTATTGTCGCCTTATCTCTGATTTCTTCAATATGTTCAAAGCTGAATTTCATCTCTTCATTATTCAGCTCAAGCCAATCCTCCACGCCTTGTCAGCAAGCATAATTCTTGATGACGGAACTTCAAACTAAACTGGAATAAGAGCTTCTGAACCATGAGAAATCTTGAATGGAGTTTCTCCTGTTGCAGATTAAGGCATTGTTCTCAGGGTCCAGAGAACCGAAGGAAGTTTATCAGCCCAACTACCCTTGAGATTCTGCACTTTCTTTTTGAGCAAGCTGAAGATCTGCTTATAAGCTGCTTCAACGTGACCATTACTTCTAGGATGATGGACTGACGCAAAGCCTAGCTCTATTCCGATCTGTTTGCAAAAATCATCCATCTCAGTATTGTTGAACTGTGGTCCGTTGTCAGTGATTATTGTCATTGGGATACAATGTCGGCAGCCTATTTCTCCCCAAATGAAATTCTTCACAACTTGAGTTGTTGTTTTTGCCAATGCCTTAGCCTCGATCTATTTGCTAAAGTAATCAATAATAAATATGATAAAGCGTCGTTGTACGCTTGCCATTGGAAAAGGACCAATGAGATCCATTCCCAAAACTACAAAGGGTCAAGGAGTTGCGATTGATCTGAGTGACTGAGTAGCTTGAAGCTGAAGTGGAGCGAACTTCTAGCACTGAACACATTTTCTTGCATAAGTGTAACAACCCCATCCGTTAAATAACATATAATAGAAGGTCCGGTCGGGGCCCCACATTATATGCCACAAACAGATGGTGAGGTCATGGGTTAACACCAAAATACCATCGCACCCTAACCCAGAGCATTCTAGCGGAAGTTTAAAGTTTGCAAGAACTCATCCAATGAATGTTCACTACTAATATATAAACAACTCATTTATATATAGATAACACCAGGAATGTTTGCAACTCAAACGCTCACGGCCTTAAGGCATAACATGTTACTCTTTACAACCTATGATTTCATACTTCAGCATGTAGGCCGGCCACACATGAAATCCAAAGCTTCGCACGGCCTTCGAGGGCCTACAAGCAGCAGCAGTAAGGGCTTAAGCCCGCTTATTCCAATCAACCCGCAACACCTGCATAAGAACGTCCACCCATGGGTGATCCACAAAGCAATGGTCAGCATTCAGCTGACTAATATATATCGACCCTACCCATTACCCGGGGCAGTGGTTCCTTCCCTGCATGCACTATATATATATATATATATATATATATATATATATATATATATATATATCACACATAATCACAAATGCCGGCCTCAGTATCAGGCTCTCCGTGCACTCACGGCACGATTATGGTGTACCAAACTCCTCAAGGTTCCACAACTGATTTGAGGTGTGTACTTGTTGGCTGGGCAAAAGCCTCCAAACCCCTGTTGAAGACCTCACGCACCCGTCACACTCAGAGGCACGTACCTCATGGCAACTGTGAGCACTATCAGTCGACCTACCCTAGTAGTGTAACAAGCCTAGGGAAATCGCCCCTTTGTATTCTCACCAATCAACCGCTCACAAGATCCTACAACTGAACTTGTTGGGTGGCCAACCCACTCAGAGGTTCTTAACTTGTTTGTCATGGGAATCAGCCGCCAAACCCCTGTTGGAGACCTCTTACACCCATCCCACTCAGAGATAATCGCTCACAACAATCCTACCACAGAATTAGTTTGGTGGCCCACCCACTCAGCGGTTCTCGTATCCATCACTCAACACGGCCACATAGTTCCACTTTCCAATCCATCATCCAGCTCGTGCCAAGAAACCAACCAAAAGAGCTATACAAAGCATCCTTCTCACAATTAACAAACCTCCTTACAATCTCGCAAGCTAATTGATTTATACACGGAGTCTTCTCCGGTTCGCAGCATCACCAATCTAGACATCCATCAAGATGGGCTTCACACAGCATGCTAATTCCATACTACACACTTCCGGATCTAAATGCAGACTCGATCACTGGAATCGCTTACGCTTTCCACCTCTTGGTGGAGGATCCCATGCACATGCATAAAGTAGGACTTCACTTGTCCAAGAAGGAGACTGTTACCCTTGACGACCGCTTCGGAGCCATGGAGAAACTAGCCAGATGGTAATCACTGCGACGGCCTTGCCTCCACAACGCTGACCTCGGCTCTCGATTCGGACCACTGAAGCTCCACCGGCGCCCGGAAAGCTTCTCCTTTCCTCCTCCAAGCTCTTCTCTCTCTCTCTCTCTCTTTAGAAAGAGAATGGCCAAGGATTGAATGACAACTTCATGCCAATGCTGGAGTTAAACCCAGCTGGGAATACCCTGGACCATTAGATCTAGGATGAGGGAAACGAATGGCCACAAATTGGCTGAAATGTCAACTTTTCTGGCTGACACGGCCCGTGACACACCTGTGTCACAGGCCGTGTACTATAAGCGGTACACGAACCGACTCACCCAAACCAGAACACGGGCTGAGACACGCCAGTGTCAAACTCCAGACACGCCCGTGTCAGTAAGTACACGCCCGTGTTGAGGGGTGTGTCCTTCACTCAACACAGGACTGCCAACCCGAGAAGAACACGGCTAAGGCACACACCTGTGTCCTTGGCCGTGTGCTAAACACACCCCTGTGACATGCTTGTGTCACAGGCCATGCCACACTCAACGCCACTCAACTCCGCTCGGTTACCAACCCGAGCAGGACACGGCCTGGGACACGCCCGTGTCCCAGGCCGTGTTGCCTCTCAATGCTTGTGTACTTCATTTTTTCGATCTCTCGCGACACAGCCAAGTATTCAGAGCTGGACACGCCCTAGGACACGCCCGTGTCCCAGGTCATGTCACCTAGACTAAACTCCAAATTGACATTTGGGTTGTTACATTCCTCCCTTCCATACAGAAATTTCGTCCCGAAATTTAGCGTAACGCAGATACCAACATAACAACGTTGTTGCAATAGAAACAAAGACGATCCGGGTTGCAAGCTCAGAGGTCGCAGCTTGTCTCGCCCCACGGCATCGCACCAATACAAGTGTTTTCACAAACACAACTACATACAATATGTACAACACAAAAGCAATAAAGTGCACACACCACTTTATTTTCGCTCATCCGCGTCTCTTAGCATCCGCTTGGCGGCCTCGTTAACTCCAAATTGTGCACGCAATTTGGCTGCTCTTCACAATTTGAGCTTTGCAGCTCCTACAAATGGAGAGTATACATTTGAGGCTGCTCCCGAGATGCAGATGACTCTTCCATGGCCTTGCCCTTGTCTTCATAGGATGCACCTGTCTTTTTCTCAACCTTCGAGGCGCCACTCAAACAATCTCGGGAGATATGCCCCTTCTTCCCACAGTTAAAACACATACGTGTCTCCACACATCTTTGCCCGTACATTGCTCCCGAAGTAACATTCGACTTAGCTTGTTCATCAGCCCTGAACCGCTTCTTATCATGTTTCCTAAACTCCGATCGTTCGAACTGCGGAACTTTGAACTCCAACTTTTCCGCCGTAAAGTTCTTCTTGTCCTACACCCGTTTCAAATGTTTCTCCAGCGCACAGGCTGTATCTACAAAGGCTTGGAAGCCTTGGTTCACTGAACTCAGGAGGGCCAACCGCAGCGCATCACGAAGTCCCTCATAGAACCTATTTGTCTTCTGCGCCTCCTCCACAAACGTCGACCCCACATAACGCTCCAGCCTGGTGAACTCATGCAGGTAATCATCAACAGTCTTCTCACCTTGCACCAGATGTTGGAATTCATTTTCCATCGCAATTCTCCGTAATACTGGCAAATACTTTGCCCAAAAAAATCTGGAGAATTCGTCCATCGAAATCTCTCCCAGGCATCTGCCTGCCAACTGGTGAATCTCGACTTCATCCCACCACAGTCTTGACTCTCCTACCAGCAGGAAAGTGCCTAAAGTGACTTTCTGCCCCTCATCAATCCTGATCGCTGTCAGGATCCTCTTCACTCATGAGAGCCAATCCTTCGCCTGCATTGGGGAATTCTCCCCGACAAACGTAGGTGGATGAAAATCCATAAACCACTTCAGTTGTTCGTCCGCTACTTTCTCATCAATCCGAGCTTTAACATGCTCTTGCCGCCTCGCCCCAACCTGTACTGGCTCCACTGCAGGCCAGCCTGCCCAATAGGTTGTGCTTGAATCATGGCAAATACCACCTCCACAACTAGGCGTACAGTTTTCACAGAAGGAGGAGGTGTGGGCACCTCAGCTGGTGCCACACTCTCATCCGAATGCTGGGGCTCCGACTGCCCAGCTCCGCTCCTTGTCACCTATATGTGAACAAGATATCAATAACCTCCAATCCAAAATGAAAAACATGCCCAAACCCTCACATTCCTAGTGGATATTCTTGAGTTCATTTATGTAAAACGGTTCGCACATACACGTGTTGCCACCCGACAAAAGAATTCGTCCATGAAATCAAAAGCGGAAGATCGAGGGGCCTCTGATACCAAAATGTAACAAGCCCATCCGTTAAATAACATATAATAGAAGGTCTTGTAGGGGCCCCACATTATATGCCAAAAACAGACTGTGAGGTCACAAGTTAATACCAAAATACCATCGCACCCTAACCCAGAGCATTCTAGCGGAAGTTTAAAGTTTGCAAGAACTCATTCAATGAATGTCCACTACTAATATATAAAAAACTCATTTATATATAAATAACACAAAGAATGTTTACAACTCAAACGCTCACGGCCTTAAGGCCTTACAAGTTACTCTTTACAACCTATGATTTCATACTTCGACACGCAGGCCGACCACACATGAAATCCAAAGCTTCGCATGGCCTTTGAGGCCCTACCAATAGCAGTAGCAAGGGCTTCAGCCCGCAAATTCCAATCAACCCGCAACACCTGCATAAGAATGTCCACCCCAAGGGTGATCTATAAAGCAACAGTCCACATTCAGCAGATTAATTATAACGACCCTGCCCCTTATTCGGGGCAATGGTTCCTTCCCTGCATGCACTACATATATATATATATCACACACATCATCACAAACGCCGGCCTAAATGTCAGGCGCTCCGTGCACTCAGGGCACAATTATGGTGTATCGAACTCCTCAAGGTTCCACCACCGATTCGAGGTGTGTACTTGTTGTCCGGGCATAAGCCTCCAAACCCCTATTGAAGACCTCACGCACCCATCTCACACAAAGGAACGGACCTCATGACAACCATGAGCACTATCAGTCGACCTACCCTAGTAGTGTAACAAGCCTAGGGAAATCTCCTCGCTGCATTGCCACCAATCGATCACTCACCCAAACCTACCACTGAACTTGTTGGGTGGCCTACCCACTCAGAGGTTCATAACTTGTTGGCCATAGGCATCAGCCGCCAAACCCCTGTAGGATACCTCTCGTACCCATCCCACTAAGAGGTACTCGCTCACAACAATCCTACCACAGAACTTGTTGGGTTGCCAACCCACTCAGAGGTTCTCGTATCCATCTCTGAACACAAGCACATAGTGCCACTTTCCAATCCATCAACCAGCTCGTCCCGAGAAACCAACAAAAGGAGCTATACAAATCATCCTTTTCTCAATTAACAATCATCCTTACAATCTCAGCAATCTAATCTATTTATACACAAAGTCTTCTCAGGTTTGCAGCATCACCAATCTAGACATCCATCCAGATGGGCTTCACACAGCATGCATATTCCGTACTACACACTTCCAGATCTAAATGAAGACTTGATCACTGGAATCGCTTATGCTTTCCACCTCTTGGTGGAGGATCCCATGCACATGCATAAAGTAGGACTTCACTTTTCCAAGAAGGAGATCGTTACCCTTAACGATAGCTTCGGAGCCATGGAGAAACTAGCCGGATGGTAATCACCACGACAGCCTTGCCTCCACAATGGCTAACTCGGCTATCGATTCGGACCCTGAAGCTCCACTGGTTTCCAGAAAGCTTCTCCTTTCCTCCTCCAAGCTCTTCTCTCTCTCTTTAGAAAGAGAATGGCCAAGGATTGAATGACAACTTCATGCCAATCCCGGAGTTAAACCCAGCTGGGAATACCCTGGACAATTAGATCTAGGATGAGGGAAACGAATGGCCACAAATCGGCTAAAAAGTCAACTTTTCTGGCTGACACGGCCTGTGACACGCCCGTGTCACAGGCCATATACTGCAAGCGGTACACGAACCGACTCACCCAGACTAGAACACGGGCTGAGAAATGCCCGTGTCAAACACCTGACACACCAATGTCAGTAAGTACATGCCCGTGTCAGTAAGTACATGCCCGTGTTGACGGGCGTTTCCTTCACTTAACACAGGACTGCCAACCCGAGAAGAACACGGATAAGACACACGCCTGTGTTCTTGGTCATGTGCCAAACATTTCCCTATAACACGCCCGTGTCACAGGCCATGTTCCACACTCAACGCCACTCAATGCCACTCAATGCCACTCAACGCCACCCAGTTACTAACCCGAGCAGGACACGGCATGGGACACGCCCGTGTCCTAGGCCATGTTGCTTCTTAAAGCCTTTGGACTTCATTTTTTTGAGCTCTCGCGACATAGCCAAGTACCCAAAACTGGACATGCCCTGGGACACGCCCATGTACCAGGCCGTTTCACCCAGCCTAAACTCCAAATTGACATTTTGGTTGTTACAATAAGCCTCAGAATCTTTATTCATAGTAGGCCAGAAATAACCCTGTCGTACGAACCTTCTTTCTAAGGTTCTTGCTTCTGTGTTACATCCGCACTCACCAGAATGCACTTCGCGAAAATAGCAAGAATTTCATCTTATGAAACACATATTGCCATTACAGACAAGATGATTTTTCTGTATAGATTACCAGACACCAAGTAATAGCAGGCTGCTTCTATCTTGAATCTTTTATTATCTTTGATTGACTAATGAAAGTTTCTAGTTGACAAGTAAAGAATGAGCGGATCCATCCAAGAGGGACGCTGATCAATTTGCATCAAATCTTCTTCATCCACTGCCGAGCAGAAGAGTTCAGAAGTTGTTCCTCTGGATGGAAGTCCATACTTGGCAAGAACATCTGCCTCCTCATTTTCTGATCTTGGGATGTGTTCAATAGTGAAACTTTTGAATCTACCAACTTCAACTTTTACAAGAGTAAGATACTTCTTCAATACAAGCTCCTTGGTCTCAAAGTTACCAAGAACTTATGACGCCATCACCAGAGAGTCATTCTTTATGTGTGCATGGTCAATTCGTAGGTCTCTTGCAAGTCTCAAGCTTGCTAACAAGGCTTCATACTCTGCCTTGTTATTTGTAACTAGAAAATAGAACTTGATTGCCTTCTCAAGTTTGATGTCATTTGGATTGATCAGAACCAGTCCTGCTCCAGAAGAATTTCTACCTTAGGCACCATCAACCTAGATGGTCCAAGCCAAAGGATAACATTCTGCTTGATCAGAACTGGACTATACAGTATCAATCAGGAAATCTGCTAGCACCTGAGCTTTGATAGCTGTCATGGGCACATAAGAAATTTCAAACTCACTTATTTCAATTGCCCATTTAGCCCACCTTCCTGAATGCTCTGGTCCCTCCAGCACACTTTTCAAAGGCTAATAGGTGACTACTTGAACTGAGTGTGCCTTGAAGTAAGGACAGAGTCTATGAGCAGACATAACCAATACCAAGGCCAACTTCTCCAGGATTGGATATCTCATTTCTACATCTTTGAGAATATGGCTGACATAGTAAACTGGGAACTACCTCCTGTTTTATTCTCGAATGAGAACCGAGCTGACCGCCTCAGGGCCAACTCCTAACTATAAGAACAACATCTCCCCTGATCAGGGGCTCTACAGTAAAGGCGTTTAAGTCAATTGTCTCTTTAACTGTTCAAAGTATTGGGAGCACTCTTCCGTCCATTGAAACTTGGACGCGCCTCGAAGAGTTTTAAAGAACGATGCACTCTTATCTCCAACTCGAGAGATAAACCTCCCGAGACCTGCCAACCTCCCCCCTAACTGCTGAACTCTTTTGGAGAACGGGGAGGAGCCATATTAAGGATGGCTTTAACTTTGTTAGGGTTATGGGCAAGCCTTTCTGGAGTAAGGAGATGACCAAGGAATTTCCCCTTACTCGCCCCAAAAGTACACTTTGATGGGTTGAGTTTCATTTTATATCTACATAGAGTAGAGAAAGTCTCTGCTAGATCTTGCAGGTGTAGTGAAAAAGACTTTCTTTTGACCAGAAGATCATCTACGTACACCTCAAGATTTCTTCCTTTTTGTTCCTTAAACACATGATCCATCATGCGATGATAGGTCACACCAGCATTTTTTAGCCCGAAGGGCTTTACGAGAAAACAATAGCAACCATCATTGGTAATAAAGGATGTATGAGCAACGTCAGGCTTATGCATTCTTATTTGGTGGTAGCCAAAGAATGCATCTAAAAAACTCATAAAAGAGTACCCTATCGCAGAATTAACTAAATAATCTATCGAGGCAAGGGGTAAAATTCTTCGGGGCACGCTTTATTTAAACGAGTAAAATCCACACACATTCGCCACTTCCCTCCTGGTTTCTTAACCATTATAACGTTTGATATCCAGGTAGGGTATTGAATTTCACAAATAAAATTTGCTTTAAGGAGCTTCGATACCTCTTCTCTGATTAGATTAGCGAGCTTTGTTACCACACCCCTCTTCTTCTACTGCATTGGCTTGAAGTTGGGATCAACATTAAGATGGTTGCAAGCAACTTCCTGATCAATGCCTGGCATGTCCTCCGCTGCCACAGCGAAGACATCCAGGTTCTTCTGCAAATAAGAGATCAACTCGGCCTTTAGATCTTCTGGTAACTCTGAGTTAATGGAGAGCTTCCTCTCCTCCCCCTCAGTAATGGGGACTCCTTGTGTCACCTGGGCAGGTTCCAGGTGAGCTCCTTCTCTATCCATAGCAGCCTCTGACTGAGAAGACGCTTCTTCTACTGCTGGGAAGATGAGAGGTGCGATTTCAGTCATGTTGACTGTTCGAAGATAGCACTCTCTAGCATGCCTTGGGTTGCTCTTGTAAGACCCCATTTTTTTTAAACCATCGGGGTCGTATGCCGAGAATTGTCGTTTTGCGGTTGCACCGACACTCGGGCAGGCTGTCACTACAAAACTCCATTTCTGCCAGGCTTTTCGATCATAATAAAGAGAAGTAAATATACACTGAATATAAACCTTTCCACAGAATCACATTTAAATAAAAATCACAGCAAGTCAATAGATATATAAAAGGGAGTACTGCAAAAGATCAGTACAAATGAAATATAGACAGGCTTAAGCCCGGTACATCAAATCCTCACTACAATCTCTTGTGGAAGCTAGAATATAGTACTAAACACTCACTGAGCTTCTCAATGGTGCTTCGGAACTAGACTAGCCAACCTCCATGCGCACCGTACTCCGCTGGTGTTGTCCCTGGGCTGCTGGTCCTTGTCTCCTATCCGGAGCTCCTGTAATGTTGTGGTCCAAAAACCATTAGTCATAAAGACTAAGTCCTATTATCCCCTACCCCTCCTATTCACTTGCCAAACCAATACACTAATATGCCATCTCCTTAAGATCATTTTGCACCATAATATGATTTCTGCAGTTTTTACTAAACGCATACCATCCTAAGCTATATGATCTATATAATTGGAAGTACTTAAAATATTTACCCAAATGACCTAAGTTATTTACTAGGAGTGTATCATGACATAATTAGGCTAAATCCAGAAATTCACATTTTTTTCTAATTTGTTTGATATTTAATTAATTTCTTTCCAATCTAATCCATGCTTGAATGGAACATGATGTAAAATATTTTCTCAAATAATAGCCACCAGAAATTTATGAACATTAGAGAACAGAGAGTTAACAATAAATATCAAATTCCATAATTTTCCATAAATGCTTTGGCTTCTAATTAATTAATCCAAAGTAAATCCGACCATCATGAATATAGAAGGAAGTAATACAATCATTAGATAATTATAGAAAAATTACTGAATCTTAAGGGTGAGCAAATATCATAATTTTTCAATCTTGCTAGGTACCAAAATTAATTCAAATGATTTTACATGAAAAGTATCACTTTGTGAATCAACCCATATAACAAGACTTCTAAAAATTCCACAAAAATATATAAAGCTTTATAACATCATTAAAGGTCCTCTGACTAAATTTCATAAGATTCCAGTGAGTGGTTAATTCATAAGAAATTCCTAAGTTGAAAGTAAAATTTGATAGTTTGTAAATGAAGTACTATATTTATTAATCTAAAATTTATAACAGAATTTTCAGATATGAATATCACTATGAAAACACTCCTACCAAAGTTTCACTAAGAATCAAGGTCATATGACCTATTATAAAATTCCTAGGGTGTAAAGACCTAAATACTTGTTATATGGTTTATGTGGGGTATTTGTGTCCAACAACTACCCAATCATTTCCTAGGGTAATTCACAACCCTATAATTACTTGTCCTAAATATCAAGTCCATACAAGGACATATCACCCTATGTCCTACACAAACCCACAAAGTCCAACCTTAGGGTTTGAACTAGGGTCCTAGGGCTAACCCACCCCAATCAATCTCAAACTCTTTGAGAGGGTGTGTTTACAGACCATGGGGCTCTGGCCAAGGTCCCAACTGTCACAACCCGCATTTTCTCCGAATTAAAGAATTATCAGAGTATGAGAAAACGCGCGTCATGATTCCACGTCAAGCAGGGGATAACTGTTGACGCTCAGGCAAAACCAACTACTACTCTTTATGAAAGAAATTTATGAGTTTAATGATTAGAAAATCAGTTATACTTTAGAGGCCGTATCCCTCGGCTCGGTGGATCACCTAGTCCACAGTTAAAAACTATACTTAAGCGCTGCGGAAAAATATTTTATTCAGGTTTGACATCCTAAGAAGAGCATAAGAGCCCTAAGAGGACCACTTATGCTGCAAGACTCTACATTTAATTTATATTATATATAGGAAAACGATCTTTATACGCTGCTTGGAAAATAGTGATTTATTTTTATAAATCATGCTGATCATGCAATATATTTACAATAATAATAAATGTAGTTTTAAAATAACTAGCAACCTAGCATAAATCCTCCCCAGAGCAAGTAGACTATCTCCAGAAAATGGTAGCAGCAAAAGTCATATATCTAGTACAAAGGTAAAAACTACCAGTGGGCGCCAACAACATGACACGAACCCACTGGCAAATATGTATGTCTGTAAGAAAAGTACAGAAAAACTACCTACTAACAAAGCAATAGGATCTCCAAAGTCCAAGAGACCAACAGCAACACCACCGCAACCTAGCCACCAAACCGGCTACTGCTCAGAACCTGAGGCATTCAAAAGAAGAAAGAATACCTCAGCAAGCAAAACAAGGAAAAAAAACTGCAAGGAAGTGTCAACCAGGGAATAAATAAAAGAGGAAAACACACAGAAGTAAAAGTCACAACTGCCCAAGGCAAGACAATAAGAAATGCACTACGTGCAAGGAAACAGCACCAACACTGCCCAGAAACTACATCCTGCAGGGTCTACTAGGCTACCAAGAGCCCAAAGTGTTTCAATCTACCAAGGAAGAAACTTCTAACACCCTAAGTTGTGGGAGATGGTAGTAGCAAAAACAAACAGCATGGATACGGGTTGGAGGCAAACTCAGTCACTCAACCATCATTTCCAAGCCAACAAGCTCAAGGGTCTACATGTGAAAGCACAAGGGACCTTCCACCCCCTTGCCCAGCCCGTACCTAGAGCAAGATAGAAGAATAAGGGTGGCCTTGGCTAAATTGCACAACACCTCCCCATGAAGAGCTTCAACCCACCACTACTAACCACGACCCACTATTCGGCCATTAGGAAAGAGAAACATGGCCGACAAGGAAATTACTAATATAATCAGGGAATTCACTCGGGAATGAAAATCGAGATAAGGGAAACAGTGTTGAAATCACTCAACACGGCTTGGCGTTGAGTGGGACCCACTCAACGCTTAACCAGACCTTGGCGTTGAGTGAGTTAGCCTCACTCAGCGCCAGAACAGCCATGGCGTTGAGTGAGGTCCACTCCCTCAACGCCTTCCGCAAGAACAGCTCTGGCGTTGAGTGAGCTATCCTCACTCAACGCCAAAATAGCTATGACGTTGAGTGAGGTCCACTCCCTCAACGCCTTCAGCAAAAGAGGCAGCGCATTGAGTGAGCTAACCTCACTCAATGCCAAAACAGCTATGGCGTTGAGTGAGGCCCACTCCCTCAACGCCTTCAGCAAAGCAACAAAACCAAATAATGACGTTGAGTGAGTCCACCTCCCTCAACGCCAAAGAAGCTTTGGCGTTGAGTGAGGGCAACTCACTCTACGCCAAAGTTCATTCCCGCAGGAAATTCCTAAGCCAACGCCAATAAGAGGAGGTCGGTGGGAATGCCGACTGATTCTCGCTGAATCGGCGGGAATGCAGGATGATTCTCGACGATCGGCGGGAATCCAGAATGATTCTCGCCGAATCGGCGGGAATCAAGGATGATTCTCGCCGAATCAGCGGGAATCAAGGATGATTCTCGCCGATCGGTGGGAATCACGTCGAAATCGGCGGGAATCAAGGATGATTCTCATCGATTTTGACTTAGACAAAAATTTGCTATCAATCACCCCACCACTCAGCAGCAAAGAACAAACCGAACTATGGCTTTGAGTGTGTCCACCACACTCAACGCCAAGTCCGGGCGGCTTTTAGCTTTGAGTGTGTGCACCACACTCGACAACAAAACCCGAGAGTCTACCAAGACTGGTTCTAACCAGAGCCCTACCACAATAACCTCGCTTACTCTCTCTCTCGGCTCCACCCGCAAAAGCACCCAACTAGAACTACAAATCTGGAGTCTAAATGGTCAAAACAACCATCGGGTTGAGCAAACAGCCCATGGATGGGGCTCATAGGAGAATCTAAGCCCTAAAATTAGCAAGATAAAGGAGAATATGTTTGGTTTCTACCCTAGGGCTAACCGGGAAACATTCCAAAATTCAAAAGAATAACAATGGCAAGGGCAAAAAAAACCACTTGCCTCGATTTCCGGCGAAGCTTGGTCGGCTTTCCCTCCTCTTCGTTCTGCACTAGAAGGAGAAGCACCTAACAAGCAAACCCGCACATTAATGACGGAAAACCACAAGAAACCGAAAATCCAAGTCTCCTAAAACTCCACGAAAAACAAACCTCTTACCGTCGAAACGTAGATCTGAGCGAGAGCAAGACAACGCCACTTTCAGAATCGAAATCCGTCCACGAACACTCCCGGAATCGCCGTCCGAAGGAGAAGCAGGTCCGGCGGTTTCCTCTATTTTCCACGAACATGATCAGGCGATGGTTTCGGTCTTGGGAAGAAAGAAGAGAGTGGCCTGCCACTTCTCAATAAAGCCTTTTTATAAGCTTTAAACGCATCGGTTCAGCAAAACCGAATCTTAACCGCCGGCTCCCTTATTAAATTAAGAGAATTCTCTAATAGGCTTTACTAATGGCACACCGAAAACGACGCGAAAACCAAACTATCTCGGAATTCGACGAAATTCGCACCGTAGCTAAATATCCATGCTACGAACACAATGGCGAAGTCGAAACTAACTTTCGACGAACAAAACACGAGTTATACCCTCTCGAATCCAAAACACAAGCATTCCCCGAGAGGCCACACCGGGTCACCCAAAACGACTCGGCTTGCTAGGGAGATCTTTCCAACCGGCTACAAAATAGGGCACCCAGTTCTAAGGAGTTAAGACCACACTCCACAAATGGCACAAGCCACGAAAATGCGTCAACATAACGCCAAACGAGAATTAAATAATCGCAGAAAAATCGGGGGTGTTACAGTCACTCCCCCTAAAAGAAAGTTTCGTCCCGAAACTTTACGCACAACACTTCTACTATAGAAGGAAAGTAATAATCCAAACATTACAAGAAGAAAAACAAACCAAACTAATCAGGGAAGCAACTGAGGATGAGCCTCCCTCATAGCCGACTCTAACTCCCAAGTTGCGCTCTCCAAATCCTAATTCCTCCAAAGAACTTTCACCATCAGAATAGACTTCTTTCACAGCACCCGTTCCTGAGTATCCAAAATACGAACCGGCACTTGCACAAAAGAGAGGTTGGGCTCCAACTGGGGCATAACGTACAAAACTTGCCCAATGCTGCGCACACACTTCTGCAATTGACTAACATGGAAAATATTATGAACACCTGGGAAGTTTGCTGGCAATTCCAACCTGTAAGCTGACACGCCAATCCATTCCAAAATCATAAACGGGCCCACATACCTCGGGTCCAATTTCCTATTCTTACCAAACCTCTTTACACCAACCATCGGGGAAACTTTAAGAAATACAAGGTCCCCTACAGAAAACTCCAAAACAGACCTACGCCGATTGGCATTTTTCTCGTACCTCTCCTGAGCTATACGAAGCTTCTCTCGAACAAGCTTCACTGCGACTTCCATTTCCTCGAGCGCATCAAGACCCAACAATGGCCTCTCACCAGCCTCAGCCCAAAACAACGGAGTTCTGCAGCGCCTCCCATACAAGGCTTCGAACGGAGCCATCTGCAAGCTCTCCTGATAACTATTGTTGTATGCAAATTCCATAAGTCGCGGCCGCTCATCCCACGCTCCACCGTGGTCTAAAATATAGCATCAGATCATATCCTCAACAATCTGATTCACCCGCTCCGTCTGCCCATTAGTCTGTGGGTGGTACGCAGTAGAATACCTCAGATCCGTACCCAAACCCTCCTGCAGACTCTGCCAAAAACGAGAATTAAATCGAGAGTCTCGATCATAAATGATGCTAACCGGCACACCGTGCAGTCGGATGACTTCATTCAAGTACAACTCCGCTATCTTCTTCATCGGGTAATCAATCTTATATGGCACGAAGTGAGCACACTTCATCAGTCTATCCACTATGACCCAAACGGAATCAAATCCCCTCGGGGATCGCGGTAAACCCGTGATGAAATCCATAGATATACTTTCCCACTTCCAAGTCGGGATCTCTAATGGAGTCAACTTGCCACCAGGCCTTCCATGATCGGCCTATACCCGCTTGCAAGTGTGGCACTCCGCAACAAATCGGGCTATATCTCCTTTCATGCCATACCACCAGGCAATTTGCTTTAAGTCCCAATACATCTTTGTAGATCCTGGATGGTAGGCAACGCTGGATCCATGAGCCTCTCTGCAAACCATACCCCGAATGTCCCCAACCGCGGGGATGCAAAATCTGTTGCGGTACTTCAAAGTTCCCGCATCATCGATGGAATAATCCGGCAACTCTCCTCTCTCAGTCCTGGAGTACAAGTGTAGATGATCCGGGTCGTCCTTCTGGTGAAGTCTAGTCAAAGAAATCCAAGACGGCTCTGCCACTGACAAACTACTCTGCAAGCCACAGCATCTCACTGATATATCCATAAGGAGGAACTCCTCCACTAAACGATCGGCGGTGAGATTAAAGATCTTTCCCGTCTTTCGACTCAAGGCGTCGTCCACCACATTGGCCTTGCCTAGATGATACTGGATCTCTACATCATAATCGGCCACATACTCTAGCCACTGACGCTGGCGCAGATTTAACTCCTTCTGCGTGAACACGTACTTCAGGCTCTTATGGTCGGTGACGATCTTGCACTGAGCCCCATAAAGTAGGTGTCTCCACAGCTTCAATGCATAAATAACCTGCTGCGAACTCGAGGTCATGTGTATGATAATTCTTCTCATGAGTCTTCAGTTGCAATGACCCATAGGCAATCACCTTACCCACCTGTATTAATACGCATCCCAGACCCACATGCGAAGCATCCACGTATACATCATAATCCACACCCTCGGTAGGCAGGGTCAGAACGGGAGCAGTGCACAATCTCCTCTTTAACTCCAAGAAGGCTTCTTCGCACTTCTCGCTCCAAACAAAAGCCACGTTCTTCTGAGTCAGCTTAGTCAAAGGTATAGCTAGGGTAGAGAAACCCTCCACAAACCTCCTGTAGTAGTCGACCAATCCTAGAAAGCTCCTGATCTCCTTGGGCGTGCCCGACCTACTCCAATCCATCACTGCTGCGATCTTTTCTGGGTCAACCGAGATCCCATCCTCATTCACCACGTGGTCCAGAAACGAGACCTGAGGCAACCAAAATTCGCACTTGCTTAACTTGGCGAATAACTTATGGTTCCTCAACTCCGATAGAACCAAGCGCAGATGCTGCTCATGCTCCTCAGCACTGCGAGAATAAACCAACACGTCATCGATGAAGACCACCACGAACTTATCTAGGAAATCCTTGAACACCTGGTTCATCATATCCATGAATGCTGATGGAGCGTTTGTCAATCCAAATGACATCACTAAGAACTCAAAATGTCCGTGCCTCGATCTAAACGTAGTCCGTGGAATATCTGTCTCAAGGATCCTAAGCTGATGATAGCCTGAACGAAGGTCAATCTTGGAGAATACCGTGCTACGACGCAACTAGTCAAATAAATCATCGATCCTCGGCAGAGGGTACCTGTTCTTAATTGTGACTTTTTTCAACTCCCTATAGTCGATGCAAAGCCGCATTGACCCATCATTCTTCTTCACAAATAGAACTGGAGCACCCCAAGGCGACGAACTCTGCCTGATAAACCTTTTTGCCAACAACTCGTCTAACTTGACTCGTAACTCCTCTAGCTCTCGAGGGGCCATCCGGTACGGCACCTTAGCAATAGGACGCGTACCCGGCTCCAAATCGATCACAAACTCAACATCCCGCTCGGGAGGAAGACCAGGAAGGTCATCAGGAAAAACATCGGCGAAATCACGAACAACTGGAATCTCCTCTAAGCGCGGTAAACTAATAGCGGTCCCAACCACCGAGACCAAACAAGCAAAACAGTCCGAAAGAAAAAGCTTCTGAGCACATACCGCAGAGATGACAGAAGAATCCTGGCTCAGATCTGCATACACGCTTCCGGGCTGACCATCGTCCCTGATGAAGTCCAAGCGTTTCCCTTTGCACTGAATGACTGCATCATACCTAGACAGCCAGTCCATGCCCAAAATAACATCGAAGTCCTCCAGATCAATCATCTTCAGGCCTGCCTTCGCAAGGAAGTCCCCCAACAAAACAGGGCAATCTAACATTCCCAAATCTGACAACACAGATTCACCAGAGGGGAACTTGACACGAAAGGTATCCCTAACTCGATCTAAAGTCAACCGATGTCTCTCTACAAAGGCTCTAGTCATGAACGAGTGGGTAGCGCCGGATTCAAACAGAACCCGTGCCCAGCAGTTCTCCACTTTAAACTTCCCTATAGGAACATATATAACTAAGGAACTACCACAACAATACTACAAACATTCTCGTAAGACAAGAACAAAACATTCAGGCTGGAAGACAACTAACCTGAGATGACCTGAGTCGAAGCTTCAGCCTCCTCGGAAGAGATCACGTTCAGCTTTCCCTTTCCCTTGTCCACACGCTGGGGTGGAGGTAATGCCTGAAGAGGAACTGCATGAAGAGCAGGCTGGACCTGAGGACACCTAGACTTGATGTGTCCCTTCTTCCCACACTGAAAACATACCTTATCCATGGACCAGCACTGGGCAGCATCATGCCCGGGTCGCTTGCAAATAGAATAGGAGACATCTCTCCTAGGAGCACCCTGAATCGCATGAACCTGCTCCTTCCTCTGAGCTGCTGCCCTCTTGAAACATCTTTCGACAGGGTGGCCTGACCGGCCACAAAAACTGCACACCACTTTGCCCTTCTTCCCAGGAACCGTACCGGGTACCTGGGGTTTCTTTTCCTCCACAGACTTCCTCTTATCCTTCCTACTTTGTTGTCCTCTACTCTTCGCGGAATCAATAGCCTCCACCTTCAGAGCAGCCTCCACTACTCCTACATAAGTGTCTGACCTATAAGCACTGGTCAGCTGTTGCACCTCACTCGTCAAACCACCGAGAA
The DNA here is from genome assembly GCA_039513925.1 of Platanthera zijinensis. Classification (NCBI taxonomy): domain Eukaryota; kingdom Viridiplantae; phylum Streptophyta; class Magnoliopsida; order Asparagales; family Orchidaceae; genus Platanthera; species Platanthera zijinensis. Next base: position 119,957,666 of record CM077092.1, read on the forward strand.
ATTTCTTAACTCGATCAGCCTCAATACTGATCAATCCTGGGGCAAAACGGCTCAGCTTGCTGAACTCTATCTCATACTCACCCACCGTGAGCTGCCTTTGCTTCAGATGGAGGAAGTCGTTCATGAGGCGGTCACGCTCGACCGAGGGTAAGAACTTCCTCAATAGCATCTCCTTGAACACCTCCCAAGAGCATCCAGCTACCAAGCTCTCCTTCTCTCTCAGCCACCAACTCTTAGCCAATCCTTTAAGCTGATAGGCGGCTATCATCACCCTTTGATCATCTACAATCCCTGAGTACGAGAACATATCCTCCATGGAGATCAGCCAGTCATCTATCACCATGAAATCTGCCTTCCCGTCATAAGTGGGAGGGCTCAGCCTCTGAAACTGCGAGATGAAGGCCATCTCTGCTGGCATCACCACTGGAGGTCTTAAGGGTGCAGGAGGGGGTGGAACAGAAATCCCCCTGCAGGGCCTTGCACTCCCTGAGTCTGACCTGCCACAACTGCTACCAAAGACTGGATCTGGGCTCGCACCTCCACCAACTGCCTGCTCAAGGAATCGCTAATCTGCCGCAAGCTTTCGATTACCACATCATTATGCGCTCCCGAAGACTCACCCTCAGACAGGGGAGTTGATTTAGTTGAAGGACGTCTTGCCATTCTAAAGTCATAGCAACACTAGTTAGATCCTAGTACAACTGCTAGACCCAACTACTAGTACAGACAATACATATATAAATATGAACTTAAAGCTGCTAAACTTTCTCTGGGAGTTTATCTTTTTACAAAAATTGATGTTATGCCCTAACCTAGGATGGTTAACCACCACCATACTAATTCTCGTGCCTAGATCGGGAATGCATGATTTTATATTATTTTTGACTCGAAAACTTATGTGTGTATATATGTCATCCTGTCAGTCTTTAGCTTGGCACGTTGTGCTTATGCAATGTTACGATATGCATGTTTGTGATATGCATTCTAAAAAGGCCCTAATGCATGTTATGAGCGGCGTATGCATGAAAATGTTATGCATCCCATACTATATAACATTCACATGCAACGAAGAAAAGAAAACGTGCTAGTCGCAGCCATGTGGGTAGGTGTAACATCCCATTTCCGGCTAGACCCCTAGGAGTCGGTTGGTCATGATAGAACCCTAGGAAGCCAAAAAACTGAAATAAATCGACCGAGATTTCGGGTCACGGGTTGGTCACGCCCGTGACCGACCCGTCACGCCCGTGACCTAAGGCGTGACTCCTTCGACGATCGTCGATCTCAGGGAGACGATCGTCGGGCGCATAATTTTCAACCCGGGCCTGTCACGCCTGTGACCTATATGTCATGCCCGTGACCTAGGGCGTGACACCTTCGACGATAGTCGATCTCAGCAGGACGATCGTCAAAGCGCAGAATTTGCGTCATGGCCATGTCACTCCCGTGACCTAGGAGTCACGCCCGTGACCTAGGGTGTGACACCTTCGACGATCGTCGATCTCAGCGGGACGATCGTCGAAGCGCAGAAATTGCTGCCCGGGCCTGTCACGCCCGTGACCCAGGTGTCACGCCCGTGACCCAGGTGTCACGCCCGTGACCTAGGGCATGACCCCTTCGACGATCGTCGATCTCAGCGCGACGATCGCCAAGCGCGGAAATTGCCTCATGACCCTGTCACGCCCGTGACCAATGTGTCACGCCCGTGACCTAGGGCGTGACCACCCTTCGATGATCGTCGATCTCAGTTCGACGCTCGTCGAAACCAGAATTGGCCACCCGGGCCTGTCACGCCCGTGACCTATGTGTCACGCCCGTGACCAAGGCTGAAACGTCAGCCAGACTGGAAATTTCGGTAACCGATGTCGTAATAAATTCTGATTATGGGAATGAATAGCAGGAATATTTATGGGTCGTTTCCTACTCTAATTATTTAATAAAATGAGAAAATATTGGTCTAATAGGAAATCGCCACCTGGCAAACACCTCTTCGTTTCCAGCATTTAAACTGCCTCTACCATAACCGAAACGTTATTAAGAGAAATATTAATGGCCATGAACGTTTCATCCTTTCCCCTCCCCACTTGCTGATCTATAAAAGACTCCTTAGAGAAAGAGGAGAAGGTTACATGCTCGATCAAACGGATTCAGACTCCTCCCCTTGCTGTTGAAGAATTTTCGGCGACGCCACCACTGCGCAAATGGCTTCCTGACGGTCTGCACGCCTCCAGCCCGCGAACAAGGTCCTCCCCTCCCTCTTCTTCTGCGGATAGATCTTAGAAATCGTTAGGAGAGATATCGGGCTCAAAAGAGCCAGATCGGGTGAGCATTTCCATGGTTTTCCGAAAATTCCATGGTGGCGGGTTCGCCGGAAACCGCCTCTCCGGCGGCCGTGCCGCCGCCCGACGGTAGCCCTCACCTCAACAGAGGTGGTGGTGGTGGTGGCCGGCCAGGGAGATGGCTGGGTGGCCAGGAAATGGCTTTAGAAAAGCTACAGGTTTCAAGCTTTTGTTTTTAGGTTGCTGGTTCGGGTGAAGAAGGAGATGAACAATAATATTGTATTATATAATATATTGTATAGTTAGGAATTAATTCTCTTTACTGTACACTAGGTTGAAAGTGAAAATTATAGCACGTAGGGGCTGAAACATAAAAAGTGGTCAACATAGAAAATGTAGCCTTTGAAGTCTACTTTAATTCAAAATTGATTTCACCCAATTTGGAGTCCTGGTTAGACCACAACACACTTTTTGGTGAGATCTATCCGTAGGGCTGTCTTGACCTTAGAAAAACTCCCCACTCCAATCCAGTCATCAAAATGACTCGAAATTTGGGGTGTGGCCTAATATTATCTATATCTAGATGCTATCCAAAAATTAGGATTTTTGGAAAATATTTTTCTATAGTTTTTAGAAAAATTTAATAATCCTAGCATAATTTAATTAGATGGCTAAATGACTTCCAAACCCTCCCAAATTTTGGTGTGTGGTCCCTGGGTTTATCATAAGGTTCTGGTAAAAATTTCATCTCATTTGGAGATGTTTTGAATAGAGTTGTGTCCAACCCTAGGATGATCCTCATAGGATAATTTAGGATCAAAAACCCCATTGGTATTTGAGTGGCCATATCACCTCAACAGAGGCTGATACTTTGTCCAAAGGCTGTTTAGGGCATGACACACCCTCCAAGAGTGTTTGGGGTGGTTTGGTGTAGGGTAGCCCTAGAACCCTAAGGAAAATCCCATAATGGTGGCTTTTGGGGTTGTGAAGGTCATGGGGTCAAATGACCTTGGACAGACTTAAAATTTGGTGGAGAGAACCATAGGGCCAGTATAGTTCTCTGGACAAAAGTTTAGGGTATTTGGAGACAGCTAGGCCACCTAAAATCCTAACCCTAGTTTAGGTCACCAACTTTAATTTGAATTATTAAGCTATTTAATTAACTTCAAATCAGGTAAAATTTGGGCAAAGGGATTTTCTTGTCAAAATAGCCATGAGATAATTTTGTTGAGATTTTTGGGTTAATTTATACAGTACTTCATTTACAACTCTAATTGTGCCCTAGATATTTATTTTGAGGATTATGGAATTTCTATTCACTGGAATATTATGAAACCTTGGATTATGGCATCTTATAGCATGTTATACCTTTAGTATTTTTCTTGGAAATTTTAACTGATTATTTCTGGTACGTACTTCTTTAACGTACTAATTGTGATATGTAGTCAAAAATACAAATAATGTTCAATTAATATTTGGAAAATTATGAAATTGGGTTATTGGGTGTTTCAAATTATGATGGTCACCCTGTATTTTTCTCTGGAATTTTAGATGACTAAAAACAGTACCTCCTTCATTAAGTTAAAGAAATTAGTATCTTGAAATAAAATAAATTCAGAGTTCAAATATTGGATAGTAATTATGGTACTTGGTTTATGATGGTTTTAGGTCACTATATAGCTTCTATAAATTTCTTGTGATTTTTGGATATATATTTACAGTACTTCCTTCATAATATAGTAAAAGTGGCCTAAAATGGTAAATTAGGAAATGTAGGCCTAAACACATCTGAAGTTTTTCAAAACTTGGAATTGCTGTTTAAATGTCTCATAGGATTTTTACTGATTTTATGATGATTTATAGTTGACTCGTTAGTGCACTTCATGTTCATACTAGGGCATTCAGAATCTTAGAATAAATAAATTAAATGCCCGATAAATAGGAAAATTTGGAAATCTTGGTCTTAGCTATATTATGTCACGATAGACCTCCAGTAAATATTATAGGAGATTCGGAAGACAAATTGGAGTACCTCCCCTTATACTCCTCATGTACCTTAGAATGGTCTGCATATAGTAAAACCACGAAAACTGAACTTAGAGTAATAATGAACTTGGGAAATGGAATTTTGATAGTTGCTGGTTGGTTAGGGCAAGCTAAGACTAAGTTCATTATTGGAAGTCAGCATAAGTAGAGTGTGAGACTGGTTAAGGTTAAGTGGCGTACGGGAACGACGAAAGATCGTCCGCCCCGAGTAGGAATGGAAGAGTCTTAATACTCTAGGGTTAGATCTAAAGTAACTAAAAGGGGATCGGGTTAAGGGAGATCTACCAATAACAATAAGTGCCTTGCGAAAGGGAACTTCGGGTCGTAATGTCGTCGTCTTGGTTCCTAGTGCCCCTTGAGAGCCCTTCACAGGGTATGCCGGGGGCAGTCCTGGGCTAACGTAAACCATAGGAATAATAAATTTAAAGAGCAACTAGTATAACTAGGGTTGCACATACACACTCCCCGATAGCTAGGAAGGTAGAATAATTGGTTTGGTTGTCATTCAGACGGTAGCTCTGAAGGTAGATGCACGGACGGGACAGTCCGGGGAGCCGAGGGCTCGAGGGTTGGAGTATAGAATAAAGGTGGTGGGTCTTCGATATCTGATTGTCGTTCACACCGGCATCGGTATGTTGACTCGGCGGTGTGGGACACTTAGCCAAAGAAAGTCTGGTGGGTACAACCAGCAGTAGTACGCGGATACTCTAGGTTGTGTTCTTCTAGGGGCATATGGAAGGGCTAGGCCTGGTAGTGTGGATACCCGCCTAAGAGTGGGGGGCCCGACCCACTGTCTCCATTTACCACTACAGAGGTTCCTGGGAGTGAAGCTAGCTGCCCGAACAGGGGGAACTAAAGGTCTGTGCGCATAGAATCGTGTGCGTGTGTTGCACTTGCATGAATCATGGCATAGCATATCACTACACTCATATTTGCATACAACCGACACCCCAACGTATAAATCGGTATGGGACTTTTTATACGATGGGAGACTTGCAGAAGACCCCTTAACTTATAAGTTTGTATGGGCATTCATATAAGTTAAGGTTACTTACTTATTTACTTGCTTGTTTACTTACTGTTCTCTAGCTGCCTTTTTATACATTTGATACTTACTACTCCTATTCTTTACCATTTACTACCATAGGATTGCTAGTTGTACTTTGTTCTAGATAGTTGTTAGAATAACTCCCCTGTCACCTGCTTGATTATTCTACACCTTTGTAGCTTCCCTTTCCTCCTCTCCGCTCGGTGCTTAGGAGACGTAGGGGGAGGGGTAGGGGATGATAGGACTTAGTCTTTATGACTAATGGTTTCCGAACCACAACATTACAGGAGCTCCGGATGGGAGACAGGGACCAGCAGTCCAGGGACCAGCACCAGCGGAGTACGGTGAGCATGGAGGTGGGTCAGTCTAGCACCGGTGCACCTGCGACCAGCTCCGTGAGTGATTAGTATTTTTATAGCTTCCGCGATGAGTGATTTGTAGTGAGGACTCTGATGTACTGGGCTCGAGCCCATTTATCTATTTCCTATTATTATCTATTGATGGACTGGATATGATTTCACTTTTATTTACATGTTTCTGTGGACTTGTTTACATTTTATGTAGAATTACTTCTCTCTCTTGTGATCGAAAAGGGCCGGTAGAATTGGCGTTTTGTTGTGGCGGCCTTCCCGTGAGTCGGTGCCACTGCAAAGCGGCAATTCTGGGCTAAGACCTCGGTGGTTTAAAAAAGAAAAAAAAAGGTGGGTCTTGCAGTAGGTTATACATCCCATACTACATAACCCTCATATGTTGCCCCTATGGTGGATCCATATACGAACAAATATTATGAATCCCATACTACATAATATGCCCCGTATACTTTATGTTATGCTATGAGTGTAGTGTTCGTGCTTTTACCAAGACGTGCTGATGACATATTGGTGTGTGAATGACATGATGCTGAACTACTAAAGCAATCAATGGAAGGTTGCCCGACTAACTTGTCAAGCAACCTCCCTCTGATACCAACTGTCACAACCCGCATTTTCTCCGAATTAAAGAATTATCAGAGTATGAGAAAACGCGCGTCATGATGCCATTTCAAGCAGGGGATAACTGCTGACGCTCAGGCAAAACCTACTACTACTCTTTATGAAAGAAATTTATGAGTTTAATGATTAGAAAATCAGTTATACTTTAGAGGTCGTATCCCTCGGCTCGGTGGATCACCTAGTCCACAGTTAAAAACTATACTTAAGCGCTGCGGAAAAATATTTTATTCAGGTTTGACATCCTAAGAAGAGCATAAGAGCCCTAAGAGGACCACTTATGCTATGCAAGACTCTACATTTAATTTATATTATATAAAGGAAAACGATCTTTATACACTGCTTGGAAAATAGTGATTTATTTTTATAAATCATGCTGATCATGCAATATATCTGCAATAATAATATATGTAGTTTTAAAATAACTAGCAACCTAGCATAAATCCTCCCCAGAGCAAGTAGACTATCTCCAGAAGATGGTAGCAGCTAAAGTAATATATATAGTACAAAGGTAAAAACTACCAGTGGGCGCCAACAACCTGACACGAACCCACTGGCATATATGTATGTCTGTAAGAAAAGTACAGAAAAACTACCTCACTAACAAAGCAACAGGATCTCCAAAGTCCAAGAGACCAACAACAACACCACCGGAACCTAGCCACCAAACCGGCTACTGCTCAGAACCTGAGGCAATCAAAAGAAGAAAGAATACCTCAGCATCAAAACAAGGAAAAAAAACTGCAAGGAAGTGTCAACCAGGGAATAAATAAAAGAGGAAAACACACAGCAGTAAAAGTCACAACTGCCCAAGGCAAGACAATAAGAAATGCACTACGTGCAAGGAAAGAACACCAACACTGCCCAGAAACTACATCCTGCAGGGTCTACTAGGCTACCAAGAGCCCAAAGTGCTGCAATCTACCAAGGAAGAAACTTCTAACACCCTAAGTTGTGGGAGATGGTAGTAGAAAAAACAAACAGCATAGATCCGGGTTGGAGGCAAACTTAGTCACTCAACCACCATTTACAAGGCAACAAGCTCAAGGGTCTACATGTGAAAGCACAAGGGACCTTCCACCCCCTTTCCCAGCCCGTACCTTGAGCAAGATAGAAGAATAAGGGTGGCCTTTGCTAAATTGCACAACACCTCCCCCATGAAGAGATTCAACCCACCACTACTAACCACGACCAACGATTCGGCCATTAGGAAAGAGAAACATGGCCGATAAGGAAATTACAAATATAATCAGGGAATTCACTCGGGAACGAAAATCGAGGTAAGGGAAATAGTGTTGAAATCACTCAACACGGTTTAGCGTCGAGTGGGACCCACTCAACTCTTAACTAGACCTTGGCATTGAGTGAGTTAGCCTCACTCAGCGCCAGAACAGCCATGGCGTTGAGTGAAGTCCACTCCCTCAACGCCTTCTGCAAGAATAGCTCTGGCGTTGAGTGAGCTATCCTCACTCAACGCCAAAACAGCTATGGCGTTGAGTGAGGTCCACTCCCTCAACGCCTTCAACAAAAGAGGCAGCGGCGTTGAGTGAGCTAACCTCACTCAACGCCAAAACAGCTATGGCGTTGAGTGAGGTCCACTCCCTCAATGCCTTCAGCAAAGCCACAAAACCTAACAATGGCGTTGAGTGAGTCCACCTCCCTCAACGCCAAAGCAGCTTTGGCATTGAGTGAGGTCAACTCACTCTACGCCAAAGTTCATTCCCGTAGGAAAACCCTAAGCCAACGCCAACAAGAGGAGGTCGGCGGGAATGCCGACTGATTCTCGCCGAATCGGCGGGAATACAGGATGATTCTCGCCGAATCGGCGGGAATGCAAGATGATTCTCGACAATCGGCGGGAATCCAGAATGATTCTCTCCGAATCGGCGGGAATCAAGGATGATTCTCGCCGAATCGGCGGGAATCAAGGATGATTCTCGCCGAATCAGCGGGAATCAAGGATGATTCTCGCCGATCGGTGGGAATCACGTCGAAATCGGCGGGAATCAAGGATGATTCTCGTCGATTTTGACTTAGACGAAAATTTTTACTCAATCACCCCACCACTCAGCCGAAAAGAACAAACCGAACTATGGCTTTGAGTGTGTCCACCACACTCAACGCCAAGTTCGGGCGGCTTTTGGCTTTGAGTGTGTACACCATACTCGACACCAAAACCCGAGAGTCTACCAAGACTTGTTCTAACCAGAGCCCTACCACAATAACCTCCCTCACTCTCTCTCTCGGCTCTACCCGCAAAAGCAGCCAACTAGAACTACAAATCAGGAGTCTAAATGGTCAAAACAACCATCGGGTTGACCAAACAGCCCAAGGAGGGGGCTCATAGGAGAATCTAAGCCCTAAAATTAGCAAGATAAAGGAGAATATGTTTGGTTTCTACCCTAGGGCTAATCGGGAAACATTCCAAAATTCAAAAGAACAACAATGGCAAGGGAAAGAATACCACTTGCCTCAATTTCTGGCGAAGCTTGGTCGGCTTTCCCTCCTCTTCGTTCTGCACTAGAAGAAGAAGTACCTAACAAGCAAACCCGCACATTAATGGCAGAAAACCACAAGAAACCGAAAATCCAAGTCTCCTAAAACTCCATGAAAAACAAACCTCTTACCGTCGAAACATAGATCTGAGCGAGAGCAAGACAACGCCACTTTAGGAATCAAAATCCGTCCACGTACACTCCCGAAATCGCCGTCCGAAGGAGAAGCAGGTCCGGCGGTTTCCTCTGATTTCCGCGAACAGGAGCAGGCGACGGTTTCGGTCTTGGGAAGAAAGAAGAGAGTGGCCCGCCACTTCTTAATAAAGCCTTTTTATAAGCTTTAAATGCATCAGTTCAGCAAAACCGAATCCTAACCGCCGGCTCCCTTATTAAATTAAGAGAATTCTCTAATAGGCTTTACTAATGGCACATCAAAAACGACGCGAAAACCAAACTATCTCGGAATTCGACGAAATTCGCACCGTAGCTAAATATCCATGCTACAAACACAACGGCGAAGTCGAAACTAACTTTCGATGAAAAGAACTCGAGTTATACCCTCCCGAAGCCAAAACACAAGTATCCCCCGAGAGGCCACACCGGGTCACCCAAAACGACTCGGCTTGCTAGGGAGATCTTGCCAACCGGCTACAAAATAGGGCACCCAGTTTTAAGGAGTTAAGACCACACTCCACAAATCGCACGAGCCACGAAAACGCGTCAACGTAACGCCAAACGAGAATTAAATAATCGTAGAAAAATTGGGGGCGTTACACCAACCCATTTGGGTGAGAATTGGCTCTTCCAAGCCCCAAATACTCCTTGCCCTAATTATCCCTTACGAGACCAAACTTTGGTCACAACAAAACTTATTCAAATCAAACCCAATTGGGCTAACATTTTTACCAGAGCCTTATGACATCCCCCAAGATCACCCTCCAAAATATTGGGTGGTTTTGATCTATGTAAGACACCTAATTAAATTGTATAATGATTATTAAAGTTTTCCAAAAACTATAGGAAAATGTTTCCCAAAATCCTCATTTTAGGATATGTTCTAGGTATAGGTAATAGTAAGCCACATCAAAAATTTCAGGTCATTTGGATGGCCGGATTGGTAAGGGCATTCAAAATACTATCTGGTCAAGCCTAGGTATAGACTCCACCAAAATGGGTGGTGTGGTCAAACCACTTACCCAAATGAGTCCAAATAAATTTTAAATAAAACTAGACATCACGCCCTACAACATTCATGTCTATCATATTTCCAGTAGAGGGGCCTACCTATTTTTAATAATTATTTTAAAAATCATCCGGAAAACGGGACAGAAATATGGATAAAAGGAATTAATAAATTTAATCAGCACACATCTTGATGCAGATCCAACAGCGCTTGGGTCGTCTTCTTCCTCCATCCAAGGGATGAGATTAGCCCGACCTGGAGTGCATTCCATATGCTGCCACTGGCCAACCAGCCTCCTCCCTAGCCGGCAACAGCCACCACCACCTCCGTTGAGGTGGTGGCCATCGTCGGGCGACAGCAAATCCGCTGGAGGGGCATTTTCTGGCGAACCCAACATGTTTTTCTTTTGCGGAAATAACCAGGAAGATCACCTCTTCCCGATCGGGCTCAGTTGAGCCCATTCTTAATCCTAAAGAAGGATAAAATCTACCCGTAGAGAGAGGAGTGGAGGACCTTGTTCGCGGGCTGGAGTCGTGTCGATCGACGGAAGGCCGAGAGCGGTGGAGGTGTCGTCGGTGCTCTTCAACAGCACACATAAATATCTCGACTCCTTCGGGAAAAGTGAGGAAACGAATGCTTTAGATCTAGGGAAGCTTTTAAATCAGTAAAAGGGGAAAGGAGGAGGTCTAACTGATGGTGGCAATTAATGGTCCTTAAAAGCAATTTCGGTCATGGTGTTGGGGGGATGAACATGATTCAAACCAGCAAGGTAATGGCTGGAAACTCCTCCTATTCCCTAGTGGAGTTGAATCCAGCCATAAAAGAGGAGTGAAAGGTTGCCAAGCCATTCAAGCGACATTAGTGGCCATGAAAGCCGACTCTCGGCCATGGCTGTGGCTTTTTCATTTTCATAACCGCCGGCCACGTGGCATACTTCCATTTGACCGGTCAATATTTATTTAAATAAGACTTAATACGGCTTTAATAAAGAAATGGCTAATTTAAAACATCATTTCCCACTTCCCGAAACGGCCCGGTTCAGCTGAACTAGCAAACAGACAAAAAGCGCCATGAAAATTCTAAGTAAAATGGCAATGAGTGAGTTCAGCTCACTCAACGCCATCCAGCCTACGGCGTTGAGTGAGCTCAGCTCACTCAACGCAATTCAACCTAAGAAATATGGCGTTGAGTGCAGTCAGCGCACTCAACACCATTCAGCTTATGGCGTTGAGTGCACTCAACGCACTCAACGTCATTCAACCCAGGTAAGATGGTGTTGAGTGCAGTCAGCGCACTCAACGCCATTCAGCTTATGGCATTGAGTGCACTCGACGCACTCAATGCCATCCAGCCTTTGGCGTTGAGTACACTCGACGCACTCAACGTCTGCCCCAAAATCCTCCCTAAATATGATGGCATTGAGTGCACTCGACACACTCAACGCCATTCGGCCTATGAAGTTGAGTACACTCGACGCACTCAACGCCCGAGCCCAAAGCCTGCCTGAATAAGATGGCGTTGAGTGCACTCAACGCACACAACGCCATTCGGCACATAGCGTTGAGTGCACTTGACGCACTCAATGCCCGAGCCCAAATCCTGTTTTAAGTAAATTTCTGACCTACTATTTGCAGACCAAGGTGATTTTCATCTTGAGCCCAGGTCACTTGGCCTCCTTGGGCTTTCTAGGGTTTTTTCATGACTTAGTCATGACAAAATCACTCCTAGGGGTCTGGTCGGATATAGGATGTTATTGCTCCTGATCCTGCATATCCTGCCATCAGCATAAAACCTTATTGCAAGGTGGTAAGTCAAAACCACCGCTTGATATTTGTTAAGCAAAGGACTTCCAAAGATTGCATGATAACAACTAGGAGCATCGAACACTATAAACTGAATTGGCTTGATAGCTCCTCCAAGCTTTATCGAGAGAGTGATGCTCCCCTCGACTTCTTTCCTTTCACCTAAAAAACCGTAAAGCGGCCCTTCGGTGGAAAGCAAAGGCTTCCCAGTTCTTAGGGCCACAAAGGTTGACTTAAATAGGATATTGACTGGGTTACCTGTTTCAATTAGAATTATATCCACTGTATAATCTTCAATGGATGCCTTGACTATAACAACGTCGTCGAACGGATTGGCAGTCTGAGGAAGATCTTCCTGGCCAAAGTAAATATCTCCACCAGATTGAGCAGAGGAGGAAGAAGAGGCGACCTCTGCTCGGGAAACCCTCGCGATTGAAGACTTCGGAGTAGCTTCTGTCCCTGCTCCTCCATGAATGTAGAAGAGTCTCCCCAGGGCACCCTCATCATCTGCATCAAAACAATTAGGTCGAACGTTGATAGGCCCCAGACGGCCTACATCCTCTATCTCCACACACTCCAACTGAACTTCAGCAACCTCCTTGCCTTTGGAGGTGGAAGGCTTCGAAGAATCACTTTTCTTGCCCTGATCCTAGATCTTGACCTCGACAAGCAATCTTTCAACCAACTGTCGAAGGGCCTTGCAATCTTCAGTTAAGTGACCCTTCTCTCTGTGGAATTCATAGTATTGGGAATTGTTCCTTGGCCTCAACTCTCTTTGAGGCCCTTGTCTCTTTTCCTATGATTTTCATTGAATGATCTGGACGACCTCCTCAATGTCGAATCCCAGATCTGCAAGCTCGTCCACGGAGCTGTTCTCATGCGACCTTGGAGCAGGCAAGGCATTCTGAAGAATAGGAAGCGCTTGAAGCAGTACGGAGGGAGTGGCGGCCAACTGCAGTCTCTGATCATGAAACTGTTTATTGCCGATAAAAGGTTTCTTATGGTGGAGGTTTCGCCCCCTTTGAGAATGAGGCTGGAAGTCGGGCCGAGGAGACCTATTGTGATGATGGTTGTTAGAAGAAGAGTTGGAAGCATCCCTTCCTTCAGCCTTAGTTGTCAGGGATGAGATATAGGTTGGGTACGCGTTCTTGCCCTCGATGAAGCGATTGACCATTGCGATCAATTCTTGGTAGGTTGACGGTGCCTTCGTTGTTGCTTTGAACTTTAAGGGGCCTTCCCGGAGGCCATGAATCATGGAAACTTTATAATAATTGGTGTTCACGTTCCTCACCCCCTGGATCTCCTTCTAAAAGCGATTAACGAACCGTGCAACCGATTCATTATCCCTCTGCTTGATGTAAAAGAGAGCTGTTGGTCCATCTTTTCTCTTTTTTGAGGTAGCAAACCTCAGCATGAGTTCACTGCGAAGCTCAGCGATTGAAGAAATTGTGCCCGGAGGCAGCTCGTAGAACCACTCTCTCGCGTGTCCATCGAGAGTGGTAACCAAAATCTTACATTTCAGGGCATTGGAGAGGCATCTCAATGCAACAACCCATTCGAATGCCTACAGATGGGCAATCGGATAAGTCTCCCCTGAGTAGAAAGGAAGACGGGGTTCTTTGAAGCTATTAAGAGCAGACTCCCATCAGATTCTATCGACGAAGGGAGATTGAGTTTCAAACTATGTAAGGTTGGAGGGGCGGACTGGAACGAAAGGGTCCGCGGGCTCGGCGGACTGGCGGTCAGCGAAGTCGAGCTGGAGGGCCGGAGTTCCCCTGGACGCCTCTCAGAAGAAGTCTATCATAGGGGCGAACTGATCACACTGAGGCCGTAAAGGAACTGCGGGCTATGCTGGATAGCGAGGCTGAGGAGGAGTGACTGCAGGTGATAGTCGAAGAGGAGTTTAGCAAGCTGGAGTCTGGCGGACCGGTGTCTGGCGGACTGGGGTCTGGTGAACTGGGGTGCCCGCAATATCTTTTACGGCCTGAGGAGCAAGCCGTTGAGTCAGCGCGAGCAAGGCCTGACTGATGGTATCAAGTCACTGATCAGTCCACCTGCGAGATCGTTCAGCCTCCCAATGAGACTGTTCTATGGCCTCATACAGCGAGTCCTCTGGCGAATTGGAGTGGTCTGAATAGCATGCTCCGTTGTCTGACATGTCTGTCTGCTAGTTTCAATAAACTACTTGAATTTGACGGTCACGTGTTAACTGTTGATGCACGAAAAGCGAAAGGGAGTTGAGCACAACCAGCTAATGGTTCGAGCACTGGGGAAAGGAGGGGAAAAGGCAAATTGCAAGTAGCAATCTACATAGTGGACGAGAGAAAAAGAGCATCAGAGCCGTGAGCCACAACAACACTAGACTTCGCCCGTCGCAGCCTCAATGCCTCTCTTGCGACGGGCTTTTCTTTGATTAGAATGAGTTTGATTACAGGGTTGGTCACAAGTTGAACTAGGGGAAATAACAAGTGCAGAGCAAGTTGGAGTCCGCAAAGCCTGAGATTCGAGTCTGCAGCCTTCAACAAGTAGGCTCTAAGGCTCGAGTCAGCGTGCGTTGGGTGCACCGCTTCCCCCTATTTATAGGTTCGGGGGCCAGCCCAAACGAGCAGTGCTAAAATAACTTGCTGCCCAGGGTACAGGAGAACCGGGCAGCGGTGACGGGAATCAAAAAAGAGAAGACAAGCAGTCCACGCAGGAGGGGCAGACTGGGCTCGCGGGCTAGAGCTTCCGTCTAGTTGTAGGGCGCGATCCTGGCTGAGCGTCCACAACCTGTGCGGATTGACGCTTGAGTCCGCCTAGAGAGCTGGCGGACGATCTGGAAGCTGATCAACTAATGCTTGATTAACTGGGCGGATTTGACAATTGAGTCCGCCGCTGAAGGAGGAGTACTGGAAATCCGGCTCGGGGAAATTTATTCCAACTCTCTCTCCTACCCCTCCTACTCGTCTATAGCAGCCCTAAACTTAAGCTTACAACTAACTGAAGCCTAACCCTGACACCAGCTATTAACTGGACACATGCCGAGACAAATAAGAGAGAAAGCTTAATTTAAATCTAGGAAATAATGAACCAGCACATGGATGGAATAAAGGGAAATGTTAGCCTGCTGCTCTATCTTCTAGGGACGAAATAAAGAGAACAGCGCTATGAAAACAGAGCATGAGTTAGAAATAATTTGGCAAGGGAAAGGGAGCCACTTGCCTCTACCTCCAGGAAAACAGCAGAAAACTCCAGAGCTCAGCACCGGCGGCAAGAGATCGACCACCTGCACTTCCAGCTACCTATAGAGGAAAAACCTGGAGCTTTTAGCGAGGAAGAAGAAGGACTGAAGAAACCCTAGCTCCTATAGACGGCTCGAAATGCGAAATTACTTACCTAGGAAGGAAGAGAACGGCGAGAAAAGCTCAGATCCGCTGTTACCTGAGAGAAACCATCACTAACTCAACAGCTAACCGGCGGCCAAAGCAGCAGCTCCTCCACCTCCCGCTCGCTTCCTTCCACTGGAAGCTAACAATGCTTGGGAAATGGGGAGAAATGGGGAGGAGGAGAACAGCTGGAGATTTTAATAACTCCTCCACTCACTTACTCTATAGCTAATTAAAGATAACCTAGCCTAAGAACTAGCTAACCACATATATAAACTTATATATAGCAATCGGCCACTAGCTGACACTTAAATAAAAATAACAATTAGCTCATACTCTTATGCACACATATATATATAATATCCATATATATAACTTATATAAAAACAGCCACATACATATATATATATATATATATATATATATATATATATATATCATGCACATATATATGTATGCTTAAAAAATAAAGCTATCCGCAGCCAAGCTTACACACAAACAGATAAATATACATATATATATATATATATATATATATATATATAATTGGCTAAACAAACTTAGCCTAAACAAGCACCAGCCTAAAACAAGCTCGATCACACAAGGCCATGCACAACAAACAGGCAGCCTTATTCTAGGTTCAACATACCTAATTCAATTTTAAAATAATTGAATTTAATTTCATCCAGGGGTTTTGTAAAAATATGAGCAATTTGATTATTTGTGTTAACAAATTCTAGATTAATATCTTCCTTCACAACATGTTCTTTGATGAAATGAAACTTAATTTCTATATGCTTAGTTCTACCGGCTAACAAAACAAACGTCGATACGACGCGAAAAACAAATGATCTCGAATTTCGACAAAACTCGCACCGTAGCTAAACACCCAAGCTACAAAAACAACGGCGAAGTCGAAAACAATATCCGACGATAAAAACTCGGGCTATCACTACCTGAAGCCCAGGCACAAGCATTCCCCGAGAGCTTCACCGAGTCACAAAACCAGACCCGGCTTGCTAGGAAATCCTTCCAGCAGGCTACAAACATGCCACTATAGGATCCTAGAGAGCTAAGACCACGCTATAACAACGGCAAGAAGGCCGGAAATGCATCATCGTAACGCCAAACAATGATCAAACAAAACAAAGTAAAACCGGGGGCGTTACAGCCACCCCCCCTAAAAGAAATTTTCGCCTCGAAACTTTACACATAGCACTTCTATCAAGAAGGAAAAAGAAATAGTTAAGCTAGAGCTATAAAAGAGAGAACAAAACATACCAGGCATAAGGTCAGGGAAACAGATGAGGGTAATCCTTCCTCATCGCTGACTCTAGCTCCCAAGTCGCGCTTTCCATATCCTGGTTCCTCCATAAAATCTTAACCATAGGAATGGTTTTCCTCTGCAACACGCGATCCTCAGCATCCAAAATGCGGACAGGCACCTCCACATAAGAAAGGTTCAGCTCCAACTGAGGCACAGAATCCAAAATCTTCCTGCCACTCTGCACATATTTCCGCAGCTAACTGACGTTAAAGACATCATGCATGCTAGGAAAATTTGCGGGGAACTCCAACCTGTAAGCTGATACACCAACCCGTTTGATGTAGGCTACGGTGTTTGACGCTATAACAGTAAAAGGAATAACACGTTGGGGGTTGCCGCCATCATCTTCAACATGTAGGAGAATGTCGTCATCGTCGCCATCATCATCTTCAACTTTAACACGTTGGGGGTTGCCGCCATCAATCCTCCTCCGCTCAAAATAACTCATCACCGATGAGTTGGCATGGAGGTGCGGGCGCCGAAGAACATCATCCAAAAGAACCATCGCCGAGTCCGGAATCCAAGGGTCACCGAAGACCGGCGATCACACCATCGTATCACATAACACTGAATACCACCGCTTGGAGAGGAGAGCAAAACACCAAATATGAACCTGTCTAGAAAAAATATTGTCCTGGGGAAACTGGGAAAAGCATTAGGCAAAACAAGAGGAAAAATTTCTTCATCAACAGTCAACGTACCTCCGTTGGAGACCAATGGAGAGAACAATCCAAGAACAAGCTCACCCCCCAACCCAAATGAAAATATAGTGGCACCAAACGTAGAGTTAGATATTTCAAAAGGTGGAAAAACACAATGCGTGAAATTGGAGACATTTAAACTAGGGGAATTACCTCATTCAGTGGTTAACTTCAACAGATATGTTGTTTCTCCTAATTGATTAAAAATCCGAAAAGTTCTAACTCGCCGAATCGCCAACTTTTTTAAAGTGCCCGGAGGCATCAGTTCAGGGGCGAGTCGCACCAAGAGTAAACCAAAAACCTTCTAGGGAGACACTCTCTTATGTAAGTTAGCGATACATTGATAAGAAGACATTTGTGTGACTAGCGCTTCCTTTATGTGTTTATGTAATTTAAGAATAAGAGAGGCAAGTACTAGTGCATGTTCACATGACATTTAATATAGCGGTAATAGAACTACATGAGATGGAACCAAGGGAACTAAATATGATTGCGCCAATGGAAAGTAATAGGGTGGTACTTGTGGAACTACATCCAGGGGTATTAGTAGAATGAAATGAGGTGGTACTAACTGAATACAATCCGGTGGCACAAAAGATGGCCACATCATTAACGTACTCTCAAAGATTTGGTTAGTTTTAGAAAGTCGAGTGGGTACCAAATTAATGAGACATTCATCATCACCAAACACAAAATCTATTATCACACTACGAGACATGTCCCAAGGAGGGTCCAGCATGGATGGTAAAATAACATGAATCAAATCAAGCAAAATAAATTCATGTCCGAAAGGTTCCCCTGGTCGGGTCAACATATCAGGAGGGAGAGTCGGTAAAGCTAAAACTGGGAGAGAGTTAAGATCGCATTTAAATTCACGCAACGGAGTTAGCATTAGGGTACGCTCATCCGGGTCTACTTCTATGTCGTCTTCCAAAAATATAACTCTCTCGCTAGATCATCCTTCCAACTCATAAGTCACGACATCAGTAATAGTACAAATCTCATGAATGGGAGCATCGATAGATTCCGGAGGAGGGGCAAAGTCATACCCAATGTCAAAATACGGATTTATTGTCCAAGTAAAATTCTCCGGGTGCAAGCCATCAAAATCAAACGGAAAATCAAATAGAAGATTTTCCCTCACAGAAAACTTAATTGGCTTGTCTTCACCTAACTCGCTATCAGAGAAACATTCGCCACAAGGTGACTCTATAAACTCACTAGATACTTCACCCAAATCAGACTCAGTAATGGTTTCAGAAACATCGACGAGGGGAAGTGGAGATGATTCCTTAAAGGATAAATCCTCATCCAGGTCACTAGGGTAACCAATCTCCTCAACGTCGCTACAATCGTAAGTGATAATAGCCTCGTCCTCAGTGATGGGCACAATCCTAATCACAGTCTCAGGCTCAATCATGCTGATAGGAACACTCGCACCCCGCGGGCTCATGGCATTCCTAGCAATCACGTCTATCAAACTAGGTACAAGGGTCCTGAGCTTCTCTTTTCCCTCATCGGTAGGTGCACATGTGCTCAAAATAATCAGATCTTGGCGGAGAAAGGATCTAGTGTGAGACTTATAGTCACTCCTATAATCAGAAAACTGGGAACGGCAGTAGGGCGGATAATACTCGTCAATTAATATATTCTTCATAATCTGCCAACCGATAAGTGAGTCGAGGGAGGGCATCCCCAAACGTCTCTCCTCATTGAGCCAGAAGGTATAGGCTCGACCAAATAGTTGAAGTCTCGCAACGGGAATCCTGTGGGGATCCACAATATCATATTGCTCAAAATAACGCTCCATATCTTTCACCCAACATAGAAACACTCGCGGTCCACCTAGCCCATCATATGTTGGAGCAGGAATCCTTACACGCCTAGAGGTGCGCGGTGGCGGTGCTACTTGACTAGCCTTTAGTTGAGCAACTAAAGCAGTAATCTCAACCATTATTGGGGAATGGACAGATTTCCCTACGTTCCTATTGGAACCTATAGTTTTTCCTCGGGAGACGTTGACGTCATGAGCCATTTTAGATGGAATCGGAGAGAACAGTCAACCAGAACAGGTGCACACGCAAAGTAGATAATAGCCTGGTCCTATTTATTTTCAAAGATAGATTTATTCCCGCTAATATTTCAAAATAATATATAATTTTTTTTGATATTTTTTCTAGCAAAAATATGGAGATTATTAATCAATTTTTTATGATTTTTTTTATTGCTTAAAATAAAATTTAGCCAGCTATTGGCAGACCACAAAAAAAAATTTGAATTTTTTTGACTTTATGGCGTGCCTACGAAGTGTGTGACAATGTCCTAAAAATTAGGGGAGGGGTTTCAATTGAGAAATTGACGTGTACCTCGCTCTGATACCAAATTGATGTAGGCTACGGTGTTTGACGCTATAACGGCAAAGGGAATAACACGTATGCCTCTCTATTTCCACTATTACGCTCACACAATAATTAAACGCAGCACACTCACGAACAATGTTATCAACTATCGCTAACATATGGTAGCCACGCCGATTAAAGATCGAACAAACGACTAGAGGCCGATGTTCTCTCAAGCTAAAAGGACCAATCTTGGATTCGACCGAGCGATGGTTGTACCAAAAGAGATCTACCGAAAAGTTCGGTTCGGAAATGGTAGATCTCCCCCAATAAAACGAAAGCGAGGCTCGCCAAACCTCTCGGAAAATTAAACAACTAGAAAGAACAACACATGCAATCGGAAAGATAAACCACGAACAAAAAAAACGATTCCAAAGTAACATAAAGGTATTCCACCAAATAAAAATCTAAAGGAATAAGAATCACACAAGAGGTAGAAGATCTCGTTACCCAACCGGAATAGATAATTCTGGTTCACTTTCAAGGATCATTTTTCCACGACTCCGCCGGAGTGTCGCCGGATGGAGAGAAATTTGTCCGCTTCCTTTGCTTCATGCCGGGATGGAGGAAAACCACAAAGGTGGAAAACACCTTTGATCTTGGTCGATTTCTCTATGGAAAGGGGCTGATTTGGGGGCTCTTGATGGAGGGGGTTTATCGGTTTTTGGTGAGGGGGAAGACTTTGGTCGAATATTGGAAAGGAGGAGGAGGTAGAGAGGAGGGAAAGAAAGGGGGAGGCCGAAATTTTTGAGAGGAGGAGAGGAGAGGAGGAGGAGGAAACGATTTTCCAAGAGGGTAAGAGAGAGGAGGGGGTAAATTCAAATTTTCAATTTTGGTTTTCAATTTTTCATTCTCTAAGTAAAACCATGAAATTCCATGCCTATATATAGGCTTTACAACATACCTTAGCTATATGCAGCCCACATAAAGAAAATAAAAACAATACTAAATGTTTTAAACATTACATGATGAAAATAAAAAATGCAAATAGAAATAAACTAAATAATGTTTAAAAGCCTTCATCTCATATAGCACCACATCATGTAGTCTTCATCTTCATCATGTAGGAGAATGTCGTCGCCATCGCTGTCATCATCTTCAACATGTAGGAGAACGCCGTCGTCGTCGCCGTCGCCGTCATCATCTTCAACATGTAGGAGAACGCCGTCGGCGTCATCATCTTCAACTTTAACACGTTGGGGGTTTCCGCCATCACCGCTCAACAATCATAAACGACCCCACGTACCTCGGGTCCAACTTCCTGTTCTTGCCAAACCGCTTGACTCCAATCATCGGGGAAACCTTTAAATACACCAAGTCTACCACAGCAAATTCAAACCTAGATCTACGTCGGTTTGCATTCTTCTCATATCTCTCCTGGGCTATCCGAAGCTTCTACCGAATAAGCTTCACAGCAATTTCCATCTCTTCGAGCGCCTCTGGACCCAACAGCGGTCCCTCGCCAACCTAAGCCCAAAACAAGGGAGTCCTGCAGCGCCTCCCATACAATGCTTCAAAAGGAGCAATTTGCAAGCTTTCGTGATAATTGTTGTTGTACGCAAACTCCATAAGCTGCAAACGCTCATCCCACGCTCCTCCGTGGTCTAGAATATAACATCGGATCATGTCCTCCACTATCTGATTGACTCGCTCTGTCTGGCCATTAGTCTGCGGGTAGTAAGCAGTAGAATATCTCAAATTCGTACCCAAATCCTCTTGCAGGCTCTTCTAGAAGCAAGATGTAAACCGGGAGTCTCGATTTGAAATAATGCTGACTGGCACACCGTGCAACCAGATGACTTCAGTCAAATACAGCTCAGCTATCTTCCTCATCGGATAGTCGATCTTAACCGGTACGAAGTGAGCACACTTCATCAATCTGTCCACGATCACCCAAACTGAATCATGCCCCCTAGGAGATCTCGGTAAGCCTGTAATGAAATCCATCGAGATGCTTTCCCACTTCATAGTCGGAATCTCCAAGGGAGTCAGCTTACCGCCAGGCCTTCCATGATCGGCTTTCACACGCTTGCAAGTGTGGCACTCAGAAAAAAATTTGGCTATGTATCTCTTCATCCCATACCACCAGGCAATCTGCTTTAAATCACGATACATCTTAGTAAATCCTAGATGGTAGGAAACACTATATCCATAGGCTTCCCTGCACACCATCACCTGGATATCTCCAACGGTGGGGATGCAAAACCTGCCGCAGTACCTCAAGGTACCTGCATCATCAATAGAAAAATCTGGCAATTCACCTTTCTCAGCTCAAAGATACAAATGTAGAAAATCGGGATCATCCTTCTGATGCAGTCTCGTAAGCGCAATCCATGAAGGTTCTGTCACTGCCAAACTACTCTGCAAATTGCAGCTCCCCACAGAAATGCCCACCAAATGAAACTCATCTACTAAAAGCTCGGCGGAGATACCAAAAATTTTCCCTGACTTTTGACTCAGGGCGTCGACCACCACATTGGTCTTACCCGGATAATACTGGATCTCAACGTTGTAGTCGGCCACATACTCCAACCATCGCCGTTGGCACAGATTCAATTCCTTCTGGGTGAAGACGTACTTTAAACTCTTTTGATCAGTAAAAATCTTGCACTGCGCGGTATAAAGCAGATGTCTCCACAACTTCAGCGCATAGATCACGGTTGCAAACTCCAGGTCAAGTGTAGGGTAGTTCCTTTCATGGGTCTTCAGTTGTCTCGACCCGTACGCAATCACTTTCCCGTCTTGCATCAACACGCAACTAAGACCAACATGTGATGCGTCCACATAAACATTATAATCCACACCCTCAGTAGGCAGGGTCAAAACATGAGCACTACACAATCTATCCTTGAGCTCCAGGAAGGCTTCCTCGCACTTCTCGTTCCAGACAAAAGCTGCGTTCTTCTAGGTCAATCTGGTCAAAGTTGCAGCCAGGGTGGAAAACCCCTCCACGAATCTCCTGTAATAGCCGGCTAATCCCAGAAAGCTCCTAATCTCCTTTGGTGTGCCCGGCCTACTCCAATCCATCACAGCAGCGATCTTTTCTTGGTCAACTGAAATCCCATTCTTATTCACCACGTGGCACAGAAATGCAACCTGAGAAAACCAAAACTCGCACTTGCTCAGCTTGGCGAAAAGCTTGTGCTCCCTCAAGGAAAATAAAACCAAACGCAGATGCTGGTCGTGCTCCTCAGCATTACGGGAATAAATCAGAACATCATCGATAAACATGACCACAAACTTATACAAGAAGTCCTTGAACACGTGGTTTATCAAATCCATAAAAGCTGAGGGCGCATTTGTCAAACCAAATGACATCACCAAAAACTCAAAATGCTCATGCCTGGATCGAAAAGCAGTCCACGGAATGTTGGACTCAAGGATCCTGAGATTATGGTTGCCAGATCTAAGATCAATCTTGGTGAATACTGTGCTACCGCGCAATTGATCAAACAAATCGTCAATCCGAGGCAGAGGGTACCTGTTCTTGATAGTAACCTTGTTCAACTCTCTATAGTCGATGCAAAGCCTCATCGACTCATCTTTCTTCTTTACAAACAGAACAGGCGCACCCCAGGGCGACAAACTCGGCCTGATAAAACCCTTTGCAAACATCGAATCCAGTTGGATACGCAACTCCTCCAGCTCTCGCGGGGCCATCCAATACAGCGCCTTCGCAATAGGACGCGTACCTGACTCTAAATCTATAACAAACTCGACATATCTATCTGGAGGAAGACCGGGAAGATCGTCAGGAAACACATCAGAGAAGTCACGCACCACAGGAATCTCCTCCAAATGCGGCATACTAGCAACTGTCCCTACTAGAGAGACCAAATAGGCAAAGCAGCCAGAAACAAGCAAGTTCTGGACACATACCGCAGAAAAGACTGGAGACTCCTGGCACGGATCAGCATAAACACTCCCAGGATGACCGTCATCCTTAATGAAGTCCAAGCGCTTACCCTTGCACTAGATAACTTCATCATTACTGGACAAACAGTCCATGCCTAAGAAAACATCGAAGTCTTCAAGGTCGATCACCTTCAAATCTGCCTTCATTAGAAAATTCCCCAACAAAATCGGACAATCCCGAATGCCCTGATCCGAAACCACAGAATCACCGTAAGGAAACTTGACGCAAAAGACATCACTAACTTGCTCTAGACCCAAACTATAGCGCTCCATAAAGGCTCTAGCCACAAAGGAGTGGATAACGCCAGAGTCAAAGAGAACATACGCCCAGCGGTTCCTCACCTTAAATCTTCATATAAGATAGCATACGCAACTAAGGAAAACAATGTTAATGCTATACTAGAAACAAAACATTCAGGGTAGGGAGAAATCTTACCTGA
Source organism: Platanthera zijinensis (assembly GCA_039513925.1). NCBI lineage: Eukaryota > Viridiplantae > Streptophyta > Magnoliopsida > Asparagales > Orchidaceae > Platanthera > Platanthera zijinensis. The sequence continues at coordinate 119,981,652 of CM077092.1, forward strand.
AATGACCTGAGTCAAAGTCTACGCTTCCTTTGAAGAAATTACATTCAGCTTCCCCTTGCCTTTATCCACACGTTGAGGCGGTTGCAATGCCTGGAGTGGCACTGGCTGGAACACTGGCTTGAGTTGTGGGCACTGAGCCTTGATGTGCCCTTCTTGACCGCAAAGAAAACAACCTCTTACCTTGCTCCTATCCTTACCCCAGCAATGGGTAACATCATTCCCTGGCCGCTTACACGCAGAATAGAATATTTTTCCTGGGAGTGCCTTGAATCGCATGCACCTGCTCCTTCTTCTGAGCTACCAACCTCTTGAAACATTTCTCCACGGGATGGCCCGGCCGTCAACAGAAGCTACAAACCTCCTTGCTCTTCTTTCTTGAAGACGCACCGGGCACCTGGGGGCTCTTTCCTTCAACAACTTTCCTTTATCTTTTCTCACCTACTGCCCTCTTTGCTTAGCATTATTACTGGCCTCCACCTTCAAAGCAGCTTCTACCGCACCAGCATAACTCACTGCTCCATGAGCAATGGCTAACTGTTGAACATCACTTCTCAGGCCACCAAAAAATCGCTTAACCCAATCCGCTTCGGAACTCACCAAGCTGGGGGCAAACCGGCTTAGTTTGCTGAATTCTATTTCGTACTCCGCAACTGTGAGTTGCCTCTGCTTCTAATGTAGGAAATCATTCATCAGGCGGTCGCGCTCGACCGAAGGCAGAAACTTACTTAGCAACAGTTCCTTGAAGGTCTCCCAAGAGCATCCCTCTTTCAAGCTCTCCTTCTCTCTCAGCCACCAACTCTTCGCCAATCCCTTAAGCTGATAGGCGGCGATCATCACACTCTGATCGGGGGTAACTCCAGAATAGGAGAACATCTCCTCGATAACTATAAGCCAATCATCAAAAACCATAAAGTCTTCTTTCCCATCATAAATAGGTGGTCCAAGTCGCTAGAAGTATGATATGAATGTCATCTCCGGGGGCAGCACAACAGGAGGTACCAGGGGAGCAGGAGGAACAGGAACAGCTACCCCTACAGTAGGGTTCGGCAATCTCGGAGGTTGTCCCGCCACAACTGCTATCAGAGATTGGATCTGAGTCTGCATATCCACCACTTGCCTAGATAAGGCTTCATTACTCTGTCGTAGACTATCAATCAACGCCTCGCTTTGCACTGTAACTCCCCCGATTTTTCTGCGATTAATTAATTCTCGTTTGGCGTTACGTCGACGCGTTTTCTTGGCTTGTGTCATCTGTAGAGTGTGGTCTTAACTCCTTAGAACTGAGTGGCCTATTTTGTAGTCTATTGGCAAGATCTCCCTAGCAAGCCGGGTCGTTTTTGGTGACCCGGTGTGGCCTCTCGAGGGATGCTTGTATTTTGACTTTGGGTGGGTATAACTCGAGTTCTGTTATCGAAAGTTAATTTCGACTTCACCATTGTGTTTGTAGCGTGGATATTTAGTTGCAGTGCGAATTTCGTCGAATTCCGAGGATGTTCGGTTTTCGCGTCGTTTTGTATTTTATGAAAAATAATACTATTTATTAAGTATTTTATCATCCAATACTTTAGAAGTGTTTGGACGGTTATACTAGGTATTATTTTACATTATTTAATTAATTAGATATTAAGATTAATAAGGTTCTATAAATAGGATAGTTTATACTTAAGAGAAACCGCTCCTGTTCATCTTCCCGGAAAAAACGAACCAATCTGCGGCTGTTCGTGAAAAGAAGCGGAGAAACCGCCGAACCTGCTCCCCTTCGGACGCCGATTCCGGGAGCGTTTGTGGACGGAATTCGATTCCGAAAGCGGATTTGGATTGCTCTCGCCTAGACCTTCATTCCTACGGTAAGAAATTAAATTTTTGTGGTGTTTCTAGGGGTCTCGAAATTTCTTGGGTTGTCCGATTCCGCCAATAAAGCTCCAGATTTCTGCTTTAGGTGTTGTTGCTGCTGGTGCCAAGTGAGAGAAAAGGAGGCCGACCAAGCTTCGCAGGAAATTTGAGGCAAGTGGTATTCTTACCCTTGCCGTGTAATTCTTTTTGTCTATCTCCTTGTTACCCTGTTAGACCTAGGATAGAAACCATTGCTCGTTCCTCGGCTTCAGTTTATGTTCAACATACCTGTTATGAATTTCCTGCTCAGTCATACTCCTAGCAGCCGCCCTTTCCTTTTTATTCTCCTCCAACTGTTAGTAGAGAAGGCCTTGTTCTCGGGCTGAGTAAGCGTTGAGGGTTGGGTCGATTTTCCTGTGTAGTAGTTGTAGCCGGGTAGAGGAGAAAAGCTACAGTTTAATTTTCTGCAAAAATCTATCTTGCTTAGGCTCGGGTGTGGATGAATTTGTGCTTGCCGGTGTAGTGTCTGTAGCAGAAGCCCTTCCTTCCTTAGTCCTGATGATTAGAATATTCGGGGCTCGGCATTGAGTATGGTGCACACACTCAACGTCGGGTCTGCTTGGGCTTTGTTGGGTACATTGGAAAATGTGTACCTAATTTGGAGAAGCCTCACTTAGCTCAATGGTATACATCAAGGTGTATTTGATGTTATTTTGAGTTTATATGTGCAGGTTAAGAATGTGCTAGAATGCAGGAAAATATTCTAAGTCCATGTGTCGACACCTGAGGAAATTGTGTCGACACTTCAGTAAGATTGTGTCAACACTTGGAAATTGCTGTGTCGACACTTCAGAGAATTTGTGTCGACACCGGGAGGCAGTGTCGACACACAGAAGATTATAGTCGACATTGACTGTGCCGACACCTGGAGTTAGTGTCGACACACAGAGGCAGAGTCGACAACAACTGTGTCGACACCTGGAGGTAGTGTCGACACACACTATGTTCTGAGTCTACATAAACTGTGTCGACACACAAGACTTGTGTCGACACACAGCTGAGTCTAGACCAATTTGATTGCTGATGAATGGTAAAGTGTTTGTGTCGACACAAATAATCAGTTGTCGACACATTCTCAAGATTCAGTATCAAGAAGCTGTGTCGACATCAAGGCAGCTTTGTCGACATCACCAAAGGTTGTGTCGACACTTAAGTCACTTGTGTCGACACATATTGACAGATGGTCTCAACACTTTATGACAGACAGACTCGACGCTTTGCTGACAAAGACAAAGGCTCAAGAACTATTTGAAGACTTGACAGATGTGAGTTACAACAGGTTTTCTGAAGCTGTCAGACTTGTCAGAAGTTAGTTATAATCCAGATCAGCCGGTTACCATGGATGAAGTCTATAAATAGATGGATTCAGAATAAGGAAAAAAATAATACATAGAGAAGACAAGTATTGTCACAACTAACACAATTAAAGATTGATCTCTGATCAAAAAAGTACAAGTAACAAAGAAGAAGATCTTCGTGAGAAGATCTAAGAAGACGTTCTTAAGTTGTTTACTATTAAGATTCTGTCTAAGTGGAATTCAATCAAGAATTCAGAAGTATCTTCAAGAGGTTTGGATAGAGAGAGATCCAGCTATTTGAAGATAAGGAGGAGACATTCACAAATCTCTCAAGAAGCAGATACTGAACTAATCTTTCAAGAAGATTCAGATCTATTTCTGAAGTCTAAGAAGGAAGCTTCCAGTAAGTTTTATTCAAAGGAAATCAATCCAACTAAGTTAAGATTCAAGAAGCTTTGAAGAAAGCTAAGATCAAGTTGATTTCAGCCATCAGCCTCTTCAAGAAGCTGGTCAAGAAAGTTCTTATCCCTTCTCTCTCAACAGGGGTAAGAGATTATAAAATTCCTTATCAAATTCTGTAGGATCTATTCATAGATCTGAGTTGTAAGCCTACTTTATAAAGGCTGAGTGGAGGAGATTTATTCTCTGAGTGGTAGGGCTGTTTATTCCTTAGTTGTAGGAGAATGTCTTCTCTGAGCTGTAGGCCTTGTGGCAAGGCTGAGGTAGGGCTTGTTAGCCTGAGTTGTAGGAGAAGGTATTCTCTAAGTTGTAGGCCTTGTGGCAAGGCTGAGGTAGGGCTTGTTAGCCTGAGTTGTAGGAATCCTTCTGGATTCTGAGCTGTACGATCTGAGGATCTGAGTTAAAGGAAGAAGTTAGGCCGACTCTAGCATACTGCTAGATAGGTGAAGGGGGAAGTGGATGTACCCAAACCTTGGGGAACCACTATAAATCTGTGTGCAATCTGTGATGTGTGTATGATTGTGATTGCTTTGCTGTGTTAGCTATAGAAATATCTGATTTATTCAAAGAACTGTAGTTATATTCTGCCTTAAGTTAAATCAAGGAAAAGTACCTATTCACCCCCCCCCACCCCTCTAGGTGTTTAGGTAGTCTTGAAAGTAAAACTATCAAGTGGTATCAAAAGGAGGTTGCTTAAAGGACTTAACAGTCTGAGTTAGATCCCTTAGGCAGAATCAAGAATCAAGAAAATGGGTTCTGGAGAGAATCATAAGGAACTAGGGTCAATGAAATTACCCATCTGCAGGAAAGATATTTTTGGAATATGGAAAGAAAGGGTTAGTTTTTTTATGGAGGCCTCTGACCTAAGGATATATATCACAGTAAAAGAAGGTCCATATATCCCAATGAATGTGTCTGCTCTAGATGCAAATCAAAGAACTCCTAAAGATTTTTCTGAAATGACCAAGGATGAGATTATATTGGCAACTATGGATAAAAGAGCTCAGAATATCATAGTGAGTGCCATAGATGATTCTACTTTCCAAATTTTGATTCACTGCAAAACCTCCAAGGAAATGTGGGACACTTTGATTGTCTACATGGAGGGTTCTGAAGAAGTTAGACAAGACAGAAAGTCGATGCTCAATCAAGAAAATGAGAGTTTCAGACAAGGGAAGTCTGATAGCATATCTGAATGCTATAAGAAATTCTATAGGATAGTGAATGAACTTATGTCCTATGGAAGGGTCTTCAGTACTTATGAGCTGAATGACAAATTCCTAAGATCCTTGACAAAGGATTGGGATACCAAGATTTGTGACATTAGAGAAGTGGCCAAACTAGCTGACATTTCTCCTCCAACCTTATTTGGAAAGTTGCTATCATATGAAATGCAACTAATGGCTAGGAAGGAGGAATAAAGAAATACAAAAGGAGAGCATAGAGAAAAGTCAGTGGCCTTCAAGGTTGAAGCCACTAGAAAGAGCAGGAGGATGTCTCCATCACCTCCTAAGGAAGTTGCTTAAGTTATCTCAGAAAATTCAGACAATCAGAACTCAGATAGCAGTGATTCAGATGCATATTTTGCTGCCTTTACAAGGCAGTTTCAGAGGTTCTTGAAGAAGAAGCAATGGAAGTCAAAGCCCTCCACATCACAGCCAGTTGATGAATATTATCAAAAGAAAAAATCATCAAGAAAGGAAAGGAGCAGGTCTAAGCCCAGCAAAGCTACAACATCAAAAATTGTTTGTTATTGCTTCAATAGGCCAGGACATGTGGTGGCTTAATTTCCAGAAAAGAGTAAGGAGTCAGCAGACAGAAAGAAGACTCAACAAAAGGGCAACAAGGAGAAATCCTTTGTTGCTAAGAAGGAGAAGAGTCTAACAGATCAATCCTCCTCAGAGTTAGAATCTGAAGCTGAAGCATACATTGGACTGTATGAAGCTAGTGAAGAAGAGGAGTTTATGAAATTGCTGGACTCCATCAATGAACAAGAAGACCATCAGTGCATGGGACTGATGGTTGAATAAGAAGACAACAAGTGCTAGAATCATCCTGGTCCCAGTAAGGTACAAAGTAATTCTATAATTTCTGATTATAGTACTAGTTCAGAGTCAGATTAATCTTCATCAAGTGATGAGGATGGATCAGAATCTGAAGGAGATATTCATCAGTTGATAGATGAATATGGGGACTTATTGCAGGCACTTAAGAAAAGCAAAAACCAGGCCAAAAATTAGGCTAAGGAAATTGCAGATCTTAAGATGACTGCATCTGGTTTAGAGAAAGAATTTGATCAACAAATGAATGAGGTTGTCAAGCTGAAAACTATTACTGTTATTCAGATGGGTACAATCACATATAAAAATGATCTAATTAAAAGTCTGGAAGTTAGACTTCAAGTAGAGAAATATTTCGTGGCTAGTTACTCTAAGCCAAAATCAGTCTTACCCTTAATAGATGAGTTTCTTTCTCAAAAGTGTAAGGCTTGAATAGGTTATAAAGGTTACACCAGGGCTGCCCATTTCAAGCGAAAGGGCAAAGCCTCTGTTCAGCCATTGAACTTTAAAGTCCCTGTAGTTTTTAGAAAGGTGCATGAGCCTTCTAATAAGTATGATCTTGAAAACATTCATGGTCATAATAAGACTGATGTTCTGAATAACAAGGGTGTTAATGCCAATAAGTCAGCCCATGTTCATAAACCCCATGGTTATAAGAAATCAGTGGGTGTAGCTGCAGCAGCACCAACACAGAACAGAAATTTTTCTGCCAAAAATGTATCTAGACCTAGATACAACAAGTATGAATGCTGGTGGTGTGGCAAGACAGGTCATTTTGCCTTAGACTGCTGACATAACATAAGTGTCGGGAAGAACAATAGTCTACCAGTTAGAAGAGCTGCTGGAAGTTTTGATATGAATGGTGCTAACTTGAACCAAGGACCCAAGACTTACTTGGGTTCTAAGGGAAACTAATTCTGTATTGCAGGAAAGTCCAAGTTGCCATGCCCCTATATGGTTCTTGGATAGTGGATGTTCCAGGCACATGACTAAAACAAAGGGGCTACTGAAGGAGTACACATCTATCAAGGATGGGCCAAAAGTAATCTTTGGTGGATCTGAAAGAGGAATCATCAAAGGATTTGGTAACATCTCTTCCAACCAAATTACCATCACTCAAGTGGCTTATGTAAAAGGTTTGAAACACAACATGATAAGCATAAGTCAGCTGAGTGATCTAGGATATGACATTTCATTTGTTAAGAATGGATGTCATATTAGAAGGTCAAGTGATCAAAAGATCATTTTGACATGATATAGAATGAGAAATGTTTATTGTCTTGATTTTGGGTGTGAGAACAAAGGTTCTTCTATTTGTCTTGTAGCTGATGAGAAAACATCTCATTGTGTCAAATGGCACAAGAGGCTGGCTCATCTTAACTACAAGACAGTTGGCCAACTCTTTAGCAAAGAGTTAGTGAGGAATGGTCCTCAAGTTAAGTGTATAAAGGAAGGGATATGTTCAGCTTTTCAAAAGGGCAAGCAAACCAAATCCTCCTTTCATAGCCTTGAAAACAAGGATTCAGTGAGGTGTCTATAACTCTTACATATGGATCTTTTTGGTCCTATGCCAATTCATAGTCTAGGTAGGAAGGTCTACACTTTTGTGCTTGCAGATGACTATTCTAGATATTCCTTGGTGTTCTTTCTAAGAAAGATATCTGAAACCCCAAGTGTTTTACACAGTTTTGTCAGACAAATTCAGAATGAACTGGACAGTACAGTTGTCAAAATCAGAAGTGACCATGGCACTGAATTTAATTCTGAAAGTATGACAAGATTGTGTGAATAGTTTGGGATTTTTAAATAATTCTCCTCACCTAGAACACCTCAGCAAAATGGTATTGCTGAAAGAAAGAATATGACATTGATTGAAGCTGGTAGACCTCTATTGAGTTACACTTCTCTCCCAGAATATTTCTGGGCTGAGGCAGTAAACACTGCATGTCATGTGCTCAACAGTGCTTCTATCACCAAGTACCACAACAAGACTCCCTATGAGATCATGAAAGGTAGAAAACCAAATCAATCCTATTTTAGAATCTTTGGTTGCAAGTGTTATATCCTTAACAATGGCAAGTCTTATTTAACTAAGTTTGCTGCCAAATCCCAAGATGGGATATTTGTTGAGAACAACAACAATAGTAAGGCTTATAGAGTCTACAACTTAATTACTCAGGTTGTAAAAGAATCTGTACATGTTGTATTTTATGAAACAAGATTAATCAACAGTGAGTTACCTTATAGTTCATGCAGTCCAATAGGTATATGCAATAGGATGGACAAGCTTTCCATTGCAGAAGGCTCAACTGCAGATGAAGTATTGGAAAATGTTAGATACTGTCCAGGGGGAGTACAAGACTCTCTAGAAGCTGATGACAACCAAGAGGTGCAGCATAATGAAGAAACTGGAGGTGTTCAGCCAGAAGGAATTTTACCTCCAGTTGTAAGAAATCTAAAGGATCATCCAGCAGATCAGATAATTGGTGATCCAAGATATGGAGTGCAAACCAGAAGTAGAAATCTGAATACAGTCCTTCACTCAAGTTTTCTATCTCAACTAGAGCCAAAGAAATTTGAAGAAGCTATCTAAGACCAGCACTTGATTAATGATATGCAAGAGGAGCTTACTCAGTTTAGAAGATGAAAGATCTGGGAGTTGGTTCCTAAACCAAAAGACCACAACATCATTGGTATAAAGTGGATTTTTAGAAACAAGTTGGATGAGAATGGAGTTATTGTGAAGAAAAAAGCAAGATTGGATGTAAAAGGATACAGGCAGGAAGAGGGAATAGACTTTGATCAAACATTTGCTCCAGTAGAAAGACTGGAAGCAATCAGAATGTTCCTTGCCTATGCAGCATATCAAGGCTTCAAGGTATATCAAATTGATGTGAAATCAGCATTCCTGAATGGTGATCTAAAAGAAGAAGTCTATGTAGAGCAGCCATCAGGTTTTGTAGATTCTCTTAAACCTTGTTATGTCTATAGACTTAGGAAAGCATTGTATGGGTTAAAGCAAGCCCCAAGGGCTTGGTATGAAACCCTGTCTACTTTCCTTATTAAGAACAAATTCTCAAGAGGTAAAATAGACAAAACTCTATTCCTAAGGGAATCTAAAGGGAAGATAATCTTAGTTCAGATCTATGTAGATGACATAATCTTTGGGTCTACAGAGAACAACCTTTGCAAGAAGTTTGCCAAACTTATGCAAGGGAAGTTTGAAATGAGCAGTATGAGGGAACTTAAGTTCTTCTTGGGACTCCAAGTAAGACAGACTGATGATGGATTGTCCATATCCCAGTCTAAGTTCACTAAGGAGTTAATTAAGAAGTATGGTATGGAATCATCCTCCACCATGAGAACTCATATGGGAACAAGTATGCCTATATGCAAAGATGATACAGGTAAACCTGTAGATGAGTCTTTGTATAGAGTAATAATTTGCTCTCTATTATATCTCACTGCTAGTAGACCAGACATTATGTATGCAACATGTGTCTGTGCTAGGTACCAAGCATGCCCTAAAGAATCACATTATACTGCAGTCAAAAGGATTTTGAGATATCTAAAGGGCACACCTAATCTAGGCCTTTGGTACCCTAGGAATGGAGATTTTCTACTAACAGGTTTTTCAGATGCAGATTTTGCAGGATGTAGAGAAGATAGAAAAAGTACTACAGGTACATGCCAATTCCTAGGAGGAAGATTGATATCTTTGAGCAGTAAGAAGCAGACTAGTGTGGCCAATATCCACAGCTGAGTCTGAATATGTGGCAGCAGGGAGTTGCTGTGCACAGCTGTTGTGGATTCAACATACCCTAAAGGACTATGGTATTCAAGTAAGTAGAACACCTTTATTGTGTGATTCTAAAAGTGCCATTTCTATTGCAAACAATCCTGTTTCACATAGTAGGACTAAGCATATAGAGATAAAATACCATTTTCTTAGAGAACATGTAGAAAAAGAAGACATCTCTTAGAATTTGTTAAAACTGATTTTCAAATTGCAGATGTATTTACTAAGCCTCTGGATGAAACTAAATTACATAGATTTAAAATTGAATTAGGAATGCTGACCATAGGTTAGTTTACCAAAAAATGGCTAAGTAAAATGGTGTCGGCACATTAAGTGATAAGGTGTCGACACAGAGAATTCATGTCGACAATTCAGGGAAATGTGTCGACACAGAGAAAATATGTCGACACCTAAGGGACAAAGAGTCGACACATCCAGAAATGTAGTGTCGACAAACATGAGTAATGGTGTCGACACTAACAGATTTTGTGTCGACACTTATAATAAGTCGACACAGACATTTT